>MU589826.1:1429117-1489117 GCA_024362625.1 Silurus asotus
CTTCATCTTTATCTTCAACGCTCGACATTCGATCTTCTCCTGCTTATTAAATCTGACGCATGGATTTTTCTTTCTTTTTTTTTTACCCCGATAAATAAAAAGTCCAGCCTTCGTGGCCCGGCATAGAGGAGTATAATTAAGATTTGTTTCGAGCCCCAGAGGTTTCAAGAGCCTGTGGATCAATACACAAAGACAGTGAGACCCTTGTAGTTTCACTTCACGTATCGACGCGTGGAGTCGATCGCTGGCTCGGAACGCAGGAAAGCGAGGTAGTAAAAAAAAATATGGACGGACGGATAGATAGGTTGATGGATGGATAGACTCGACGCCATTTTTTTTTCCTCGCTCGATCCCTATTTGAAGTAGGAACCCCTGTGTTTGAAGTAGCCCACGATATCGCAAATCGAACGGTGGTGGAATGAGAGAGAAAGAGAGAGAGAAAATGGGAATAGGGAAAGGGACCGGATGGTGTAACTTGGACCTAGCGTCTTCCTGCCCTCGACTGCTCCTGCTCCTGTGTATCCATGCTCCTTTCATTTCCCTCTTCATTCCACGGCACTGCCAGGGACATTGGAATGATAGCTCGCTCTGTCGTGCGGCGTGCAGGAAAATTGTGTTGTTGCCAAACGATCAGCAGGTGCCCTGCGAGAAGAATGCCCGGTGTCAATTATTTTTTTCAGCAGAGCCAATTCGACAAAGTGGCGGAGGCGTAAAACAGCTGCGGCGAAGAGAAGCTCCGAGAAAAGAGGGGACGAACCTCTCCTTTTCAGCACGCTCATTTTGTTAAACGGCCGCCGTCGAACGGAGCAGGACCCCCGGCGGATCCGAAGCGCGCGCATTGAATAGGGAATTTCGGCGGAATTACTCTGCATTATCTCCGCGTGACAAAGACTGTTTTAACACAACAGCAGTGGCACACATCGTGACTCGTCGACGATAGGGATGCGCCGGCCCTCTCCAAAGCAGATACCTTCGTTTTTGTTTTGTTTTTTCCGCCATTCGTTCGGCCCTTTTTAGACGAATTTGAGAAAATCCAGAGCACGTAGGTGAGATCCCACTCACTCGATCGTGAACCGTGATAAAGTTTTTCAGCGCTTGGTCTCAGAGGTGCGGACATGAACTTTGTCAAAACCGAGACGCTGAGAACAAAGCCGGGCTCGGATCCTGTTTACTGCTGTGTGGTCGTAGCTTTTTTTAAACTCCTAGGAAGGAACCGGTCGTGCCAGGAGCCGCTGCGGAGTCGTCCAGACTTCCGGCATGAGCAGGTCGCTAAAATATGCAGATTTATATATATAAGTAAATAAAGACATCACTTGGAGAAGTTGAAGAGAATTGGCGAGTCCTATTTCCAGCTGCACCTGTGCAAACACATCTGCACTGATGTGCAAAGGGGTCCTAGCGTGGACGCAGCAGGAAGTAAGAGCGTCCGTGGCTAATTAGGGTAAAGAACAGGTAAAGGCTGGGCGGAGAAAGGAGACAGCAGCGATCCGCGGCGTATCGATCCGCGCGATGATAAAAGCGCATCACTTAGCCTTTATACGAGCGACAGGCGTCGACGAGTCATGCAGCGCTCGGTGGAGGAGATCCGAGGAGTTCATCCACACGATGGCGACTCTTTTGCTGTAAAGGCGTTAAAGATTGAATTGCTTTTTAATCACGACCTATTGGATGATCTGAACGCTACTTACTATTGTACAGAAATCGCATTTTATTTACTCGCAAATCCGTGCTATTCGTCTTCGTGTGACACATGAAGCACTTTAAACGAATTTTTTTTCAAGACCATTAGCTGGTTTCAAGACGCCGAATGTTTCCAGAGCACGGTTTGCTCGTAAAAAGAAAAAAAAAAAGAAAAAAAGAAAAAAAATTGCTGACCAGCGGCTTTCGGAGCCCAGAGACCGAGAAGGTAGCGTATGGATGAACTCCGAATGCCTGTGGTATGGATTTGCGGTGCCGAGTGTTATTTCATGCCCTCGCGATCCCTCTCTGATTTATTCCTTCCAAAATACAGCCCAGCGCCAGCGCTTAAATAAGTGCACATTGTGGCCGTGGCCCGAGATTAAGACCATACCCCTGAAAAAAAAAAGAGTGGAGGGGGTTCTCATAGAGCAATAAAACGGCCCCGGCGTATAAATCTGTCTCGCCTTATAAGGTCAGAAATGTTTTAAGTTGTCGCAGGGTGTTTTTACACGCGCCAGTAATCGCATTTCCATCCGTCTTTATGTCTTTTTATCAACATCTGGTTTCGTGCGCCGTACTCCAGTAACAAGTATTCTTTTATCGGACGAGCGTTTCCCAGCTCTGCTCGCGCTAGTAGCTTAGCCTTGACTACCTCTTCGAGTCCTGACCCCCACATATGTTTGCCATTTCTCCATACCGTTTACAAAACGCAACTTTTTTTTTCATTCGCGTGGGTTTTTTTTTTTCTTCCTTCCTTTTTGTTCTTTCTTTTCACTTTTCTTTCTACGTAGCATTTATTTTTTTATTCGGGCAAATAAATGAGTTGTCTCCCAAGTGATTTTTTGCGAGTTTGGTCAGTTATCCCCCACAGCACTTTCTTTACTTCTAGCAGAAGAAGATGATGAAGAAGAGAGTGGGAGGAAGAGAAGGCATCGACTCTCCGACTCAGCAGCCGAGCCATTTGGCGCTTAAAAGGATGCGTCTGTTTTGAGCCGTTCCTCTCCTCCGAGGCCGATCAACAAGCGCACACGTTTGGCAGCGGTGGAAAGATATGATCTTAATCTGCTATTTCCTCTTTGGCAGAATGAAATTGTCCACATAATAATTCGCAGCTGCACCGACAGAAAGCGGAGGTAACGACGCTCCAGCTGCACCGGTTCGATCTTTTCTTTTTTTTTTTTTTTCGCATTGTTATTATTCACTTCCATCCAACTCTACACACAACACGTGTCGTTAGCATTTGTCTGATCAGGTCTGACAGGTGCTAGTTTTCGAAACGATTCCTTACCAGCGATCCGAAAGTCAATATTTGGCAATCCGGAGCCTCAGGCTTTGCTTTTACGCCGATAGCCGATTACGGATACACGTATTAAGATCGCTTTAACTCCCCAGACGGGGCGCGACTCTTTTAAAAAGCCCCTTCGAGCCGACCGAGTGCTCGAAGCTGCAGGCACTTGTGTTTGTGTGCATGTGCAATTGTGTCTGTGATCAATTAGAGCTATAAAAGCTTTATCTAGCCTTGGCACCGTATTACATCCTCCAAAAGACGCCCCCGCCACCCCATACCTACCCCTACACCCCGAACCACGAGGAAGGTTGAGCCGAGATTGATTCAAAACAACTGTTTGGGTGTAATTAGCATATGAAAGGTGGCTTTAGAGACGGGCAAATCCGCATACACTCGTCTTCAATTATTTATCCTCGTTCAGAGCGGCGCCATGAAAAGGAAAAGAATGAGGGCCCCTGGGAACACGCGATCACACATTAGCAGATCGACAGAAGCCACCGGAGTGGATTATAGAGTACTAACAGGACCGAGAAAACCCTGATACACAAACCAGGATCAACAGTCAGTGTTTTCGCAGATCGTACCATGGAAGGTCGGGGTGTAACATCAGTGCATTCCCACTTTCAACGGATGTCACCGGAATATTTCAACAATCACCCCAAGGGGTAAAGAGGTGGAAAAGATGCATACAGGCTTCGGGTAACGTCCGGTTTATTTTAAGAAACTGGTGAAGAAAACACCACCAGTGGACCTTTTTGATAGCCAGCACTTCACCTCCTATACATTTATTGAAAATGATACGAGGAACATCAAAGCACTTCAAACAAGAACAATAAAAAAATATAGGTACCTTTGAATTGTAAAAAAGGATAAAAGGAAAAAGAAGGATTTATCTGGGTGGGGTATCCCAATGTCCACCACCGTCATTGAATATAGATACGGAAAAAAAGAGGATAATATCTGCAGGATCCAGAAAGTAACCTGAACACCACAGAGGAAAGCAGGGGAGGAGAAAGGAAAACATAGCGAGTGAAGAGCAGCTCTGCAGACATACGAGGCTGAGAGTTATCTAATAGACATCTAGTGCCAGGAACCACAGAAGTATAGGAGGAGAAGAGCACCACAGACAAGGAACGACAAAACCTCTACAGGATCCCATGAAATTTGTGTTCGTTTCGTTCTTTGTCCCCGTAATGGATTTTTATTTCATTTTTTTTCTGGAAAAGCAGCAACATTTAAGGGCGTTTAGAAATGACCACACAATTGTGGGTCTTCCCCAAGACGTATGTGGTTCTTCTCTAAAAGTTGGAGGCACACAATTGAAATCCTTACTTGAACTTGAAGACCCAAAGAAAATGATGATGTCCGGAACCAACTCCATGAAGATATGGTTTGAAGTGGAAGATCTTGAGGGACCTGCTTAACACCTTTGAGATGAACGTGAACACGGGTTGCACCTCAGATCTCCTCACCTACATCAGTAACTAACTGACTGAATTAATTGCCACAAATCTCCACAAGCACCCTCCAAAAATCAAGTTTCCAGTGTCAGGGCTTTGTAACCAAGTAAAAGTATTCAGGACTTTTTTGGTTTCTCTGCAACCTTCAGCAAAGTCCTGCTGGTGAGGGAACAGATGTTTCCAGCTGCTGGAGCATAAGCGACAAAAAGGAAGTAATTGGGACTAAATTCATAGCTGTTCCACCACAACTGTAAAAAAAAAGTAAAAAACTACACTAAAATTGAAATAATTCTAAAAAGCTCCGCCCATCAGGTGGTCCCCGACGTTGTTCCTTTGAAATGGATTAGCAAGCATGCTCTAAATAGCGCATTAGCATCAAGTCACACTGGATGGGAAAACGCTAACTACGAACCCGGTGGGGTTTTTTCCGGTCGTTGAGCCACTCTGGATTTGGATTCCCACGGAGCGAAAGATACCGTCACGCTGATAACTCTGGATGTCTGGAAGTCCGATTCCATTCCGGTGCAGGAATGCTCATGGCAGACGATGAAGACGATGCTGGAAAATTGCAATTTTCCTCCTTCATTTATTTTTCAGAAACGAGGCGTTCGGGATTTGGGGGTGAGGCAGAACTTTCAGGCTTTTCTTGATTTCATGTATTTAATGATGTTTGCCAATTAAAACACGCTTGGCTCGGCTCGGCTCGGCTCGTCCGTCTCGACGCGAACCTGCAGTGCCGAGTTGTCATGGCAACAGCGACGGCCCGGGTAGCCGATCACCGAGGTCAGAGGAGCTTCATTTTCCTCAACACCAGCATGGATAATAACATGATATAAATATATATATGTTACGAGGTCATTTATTACAAATATCCAGCGTTCCTATTTTTTACATAAAGACTGGAGCTGGAGGTAGCAGTGCTGAAGATGCGATAGGATTATGAGGTGATCAGAGAAACCGTGTAGGAAAGACGTTTTGGAGACCAGGTTGAGAAGGTTTGGTCATGTGCACAGGAAGGATACGGGGTATATCGGGAGAAGAATGCTGAGGATGAGGTTTATGGATTTTGTGAAGGAAGACATGCAGGTTAAGGGGTTGGTTTGGAAGAGGCAGATGTAGAGGACAGAGTGGTATGGAGACAGATGATCTAACAGAAGAAGAAAAAGGAGATCCAGCGTTCGTGTTTACACTCAGAATTTTGTAATAAACAACATTTTGATTCCATCGCAAATTGTTTCAAACAAACTTTTTCAACTAGGAGACCCAAAAAGCCGTTCCAGCATGATGCCCAAAACCAGCTCCATGAAGATCTGCTTTACATTCGTTGGACGTTCTGGAAGATCTCCTACTGTAGAGCTCTAAAAGCTTTTGAAGACCTTTGTGGTGAATGTGAATGCTGAGTGCACCCCAGGCCTCCTCACCCTCTTACATACACCAGGTCCTGGCTTTACTAACTTGTGGTTAAATGAATCTCCACAGATCTTCACAAATATACTTCAGAATCTGGTGAAACATCTTCCCAGAGGATTCAATTTATAATAAAATGACATTTGCAGGACTTTTGCATGAGGTGTTGTTGTAGCATTAGCATTGTTTGCGAGTGCAGAGGGGCACCGTGGGGCATTGTGGGGCACTTTGGGTTGATGTTGATGCACTGGGCAGATCTTGCGGAAGGCAGATAGAACGAAGCCTGTTCAGGACAGCAGAGGTCAAGCCCTCGGGGGCTTCCGACTTTAATTACCTGAGGATGAAAACATCTCAGGCTGGGAGGAGAGAGTGTGTGAACGGAGGGGGATATTGGGGGGCAGAGACATCCTGCCCACCCCGAGGTTCCTGACAGTGGCGCTATCTCTGCCTGGCCCGCGGTTCCTTCCATTCTCCAGGCCATTGTGTGCAGCAGGGCCGGGCCAGGAACGACTGGTTCCTGTTGGACTCGTGCTCGTTCTCTGTCCCTGGCCCTACTGACAGATTCCTCCTGTTTTGTTTTCACTGAGGTTTTTTTTTTTTCCTTTTTTGTTATTAGCAGATTGATGAGACTTTGGTCTGTTATCTACACGGCGTTGCCTGCTTCATGATTTAAGCAAAATAAAAAAGGAAATAACGAATTTTCTGTCCTTTTCTGGGATTTGGCTGCATTTCTTCAAGCAATTCTTTATTCTTCCAAGCGTTTCTCCAAGCATTACTTCAAGCATTTCTCTATTTCTTTAAACAGTTTTCCATTTCTCAAAGCATTTCTTCACTCCTTCAAGCATTTTCTTCAAGAATTTTCTCATGCATCCAAACATCTCTCCATTTCTCCAAAGATTTCTCCATTTCTCCTGGCATAATATTGATTTTTTTTTCCATTTCTACGAGCTTTTCTCCATAAAAATGTGCTGAGCAGTGAAGCTCTGCACAAGCTGCAGCTTGCTAATCGAAAAATACAAGAGCCTGTCCCTGTCTGGTGACAAAGTGACTGTGTGTGTGTGTGTGTGTGTGTGTGTGTGTGTGAGAAAGATTGTGTATGCGTTTACTCAGCAACGTGTGTACTCCTAGCGCCCCCTAGCGAACAGGAAGCTGTCGCAGGATGACTCATGTATCTCTCCGAAGCTCTTGCTCTTTCGTTGTGCGAATCGGTGGAACGCCGGGTTCCGTCTCTCGCCGTCTCGCTTTGATGAACGAGCCATGCTGCGCTTTAGAGAGAACGAGAGAAGGAGAGCGAGTGTGTGTTTGGCCACACAGCCCACTACGAGAACGACTTGGCTCAGGTTCAAACGAGCCGCCTGATTCGCGTCTAATGAGATAATTGGCTTTCATGAATCAGCAGAAGAAATGGGACACACTCGTTTTTTTGACGTAAAAACCAGAAGGCAGAAATAAAAGCGAAACATAACGACGGAGACGAATCGAGCTCGAGCTCGTGGGTATTTATGCTTTGATCATCATTGTGTCTCCTGCATGAGTCGCATAGGTTCTGTCGTGGGGTTAGCATGGGGGCAAATAGGAAAAAAGACGGACTCAGGGCCGTGTCTAGACTTTTTGGCACCCTGGGCGAGATTTCTATTGTCACCCCCCTTTTCCAGTGTCTCCGCCCTCTTTCCTCAATGCCCCACACCCACACCATGCATACGATTTGCAGCACATTTCTCCAAGTATTTCTCTTTTCCTCAAATTCGCCAAATCATTCACAACACTTTGATAATTATTGCAAATTTGCCTGATTGATGAGCGAAGTGAGGTCAGTGCCCGGGTAGGGGGCGCCAGCGAGCAGGCTGCGGCCTTGGTTTCCGCATAGCTAACCCTATGCCTAGAAACAGTGCTGGGACGAAGAGTCTGTATAAAAAGAGACAGACGAGTAGCAGCCCTTATCTCCAGGCTGCTCTGGGACTCAGGGTCACCAGATTGGACAGATTGTGGGGAAGCTGGAGACACACACACACACACACACACACACACACACACACACACACACACACACGCTGTCCTTGTTTTCCTTTTGCTTATTCACTCGCACAGCAAATAAGGGACCGGATTTCGGATACAAGAAACGTATTCATGGTTTCCTAAAAAAGTTACGAAGCATCTAGAATATCTGACGCTATCCACCCTCTTCCACATGACGTTTTTATTCAAATTATTGAATTTATCCAACGGAGCGGTTGAGAGGCTGAGAGCCTTGCTCAAGGGCTTGGGATTTAAACTGAACCTTCTGAGCAGAAGGCCAACATCATAACCACTGAGCATCTTTTAAACTTCTTAAACTTCTACCTCGATCTTGAAGGCACGCCATTCTGAATGAATGAGCTAGGAGACGCGAACCTGTTCCGGCATGACGACGCATCCGTGCACAATATGAAGATATGGGATGGATCTTCAGTGGACCCCTCCTCACCTCATCTGCACTCCAAAATCTAGTGGAGCATCTTCCAAAAAAGAGAAGAGCAATTTTAAAGATCGATTCTCACGCCCCCTATAAGCAATCCTGTTCCTCATGTTCTCCGTCTCACCCTGTCACTCAGTCTCTTTCCTACGTCATATAGCGCTAACAGCTTCCAGCTGTGTGGAAAATCGAGCTCTTTTGGGAAACCTGAAGCAATGATCAGGCGAAAAAAAAAAAAGCCTCTTTAATTCGTCGCAGACCACAAAGGACGGCCTCTCCCACTGCCGAGAGGGGTCAAGCAGCCGCCGGGGGGCGAACGAAAACCCGGGGATCGACGTCCATTCATCAGGAGCTCATTGAGTGTGTATTTTCAACCTATTCAGATTGTCAAGACAAAAAACAGGCCGAGCCATTCAGGCTGGTAAAGACGGCTAAAAGAGCGGCGGAGGCTCCGCCCTTTTTCCCCTCTTCTTGGCTTTGTATCGCTTGTTCAACTTGTTAATACGGTCAGTGCTTAAAGCAGGCTGAAAGCAAGCGCACTTCTCCACCCGACTCGAGGAGGACAGGAGTGAGATCATGGTGAACGAGGCCTGGTTTTTGTTGGGATTTTTTTTGCAGCAGCAACAGCAGCAATGAGCTTCCTGACTAAATAAAGGCAGTTTTTTTTTTTGTCATGCTAAGTGGACGTTCTGCTTTAGCCGTCTGGATTTCAGTGCTGCATGATTGGTTTCGCGTTAAAACAACAGCATTCAAGCATTGTTTCTGCTTCACGATCAAGTCTCGCTGTTGGTGCCGTTTTTTTTTTCTCTATTAGCGACGTGTTTAAAAAAGAAGGAGAGCAATATTAAGAAAGGAGAAAGAATGTCAAGAAAGAGAGAGAATACTACTTAATGGAAGAAAAGAAAGATATTTTCCTATTCACCCATCCCTTCCACTACTACACAAACACTTACACACACATACACATATACACACACATACACGTTTCTCCACATGGAGCTCATCTGCTGTTTAAGGCGGCTGGGAGAAATGCCTTCAAGCTGACAGGGACTGAAAGCCCAGACATATGTTAATCACATGCGGCGATGGCAGTTTGGGAGGAGAGAGAGCGAGAGCGAGATCGAGAGAGAGAGACAGAGAGAAAGAAGGAAAGAGAGGAGACATGCAGGATGACGGGGGAGGAGGGGAAGAGTGCCACTCTGGAGACTTAAAACCCAGCAGCAGCAGATGAATGCCTTTGTTAGGACTCTCCAAATTGATTTTTCTTCTTTTAATGAGGCTGCTGCTCCTGACATGACGATAGACTTGTGTGTGTGTGGGTGTGTGGGTGTGGGTGTGTGTATTGGTGGGTATAATGGGAGGACGTGCTCAAGCGTTGTTTTGGAGGAAGAAATGGAGGCAGGAAAGGATGCACATCAGGTTCTAAAGCTGGAGAACGAAGCGCACGCCTTCTTTACACCAGCCTTGAAATATCGACGGCTGTCAGAGATCGCTCATAAATCCGATCCGAAAGATCGATTTCTGTAGGAGCCGTAAAAATACTCGCACGCCGCGTATGCTGGAGAAATACGCTCGATCATGATTGGTTAGAAGACGTCAGGATTAGTTCAGGGCTGGTTTAATATCGATATTGTGATAAATGCTGCTGTAGTCCTTTATTATAGCTTTATTTTTGTTTATTAGCGAAAAGACTGATTTGATAATCATTTACTATACGAATCCTTGCAGTAAAAATATACGCTCTTAACCGGCAAGATGGTGAAGCGCTTTAAAGGAGATTCGTGCTCATTTAGGCACAAGGGCGTTAGTAAAGTCACGTAGGTGAGGTTAGGAGGCTACAGGAGTGATGGGACGATCGGATCATTTTAGTGACTCAAATGAAAATGACTCAGTCGAAATGAACAAATCTTTTTTTTTGTGGAGTCATTTAGAGTTCACTTTATGGAGTCATAAAGTTCATTTAGTTCCTTCAATCCTTAAATCATAGCGTTTATGGGAGTCACGTGACAAAAGGACTGATTGACTCGGACCAAAGGACTCATGCTTGGTTCTTCTGAGTCACGTTAAAGTCGCTAGGGTCCATATGGTGAAGAATTCATCCCAAAGGTGTTCAGTATAATTAAGGTCAGAGCACTATATGAGATCTTCCACTCCAACCCATGTACACCATATCTTCATGGAGCTTCTATAGCAGGCCACTCAAGATCTTCCACTTCAATCCATATCGGTAATAGTATAACCCAAGTCCAATTTCTAAATACTTTTGGACACATATCACAGAAATGCCTTGTGCAGTAGTTTCTTGTCACTGAAGCGGACGAGACGAGATCATTTTTAATCTCGCAGAACTCTCTAGGAAAACTCAAAGTCCCGCCCTCTAGTTTTTTATTGGCTCACAAGATAAAGTACAAACCCACAAACACACTTTACTATATAGTTTTTTTCTAGCATTACTGTATCTAATACTTGAACACTGCACGCAATTGTAGACGTCTGGACGTATGTTGTAATACGTGAACGTGGAACACGAGGTGCCATTTAGCAGATGTCGTTTTGCAGAGCGACGGTCGGCCGATACAGATAAATATATTGGACAATATTATAAACAATAAAAAAAACAAAAAAAACAAACAGTACTAAATCAAAAAATTATCTCCAATCCGGAGCGATTTACATCTGATCTCATTCATGCAGATATGAGGTTAAGGACCTTGGTCAGGGGCCCATGAGTGGCAGGTTTGTGTGGGTGGGATATGAACTTACGACCTTTGGATCCAAATATATATACTGTATAATTCTGTGTAAGCTGACTGTGTATAAGCAGGAGCAGATGTGTGGGAAGTACTGTTTTTTTCCTTACTTTTTTTTTACTCCCTTCTTTTCGAGAAGAAGAGCCTCATCATCATCATCTTTCGCCATTTCTCTTATTTTTTATGCTCGTTAACCGTACGTGTTTGCGTTAATGCGTGTTTGTGTCAAGCAAGGGAGGAGGGGTGTGTGTGTGTGTGTGTGTGTGGGTGCCACAAGTGGAGTGCTCGACACAGACTAGAGGGTTTGGTGTTGTGTATCATCGTGGGTTATAGCTCTGGGATACTGAACACACACACACACACACACACACACGTACACACAAACTCATCTATTAATTATTAGTTTTATTTGTAATAAAAAGAACGCGATGTTCGTGACACGTAAAGGAAGGATGCAAAGGTGTGTTCAAGATGGAGGCCGAGGTCTGGAAGAGAAACAGGATGAAGAAGTAAAGTGGAACAGGCAGAAATAGAGAGAGAGAGAGAGAGAGAGAGAGAGAGAGAGAGAGAGAAAGAGTGCAGCTGGCAGCTTGTGTGTGTATGGGGGTTGAATGCTGTGTGCTCTCTGGTCTTCACAGATGGTGTTGTGAGACAGTCTCTGCTGGCGTTGCCCGCCATGCTGCTCTCCTGTGTGCCATGGGCACTGCGGCACTGCCAACCTACCCACCCGCTACATACTCTCTCTCTCTCTCTCTCTCTCTCTCTCTCTCTTTTCTGTTGCTGTTTATTCAGATCCGATTGTTGTATAAATGCATATATTGTCGTTCGCATTCCGCAAGCTTTCCGAAGGCTTTCACATCTCCTTTGTTTCCGATGAAGTCTGTTATGTGTGTGTGTGTGTGTGTGTGTGTGTGTCTGTGCCTGCTGGAGGGGTCTGGAGGAAGCAGCTGCGCATGAAAGCGCGTGCCAGGTCAGGGACACTTGAGCAGAACTGACACCGGGCTATTTCGGACACCCATCTGCGCTGGAGCTACCGTTCCTCCAGGCCTCTCGCGACGGGCAATCTGTTCGCTCCGCTGGCGCCGTGCCAATCTCAGTGCCATCCATCTGTGGCAGGGACTGGCGTTCTCTCTCTCTCTCTCTCTCCCTCTTTCTTTCGCTCTCTGGTTCTCTGCTCCGCCTGCGCTTTCTGCCTCCTGCATTAGCCAGAGCCACCGCACATTCAGCTTGTCGCTCCGAGCAATGCAAATGAAGAAATATAGGATTCGTATATTACTGTATTGATGAATATCTCCTACATATACACGGATCAGGCATAACATTACGACCACCTGCTCAATATTACAGTTCTGACGTGTCGAGCATCAACAGCATGAACTTCTTCAGCATCTGTGAATCGGACCACACGGACCAGCCTTCACCTCTCACGTGTTTTACTGAGCCTGGAGCACTTTTCTGACCACTGCAGACGGGGGAACATCCCACAAGAGCTGCAGGTTTGGGGATGCACGGACCCAGTTGTCTAGACGTCACAATTCTAATCACAAACTCCCTCGAATCCTTACGCTCACCCATTTTTCCTGCTTCGAACACATCGACTTCCATGAGAAAATGTTCACCTGCTGCCTTATAAATAACTCCACCCACCAACAGGTGCCATGATAAGCCGTGTTATTTACCGCGCATAATGTTATAATGTCATAATGTTATGCCTGATCGTAGACTCACCTGGACCTGGTATGTCAATCTTGTTGAACATCTGATTCCCGAGTTTAATCCTTATTTGCTTTAATATGCTCCACTCTTCTGGGAAGACGTTCCACCTGATTTTGTAGAGATTTCTTCAAAATCATAAAAACAGTGTTAGTAAAATCAGGTGATGATGGAGGTGAGGAGGTGAGGATTGTTCACTAGGGTTGGCACTCTATAGCAGGAGATCTTCCACTCCAACCCTTGTAAAGCAGACTTTTATAGATCATATTTGTCATGTTGGAACATGTTTGGGCCTCCTAGTTCAAGTAAAGCGAAATTTTCATGCCTCCGTATCCAATTCAATTGTTTACCTCCAGGTTTTGGGGGAAAAGTTGTGGAAGAACCACATATGGCTAGAAAGCTTCCTGACTGTCTATCCAGTCTTTAAACAAAATAACTCACCTCATTGGTTATCGAGAGTGGAGATCGACTGATTTTAGCGATAGCTGGGTCGGATCGTACTTGCCGATAATCGATTAATAAACCGTTTTTTTTTCCATATAAAATTCTGTACTGAATCATGAACATGGGCTAAATTACAGAAACATAAATCTAATATTGAATAAATATAAAAATGACTTATAAATTGTAAGTAATAAATTTAATATGATGATCAACGTGAAGCGCACCATCTCGCGTGTAAAAACAAACAGCGATTTACCTCTAGAGGGCGCTTTTGTTACGGCAGCGGACCGGAAACCGGAAAAACTATTGGTATGGATTTTTTTTGTACAGTAATTAACTATCAGTGCCGATTAATCTGCCAAACTGATGAAACGGTCGACCTCTAATCCAGAGCGACTTATATTTGATCTCATTAATTCATCTGAGCAGTTATGGGTTTATAGACCTTGGTCAGGGGCCCAGTAATGGCAGCTTGGTGCACCCAATCATTTATCGATGACGTCTCTGTGAAGTAGATGTTGCTACAGGAATAATTACCCGTTATTTGAATTACAGGCAGAAAACCATAATCAGAATATCAGTTTGACAGCACTTCCAATTGTCGAATTTGCATTTGTAGAAGTAAATTCAGTGAAATTCGAGGGAATTGCACATTGAGACAGTATAAGGCTCATTTTAGCCGAAGCTAACAGTCAAAACATGCATAGATTACAGAAAAACAACATGGCCGCCTCATAGTGTACAGACTTTTATTCCCCAGTGTGTATGCATGGGTTTTTCATGGGTTTCTCTGGTTTCATTTCAGGACAGCGAGAAATGAGTGTAAATGCGATATCTGAAAATCCAAAAATCCCAATCTTCGTTGAATCTGGTGCGCCAATGGTGTCAGGTCGACTGAAAAAACCCTCCTTGAAAATGTTTAGTTTCCTATTCGGGTCTGTTCGTTGAAGACATCCAGGTTAATACTTTACTACCGTTTAGGGGGTTCAACCGTCGGAGTAAAATTTAATAGCACATGAACGTCACGGACGTTTCGCCAAGTTCACACCAAAAAGCCGCCTTTTAGTGGTTTAAGAGCTGCGCTGGCAGTCGGAGTGTTTAGCATGCAGCTCGTGCCTGAAGCTAAGCCTCAGTCTCTTCCACTCAAAGCCATTAGCAAGGCCACTCTCTCTCTCTCTCTCTCTCTCTCTCACACACACACACACACACACATGCACAAAAGCACTCGCAGAGAAGGTGCTCTGATGTTAGGTCACATACTCCACCATCTCCTGCGTCTTCCAGTTGTGACTCAAATCGTTTCTAAGGGTCGCGTGAAGAAGGCAGGAGGAAAGAAGGAGGGAGGGAGGGATGGAGGGTGAGGGAGAGAGTTTTCCTTTGCACACACTGATAAAGAACAGCATTAGTTGCTTTCCCAAATCTGGTTCTACTTAGTAAATCTCCACCCCAGGCTGCATTTCATAAATTGTCTACATATTTTTCCAAGCAGAGGACTTAACTCGAGGTAATTTCTAACACATGGCTCCTGTCATGTGATATTTTATAAATAAAAAGCGCTCGCCGAGAAAGAGAGAGAGAAAGAGAGAGAGAGAACCGTACCGTCATCCTGCCGCCAGGTCCTGCTTGTTTTTTTCTTTTTTTGGTTTTGTTTGTTAGGGGAATGAGGGAGCCATCACTCGAACTCGTTTTCTTTTATCTCATAGCTCATGTTTTCGGTTAGCGGAGCTGTACGTTACACCGTACAACAGCATTTGCCTGACTTGAGAAACGTGAAACACGAGCCTGTTTACTGTCAAAAATCGATTCGGCGTTTACAGCTGCCAGACGACCCGCTCAGACCACGGGATTGTGGGTAATGAGAGACGGTACCGTAGGCCTGCAAGTGTTAAACTCTGCGATATACCAAACCACCATCTGTTTGCTGAACACTCATGCAGGACACTTAGGTGGCGTCCAGGTGATGTGATACGAACATCTCAATCCAGGTTATAATAATCTCCACTCTTCTTGGAAGATGATCCACTAAATTTCAGAGTGTGCTTGTTTTAGATGTGGGGTGCAGTCAGCATTCCAAAGGTTTTCACAGCGAGATCTTCCTTCCCAAAAGGTTTCTAGCTCTGGTAACAAGAAAGTACTTCATTTATCTTTCACACGTTGAAGGTCTTCCTGATCTCTCGCCATCTTCCAGTGACGTTCTTCCGCTTTTGAAGCCATTAAAAAACGCCCGAAAGACTCGTCACATCATGTCAAACGTGTCAGGTCATGAATTTCACGTTCGCTCGTTGTTCTAATACGCAGACGTGGTAATGCACGTAGTCAGAACAGCATTAATCTTCATCGAGCTGGCTTTGTGCACGTCGTATCATGCTGGTTTGGGTCTCCTAGTTTTAACGGAAAACGTAAAGCCAGCGCATCTACTGGAATGTTATACAAGTGTGTGCATCCAGTTGTGCGTGAAAATCAGGTGTTTTTCCCGATTCTGGTTTCTGGTCCGAATCGAGATTTGGACGGTAGTGAAGGTTTTTACTGTATATATATATATATATATTTATATATATATATATAAAACCACGGGGTTGTTTTAATTCATCGGTTCTAATAGGTTTCTATAGTAACGAGTCGTCCACAAGGACTCGCATGAAGGATGCTTCACATAATTCAAAGCTGTAAGTGGAAAATGTTGTTTAACAGCGAGAAAAAACCTGTTCTGTAAAAAACAAAGGATGAATGAAAGACTGTGGTGATGTTTAAAGGTAAAGCTACAGAGGGGTTTTTAAGTTTTAATGAACAACTTGGTTCAACCTTAAATGCACTTAAAAACAAATAAAAGGGTTTTCTTTCTTGGTTATTCTGTCTGTCTATCTATCTATCTATCTATCTATCTATCTATCTATCTGTCTGTCTGTCTGTCTGTCTGTCTGTCTGTTTGTCTGTCTGTCTGTCTGTCTGTCTTGCTTTCGTGTTTTTCCTCGCTCTTTCTTTCATACGTTTTCTTTACTCTTTATTTATTTCTTTACTTATTTACTTACTTTTTTTGTTCATTCTTTTTTACATTGCTCTTTCTTTCTTTGCTCTATCGTCTGTCTGTCTGTCTGTCTGTCTGTCCATCTATTTATCTATCTATCTATCTATCTATCTATCTATCTATCTATCTATCTTGCTTTCTTGTTTTTTTCTTGCTCTTTGTTTCATACGTTTTCTTTACTCTTTATTTATTTATTTACTTTTTTTCTCATTCTTTTTTACATTGCTCTATCTATCTGTCTATCTGTCTGTCTGTCTGTCTTGCTTTCGTGTTTTTCCGCGCTCTTTCTTTCATACGTTTTCTTTACGCCTAATTTATTTATTTATTCATTTATTCAATTTTTTGCTCATTCTTTTTTACATTGCTCTGTTTTTCTTTGCTCTATTGTCTGTCTGTCTGTCTGTTTGTCTATCTATCTTTTTTTCTTGTTTTTTCTCGGTCTTTCTTTCACACGTTTTCTCTGTGCATGGCTTTAACTTCTAGTCGAAAATATTTAACACAGAACCACATATTGGAGAAACCGGGTGTCCCAATACTTTTGAAAGTCTCTTTTCTTTTTCTTTTTTAGGCAGAAACGGCTTTTGCGTTATTAATGGGTGTTTATAGGGTCAGAAAAAATCCAAGAGTTTTTCAACCAGAGTTTCTCTCTCTCTCTCTCTCTCTCTCTCTCTCTCTTCCTCTCTCTCTCTCCTCACCATCTTCAGTCAGCTGGCATCTGCCAGTGCCAGGAGGCTGAGTGAGTCATTGACTTGAGGGTTGGATGAGTTTCAGATTAGCGTTTGAAAGCACTAATCTCAGTATAAAAGCCCTTTTATTGACAAATGCTCTAATTCTGACTCTTCAGATAAGAAGTTAGTAAATAAGTATTCGCGGTTTATTCACAACATGTCAGAAATCGCGGCGCCGCAGCACCGCCGCGCAGCTTGCGGTGTAATTACGCCGTTTTTCCCCAAACACGCTCGAGAGGACGAATAATACAGCGCGAGACATCTATATTCTTACTTACGATAGCTTTGCGTGCAAGGTCTTCTGCATACAAATCTGACAAAAGCCTTTTTTTTGCCTAGCAACAAGCGCAAAATCGCAGAGGATACGAGCAGAAGAATGTATTTTTTCTGCCTCAGCACTCTGTACTCGGAGCCAATAAGGTCTTCACTTCAGCAGCTGTTTGAAACAGACGTCGCTGTACATCGGTTTGGAGGAAGAAGAAGAAAATGAGAGGTTTTTGTTCTGCATCTGTTTTTATGGGTCAGCTCCTTTTATTTTCAAACTCGGGTCATCATTTTTTGTACACCAGCTGATTTGGGGTCGGGGTTCAGCGATAGAGAGGAACAAGATCTGCGGGTTACACTGCGTTACAGAGCTGTTACAGTGATCGCTGTGTTCTTCTGTCTTCTGATCAGCACTGTGGAGGATCTGAGGGACGTAATCAGAGATCCATCTATCTATCTATCTATCTATCTATCTATCTATCTATCTATCTATCTATCTATCTATCCATCTATCTATCTATCTTGGCTGTAGTGTAGTGTTTGGCTGTAGGTTGTAGTGTTTGCCTGTAGTGTTTGGCTGTCGGATGTACGATGTATTGTTTGTGGGTTTCGGATGCAGTGTTTAGGTGTAGGATGTAGTGTTTGGGTGTAGAATATAGTGTTTGGGTGTAGTGTTTGGCTGTAGGATGTAGTGTTTGGGTATAGGATGTATATTGTGGGTTTCGGATGTAGTGTTTGGCTGTAGGATATAGTGTTTGGGTGTAGTGTTTGGCTGTAGGATATAGTGTTTGGGTGTAGTGTTTGGCTGTAGGGCGTACTGTGTGGGTGTATGATGTAGTGTTTGGCTGTAGGATATAGTGTTTGGGTGTAGTGTTTGGCTGTGGGATATAGTGTTTGGGTGTAGTGTTTGGCTGTAGGGTGTACTGTGTGGGTGTAGGATGCAGTGTTTGGCTGTAGGATGTAGTTTTTTGCTGTAGGATGTAGTGTTTGCCTGTAGTGTTTGGCTGTAGGTGTTTAAGGGCCTAAGAGTGGCAGCTTGGCCAAACGGGGGGACTTGAACCCCCGACCTTCCAATCAGTAACCCAGCACTTTAACCACTGGACCACCACTGCTCTAGACTGGCTGTAGACTGTAGTGTTTCCATTGCATCTGATGAGAATTGAGGTGAACGTTGTTGGTATAAACAAGCAGTTCAGCTCTGTTCATGCATTTATTTATGTTGCGTGTTCTGGTGTTTCTGGGGTACGGTAACGGGGCTCGTCTAAAACACACAGAAAACAAACCTCTCCTGAGCTCTGCACAGACCCCCGCATACTTGCGATGCTTCACAGCTCGGCTCTGAGCGGCGCTGTGGGCTTTAACACGGAAACCAGCAGCATTAACGACAGCACCACGGCCATTTTTCACTCCAGCTCCTCTAAAGCGAGATTTATGAAGGTTGTGATGAACACCTCAGCAGAAAGCGGCGAGGGAATTAAAGCAGGAGGGCTCTTTAAATATTAAAGCCACCAGGTTGGCTCGGTAACTCTTGAGTGAACACGGGCTTACGAAGGTCTCCTCAGCACTCACGTCATCCGACGGGGATGGGATGAAACGACGGCACACCACCTGGCGCGGGCCAAGCGAAGCTCGGAAAACACGAGCGCCTGGAAAAGCGAGGGGAGCGTAGAGTGAGGGGGTTGGGGGCTTTGCTATAGGCTGAGCGAGAGCAATAAGCATTGGGATTGAGCTCCAGGATGGCGGAGGTCATTCATACATCTTCTCTGACAAGCAAAAGGGGGTTTGATAGGCTGGTGTTCCATCTGGCAGAGATGATTGCACGGTGAGCAGACATGCACAGGTTCATAATGTATTTAGAAGAGTGGAGAGCAACACGCGCATACCAATGCAAGCCTTTTAAAGCGAGCATGTGTTAGTCCAAAAATTTGAATTCCGATGACGTTCCTCAAGTGTTCCTGGGTTCTATTAGCTAGCTAACATTTGAGAGGTCCGGAACCATATAGCTGGAACTCGACCAAATCTGTCCTGGCATCAGTTTTATTGGTGTATTCGTTATTTTTCGTTTGCTTTCCTCTCGCACTACCTGACAACTCTTCGGTTTCCCCGCCTCGAGCTGAACTGCAGCGATCTTGTCACCGTTAGTGTGCAGTCGACCGGCTTCCCCGCGACTGGCGCATGTTGTGTTGTGCCTTTTGCATCAGGGAGAAGCGTGATTGTTCTGACAAACGCTCCTCCGGGGAACTTCCTGTGGAGAAGCCCTGAGTGACCCGTGTAGTTCCTGGTGACAGGCATCAGAGCATGTTCAGTCTCAGCACTGTCACGGCTGAAGCTCTCATGCAGTCCTAATGCTTTCAATCGAGTGACGGAGCTGAGGATCGATCTAGTTTCGCAACACAAAAAAAATCGAAGAACCGCGTTTCTCGAACCGACGCTTGACGCTTTCATATTTTATTAATGAATTCATTTTTATTCTGCACTCGGCACTCACAGAGCACTGAGTGATGTAACAGAGATGCAACCGGTGAAGCATTCCATATCAGACCAGAGAAAAGCAGAACTCGGGGCTGAGCTTTGGATGTTCATGCTGCAGGAAGAAAATAAAAAAAAACGAGTGGTTATATAAAAAGGAGCAGATCAGCCTGGTTGGTGAAGGATGATAAAACTGAAGGCACAGGGTCTTTTTTTATGCGGCGCATGATGATTTTCTATTCAGAGCTGGGAAAATCTAGCCCAGTTCTGTATTTCGCTTTCTCAAACTCAGGTCAAAATAAAAAAAAAACTCTGGAAATGACTTCAGTTTGAAAAATCCAAGAGTCAGAGGGGAAAAAAAAGGCATCTGTCTTAAATCACGCTGATGGGGTCTTCATCAACGAGCTAGCATCTGTGAAAGCTAAAACCCCCACAGTGTCGATGCTGATCTTTTTACAGTGGTAGCTAGCATGTTACTACCCTGATCATACAGGAAGCGATCAGCTAACAAACATTCAAAAGATCTGGAACTGTATGGCTAGCTAACATTTGAGAGATCGAGAACTGAACACCTCGCTAGCTTTTAAGAAATTAAATGCTCGCTAACATCGGAGAGATCAAGAAAAATACATCTAGCTAACATTCAAGTGATCAAGAACCATACTGTTAGCTGATTTTTGAGAGATCAGGAACACAGCTAGCTAACAATTGAGCGATCAGGAACTGTACTGCTAGCTAAAATTTGAGAGATCAGGAACTATACAGTTAGCTAACATTCTATAGATCAGGAACTATACAGCTAGCTAACATTATAGAGATCAGTAATTATACAGCTAGATAAAATTCTAGAGATCAGGAATCGTACAACTAACTAACATCCAAAAGATCAGGAACCAAAAAGCAATTAAACATTCGAAAGATCAGGAACCGTACAGCCATGAAACTTTCGAGAAATCAAAAACCATACAGCTAGCTAACATCTGAGAGATCAGGAACTGTAACGCTAGCTAACATCTGAGAGTTCAGGAACTGTACAGCTAGCTAACATCTGAGAGATCAGGAACTGTAACGCTAGCTAACATCTGAGAGATCAGGAACTGTACAGCTAGCTAACATCTGAGAGATCAGGAACTGTACAGCTAGCTAACATCTGAGAGATTAGGAACCATTCAGCTAGCTAATATCTGAGAGTTCAGGAACTGTACAGCTAGCTAACATCTGAGAGATCAGGAACCATTCACCTAGCTAAAATCTGAGAGTTCAGAAACTGTACAGCTAGCTAACATCTAAAAGATCAGGAACTGTACAGCTAGCTAACATCTGAGAGATCAGGAACCATACAGCTAACTAGCATTCAAGACCGAGCTAAAATGCAGGCTATCATGTGCTACACAGCTAATAGCTATACATTCAAGAGAGCAGGAATGTCGCTAAAACTAACAAAAACTTCTATCTTTCCAAAGCTAGCAGAGGGTCTCTAGCTAGTTACTGCCCGTACCATGACCAGCTAATATTAAATGTTGCCTAGCATGCTAGAACTTTAGCATAATAATGAAGTTGAATGCAAATTTCTAGCTGCCATCAAACTGCTTTAGGAGGCATGTAACAGGTATCTATGTGTTGGGTTATGTATAATATTAGGTCTGATTGTCACGTTCGTCTTTGTTAGGAATCTCCTCGAAGCTGCGTCATGCTGAGAAGTCGCTAAGAAAAAGTCCTTCAACTTTATTTCCTGTTTTTTTTTTCCCCAGTTCTCCAAAACCCAGGCCGTATCCGAAGCCATATCCAATCTTGCAGCCTGTTAGAATAATCATTCGGTAGCACGCACACACACACACACACACACACACACACACACAAGTACACTTGCATGACTGCGAGACACTGATAGCAAACGCAGCAGATGTTCTGGAACATTCTTCCTTTTTTTTTTTCCCAGTTCTCCAAAACCCAGGCCGTATCCGAAGCCATATCCAATCTTGCAGCCTGTTAGAATAATCATTCGGTAGCACGCACACACACACACACACACACACACACACACACAAGTACACTTGCATGACTGCGAGACACTGATAGCAAACGCAGCAGATGTTCTGGAACATTCTTCCCCATTTTGCTGCTTTATTTTGCTGCAATTCTTTGACACTGGAGACTCATTCCAAAAAAAATACCAAACAAAAATCACTGTAAAATAAAAAATTATAAAATAAATACATTTATCTTTTCAATAATTGCAGGGGTTTTTTATGGGTTCATCAGAATCAGAAAGATCTTTATTGCCAAGTATTTTTGCAATTACAAGGAATTTGTTTTGGTGACAGAAGCTTAATAAAACAAGATAAAATAAATCTTCATAATTTATTAAATAAGTGAAATAAAAAAAGGAAAAAAAGGAGAATTAAATAATAAAAAAGATTCATGTAGATGGAGTTGTTACTATAGAAATGCTGATGGTTCCAGACCTTTTTCCAGAGCCACCATTATAGAAATAGAAATGTATTTATTTATTTATTTTTGACCAATTACAATCAAGCATTTTTTTGAAAAACCCCTGGAACTGTAAACGAATACTCTCAATGATGCAATATTCCTGCGTTATTTTTTACACCTTTTTCAACACGCAGAATAATAAAAAAAGGAAACGTCTCAGTAGGATTTCACAAGATCAGTGTCCGCTCTGAATACGCGCTTGTCTTGTTTTTGGTGTTCGGGATGCAAAGAGAAAAAAAATTATAATACACTTTTCGAGAAACCTGCAGCTCTCGAACGCACCATTTACTGGCACTCACTGTTCATGACAAATGACAGGGCATGGAGCGAGGATGCGGCTGTTTGCGATTTCCGCGGCTCAGCTCGCCGCGGTGGTTAATGGCGATCTGTATTACTCCAGCGCTGTTTTGAGAAGCAATAAAAGACCCTCGGCAAGAGGAAAATGGAAAGCGCTCTAACAGCCTTGCTGGAAGTCGCATCGAATTTCCTCGCCGCGTCTACGCTCATCAAACAGAAAACCTAATATCCATTCGCCATGTTTCGTTTTTTTTACGCCCTGAAAGGTGACGTGACTTGAAAAAACTCAAACAGAACTGATTACCTGAGTTGTTTAATTTTGAATCAATCGTAGACGTCTGATATAATTACACAAATTCTCATATTATTGCTCATCCTATCAGTAGCCTGGGGGTTTTTTTTGGTCCTGACGTGCAAATTTGTATCCTTTTTTCTCCAATCTCAGAAAGGAATCGTAAACAGGGATGCCAAGTCTTGGCGAAATTGTTCCTTTGTCATGAAAATGAACAGAAAAGCCAGAATGATAAAGATTTGGGGAATAGAAGCCATGTTTTCATGAAAAGCAGGGTCACTGTGGTGCACGTGCATTTCTAATTTTCCGTATCTTTTTTGTATTGTACGAATATACTTGTGCTCACATTAACACTCGCTCACGTATAGCATTCCGGTTTGGTTTGATTAGGATATCCTCTGATTATTAACTTAAAAAAAACATCATGGCATCTGTGGACTGCTTGGTAACTAGCCAAAAATGTATTTATTTATTTATTTATTATTTTTCACCCCAATTAGGCCAATAAGAGTTAAAATTGTGTTCCTGGCAACCCTGATTGTGAGCATGTATTCAAGTTGAATGTGTTAAAAGACAAATGTTCTTTTATAAATACCATTTTCTATATTATATTTATATCATATGTTTGATGTATTATTATAATATTAGTATATATTTTGTATATTTCTATTATAATTTTTGAAGAAAATTGTTTTATTTTTTTTGTCTTTTTATTATTTTTTATATATTTTGTATATGTTTTGAAATTCTATTATATATTTTTTAGATTATATAGCTATATTTTAAATATAATACATAACTTTTTTTCTCATTTCTTCAATATTTTATTTATTTGTATATTATTTTTTATACATTTTGTATATTATATGATACATTTCTTAATGTTATATTATTTTAAAAATAGAAATTTTTTAATGATATTTTTATACATTTTGTATATTATATTTATGTTTATTTAATGTTATGTGTTATATACATTTTGTAATATTTTTCTATATTTATTTTTATATTTATATATGTCTACTTAATTTTTTTTATATATTGTTGCCCACATATGTTAAGATTAAGGTCTTTATTAGTATACATTTATTTCTTTTTCTTTATGTCTGGGTTTAGTGTGTGTGTGTGTGTGTGTGTGTGTGTGTGTGTGTGTGTGTTGGTCGAATGTCTGTAGATTAAAGCCTAAACCCATTACTTTATCATCCATCTCTGTCAGACAGAGAGCAAAGACGAGTCTCGGACGCTTCGGGGCTTCAACGCTGACTCGTAACATAAATCTCGGGTCAGACTTGCGGAAGCGAAATCGTCCGTTCGAGCTTTGAGAACGTAAACAGACTCCGATAACCATCTTCATCTTTATAAATCGTTCGATGAGACCATATTCAAACAGGCTGCCGGTGTTATTGATACCACGTGCTTCAAACATGTTGCTTTTATTAATCGGAGGCTTCTATGACAGAATCGTTGTAGACATCACACCGGGGGCGCTAGTCATGTTTTAACATCTACAACACAATTGTTTGGCTACATTTAGGATTTCAATACATTCAATCCCTCATTCGATCTGAGCCTGATCCAGCATAGAATATTTGAGGATATTTGAGGAACCACCACCAGTGGTTATCAAAAGCGTTTAGTTTCAGCCCAGACTGCAGATTCTTTTTAGATATCCAATCAAATAAATAACCGCACAATGGACAGATGACAGGACTGTCATTTTTATTAGGAAATATTTCAAAACAAGTTTTCTTCTCTTTTTAGTTGAACACATTTAACACACCATGAACCCAGTAGATCAAAGGTCCCCATAAACCAGGTCATAATCCAGTGAAAGAGTTGCTACGGGGTCACAAGGACGTTCCGGGGAAAATGTCTTAATTCGAATTTACATATGCCGCACTTTTAGTGTTTCCACTGTTCTTTTTGGGTAGGAGGTAAGAAAAGACCAAGCGATGGTGATAAAAAAAGAGAGAGAGAGAGGGAGAGAGAGAGAGAGAGAGAGAGCATCTAATAGAGAAAAAAAAGAGGGGAAATGTGTTTGGGGATACAAACTAAGCCGGTGGATGGTGTAGGAAAGTTTGGAGACCCTAAAACACTCAGTTGTCGTTTTGTTTTTTTACATATTTTTATAGAATTGGGTTCAAATTTTTCCATCACTTGCTGTATTCAGTAAATATTTACCCGAGTGCAAAGCAGTCTCGATTTCACGTCTGTTTTCTGTGAGCGGAGTGCGAATGAGCGAAAGAAAGATGGGCAAGAAGATTTGCAGTACTTATACAAACTAAGCCGGTGGATGGTGTATGAAAGTTTGGAGACCCTAAAACACTCAGTTGTCATTTTGTTTTTTTTACATATTTTTATAGAATTGGGTTCAAATTTTTCCATCACTTGCTGTATTCAGTAAATATTTACCCGAGTGCAAAGCAGTCTCGATTTCACGTCTGTTTTCTGTGAGCGGAGTGCGAATGAGCGAAAGAAAGATGGGCAAGAAGATTTGCAGTACTTGTTTTTACTGCTGAAACCACATCGAAAGAGTTGGGGGGGGGGGGGGGGGGGGGTGTTTGAAAAAAAAAAAGAAAGAAACGAGGTATGGGTTCGATTAAATGTACCAACACACACGTGTGTGTAGGAAATGGTAGCCATGTGGAGTGGAAATTCCCACCTTCTCTATCTCTTCTGCTTTGGCAAAGGTCCTGAAAAAGAATGGTTCTTTGTAAAAAGAGAATGCTAATGGCCTTAGCCTTTACACATGCAAATAATATTAATAATAATAATCATAGGCTCTGCTTTTCATTAACTTTATGGGTCTTCATAAGGACTTCATAAGGAATACACTATTAAATTTGTCTGTATGACTCGTTTGTTCACTTCACGGCATCAAGGGCGAGTTTTCTTTATAAAAAAAAAAAAAAAGAAATTGAGTATTTTTTTATAATCTACAACTGGAATTTATTATCTAGGCCAGTTCTTGCTGGAATTTATGATGTCATGTGTAATTTGGACCCGTCTGGAAAGTCTACGGTCCAGATGTGCGGTGCTTCGAAGTTGCCTGATTAGGATTTCTCTTCTGGCTTGAAGGCTTCGGGTTGATCACACCGCAAAGTTGTCCGAGTCCCACAGCTACTCAGTTTGTTGCACGGTTCCGACAAGGTCTGAAAAAAACCCCAGACAAGTTCTGCTGTTCTGCTGTTCTGTAACCGAACACGCTGCAGGTCAAAGCTAAGAAGGTCTCGTTATAGGATTGAGGATAAAAACTCACTATTATAACTATAATATAACTTATAAGTTATTAGAATAAATATTATAAATTATTGAAGAATGTGACAAAATGGAAAGTCTGGATTTGATTGACACTTTAATACAATGTTATATTGTTTGAAATGTACATCCTCGATTAATTTAGTTCTGTATAGCTGCTTTGTGGCAAATTTTACTGTTAAAATTGCTATAGAAATATCCAATTGAATTAAAATAATGAGGCTGAACTTAAATGAATGAAGGGATATTGCTGTGCACTACATAGTGCACTTCATATAGAGCACTACACTTTTTGTCCCAGGAACAAAGCTGCCATTGAAGTACATTTGAATTGAATTGAATCGAATCGAATCAAATTGAATCGAATCGAATCAAATTGAATACATTTCAACATTTAGTTCAATTCAGTTTTTTTTTATATACCGCGCTTACCGTTCGCTATTTGAAGGAAACCCAATAGATCAAAGGTCCCCATGAACCAGGTTGTGGTCCAGTGGAAGAGTTGCTGCAGGGTCGCGAGAACATTGTGGGGAAAATGTCTTTAGATAAATTTGCATTTAGTGCAATTTCGGAAATCTTTTCCACACTTCTATAGTATGTTTCCTTGGTAAAGGAGGTAAAAAAAGAGGTGATTGTAATAACACAGAGAGAGAGAGAGAGAGAGAGTTTCTATTGAAAACAACAGGAAAAATGTGTGTGGAGATGCAAACACACAAACGAACAAAGAAATTGATTTGAAGTCTATACCATGTGACTTACTCACCGTATGTGTCACCGTATGTGAATAGGTTTTAATCAGCCCGATTGTTATTATTTTACATCTGTTTTTTTATCACACTCTTTCATTTCAATCGTGAGAAATAATACAAAATATGATCAATAAAGCGACGCTAATCGGCTTCTTTCGCTAGGTCTGGCTTATGCCTTAAAATTTTTAATCAAACAGAAAAAATGATATACGGCTTCTTTATAAAGTCCTCGTTCACTTTATAACGAATGAGTCGGAATCACGTTCTTTTCCGGACCTCATTCCGATGTTGCCGTTCGCCTGTTTCCAGTTGAGTTGTGTCCTGTTAAGTCTTTATCGCCCTCGGTGTTCACAAATAGGAACTGCAACCGATATCGATAAAAATCCGAACCATTTCTGACTGTTTTATTGCTGGTATGAGATACTTTTGGACCATCCATACACCCCTGTGTTCCCACACACTGTCATGTGGGATCTTCGGGAAGAGCCGAGCATCTGGAACATGTCGCGACCACCCCGTTTCCAGCTGTCTTACGTTTGTCCCGTTTCAGATAATAGACGAGGAGGCCTCTCTTTGCTCTCTGCCCCTCTGTCTGTTTGCTGTCACGCCTCGTACTTCCTTCTTACACAACGACTGATATGGCCGTGCGATAACACTGTTTGCTTTTATATAGTGATGAGCCGCCTATAGCCGTTATTAAGCGTAGGCCGTGATCACCATATGTGGCACAGGGTGTAGCCATTGTGTCTTTGACTTCTGATGAAATGACATACAAATATAGTTTACGATTGAATTTTTTGGCTTCTGTTTCGTCTTATTTGCAATTTCATTAAATAAATGAGGCTGGGGCTGATTTCTTTTCAGCCCAGCTTATAGAGTCATGTTTAGATTTCATTTGACATTATTTGGTTACTTACAAGCAGATCTCCAAGCAGTTGAGGGTTAAGGGCCTTGCTCAGGGGCCCAGTAGTGGCAGCTTGGTGGTGCTGGGATTTGAACTCATGAGCTTCAGAACAGAAGTTAAAATATTATCCAATGAAGGAAAGCAGTTGCACCTTCTCCAGATGTTGCTCACTGAGGCTGATCGATTGAACATCTGAAAACTTTCCGTGCGCTTTGGCCTACGTTGCATGAAAAAAATAGAGTTGTTTTTCAGATATTATACTATTACTCTCCATTAGAGTTCGACCGAATCATCAGTTCTGCAGATCAATCAGCACCAGTAGTCGATTGCGCGAACTATCAGCTATCTACAAAATCCATATCGATAGTTTTTCCGGGATACGTAATACAGTACAAGAGCGGCCTCTAGAGGTAAATCACTGACCCTTGTAGCTGTTTTATTTGTTTCATTGGATTTTTTGTTCATTTTGGATGGAACTGTATTTATTTCTTCAGAGTGTTAATTTTTATTTTAGTTTGAAAGCATGTCCTTTATTATATGTATTATATATATATATATGTATCTTTATAGTTTGACCTGCACACTTTATGCTCACTTGCCCGCCCATGCAAGAAGAGAACGGTGAAGGACACCAAGCATCTGCCTGAGCACCCTGCGTGTTAGTTACAGGAGCTCAGGTGTATATCATCACCAGATCTGCTCCACCCACTTTCATTTCCTCACACATCTCTTTGTGTCTCCCTGCAGATCGCACTGAGAAGCCCTCCACCATGCCCGACTCGCCCGCCGATGTGAAAGCACAGCCCAGGTTAACTCCGCCCACCATGCCTCCACCACCCGGCACACAAGGAGCCCCCAGAACCAGCTCGTTCACTCCCACGACACGTGAGTATCACACACTTACACACACACACACACAGTATCTTATATACGTACAGCAAGATACACCCAGGAAACAGGCACAAAACAGCTGTCGAGACAGAGACAGGGACAAGGACAGGGACGATGTAATCGCTGTGATCTGAGGCGTCAGCGCCTTTAAAACGCTCCTCGCTTCCTCTTCAACGCCGGATCTCTCTAAAACGAGGATCGCTCGGACTCTGCAATTAGCACTTATGCGGGAGGGGAAAAAAAGGAAGCAAGAAAAATAGACACGCAAGCTGAAGGTTTAACAAAGCGCTTTGAATCACCCCCCCACACACACACAAGCACACACACACACACACACACACACACACACACACCATCCCGTTGTAATTGTTAGCAGATGCAGCTGAAGTATCTCATTTCTGTGCTGCTGGAAAGAGGCCACAGCCTAATCTCATTAGCGGGACGTTGACGCCGGAGTCCGTATGGTTCCCATCATCGCTAGGCCGCATGCGTTTGCCTCCGTCACCGTTTCAAACGCCCGACGTGGACACGCGTGGGGTTGTGCACTGAAAGACCACCCGAGCTAATTAGGTTGCAGATACATATATATATATATATATATATATATATATATATATATATATATATATAGAGAGAGAGAGAGAGAGAGAGAGAGAGAGAGATATATAGGAGAGAGAGAGAGAGAGAGAGAGAAGAGCTTAGTACTTTATTTATCCACATGTACACACTGTCCCCTTCAAAATAGTCCCCTTACATACTTCTGGAAGTGTTCTTTCCGAAGCGTGTCGAGAACCTTCTGCAATTCACACAAAATCTCCGCAATGGTGTTAAAACGGTGACCTTTGAGCTGCATGTGAGGAACACGATGACAAGGTGCGCATGTGGTCAGAATAGCAAACGTGGTAAAGCATTCTCGGTGTACACAGGAGGACGGCTTTTGGCACACTGACTTATGCAACACTGTAACTTGCCCTCTGTGTTTCCTCTGTGCAGCTATCTGTTGGCATGTTACAACACTAACCTCTATACCATGTACAGTATGGCTGGAAAAGTCGGATGTCCCAATATTTTTGTGTGTGTATATATAGAATGTGTTTGAATGCTATAGCATTAAATTTTAAAACTAGCAAGTCATGCCGGGTGTTTACTTTTACTGATGTAGATTTTGACAATACATTTGAATATAAACTAATCTAGTAACCATTTCCCATGTGCATTTCTCTCATGTATGATTTCCATCAGTAACGAACGGCACCAGTCACTCTCCCACCGCACTGAACGGCGCTCCCTCGTCCCCGAACGGCTTCAGCAACGGTCCTTCGTCCTCTTCCTCCTCTTCGCTGGCCAATCAGCAGCTCCCGCCGGCGTGCGGCGCTCGGCAGCTCAGCAAGCTGAAGCGCTTCCTTACCACGCTGCAGCAGTTCGGCAACGACATCTCGCCTGAAATCGGGGACCGCGTGCGCACACTCGTACTGGGTCTCGTGGTGAGTCTCCTCACACACACACACATACACGCACACACACACACACACACACACACACACACACGCACACACATTTCCGTTTGGTGTTTTTACTACACGCAATAAATGTACAAATGTACTTGCACACTCGTAAACATTCAATTAAAAAATGTGAGGAAAAAAGTACATTATAAAAGCATTAAAAGAGGAATAACGACGGAGAGCACGGACGTGGGGTTATTAAAGGTTAAAAGTATCGGCTAGAGGTCATCGGCAATGCCAGTGAGAGAAACCCTGAGGAAGGTTTTACAGTGGTTTCTTCTGCTTCTCTACCGTTTTCTTTACTTTTCTACAAAACCCGACAGTAAGAAGGAGTAAGTGGCAAATTAGTACAAATACACAGACAGACAGACAGACAGACAGACAGACAGACAGACAGACAGACAGACAGACAGACAGACAGATAGATAGATAGATAGATAGATAGATAGACATTCTAATATATATATATATAAAGAATGCTGGCACTCTGACCAGAAGGTCATTACTTCAAATCCCAAGGTTACTGTCAACTGCTCAGTTGAACAAATGAGATAATAAGTTGCTGATAAGATGCCAGTAATTCTGTGTAAATGTATCAGAATTGCAATCATAATTATTACTAATAATAATTACTCAATATCCAGTTCATTACTTTACTATAATCATAATTAAACTGATTATTCTGCATAATTGAGTGCATATAAGTGAAAACTACTATCCAGACTTGTCTGTGTTCTATGTTTATATACAACAACCAAAGTCAAGGATTCCCAGCAACAGCAGCAGATGATCAGCGTTTCATTCGTCTTCATTACCGCGTTGCGTTAACGTCGCGTATCAGATCGAGACAAGCGCAGCTGCGTCGTGTAACAGAACCGAAATCGCAGGAATTACAGACCGCGCCGCTACGTGCATGAAAGTCATTCCCGCGTAGAGTGGAAACGGTGATAAAATAACCAGGCCTGTAGCAGAGGAGGGCCGCTTTAATTAGCCACTCGGAAAGCTCGGAGAAGAAGACGCGCTTTTTTTTATTCCTGGCACGCGTTTGTTTATTTTTCACAGTGTCTACACGCAGAGGGATTCTTGTGTCCCCTTGGCTTGCATCGCTCGCTTTAATACACTCCCCTCTCTGCCTTATTGAAAAGAGTGACACACTTAATTAGCGCCGGCAACGCCGGAGAAAAGCTCAGGAGGCTCTCTGGCTGTCAAAACAGGCCGCTGCAATCTGGGCGAACAGATGTAAGCCTAATGTAACAAAATTCAGGTCTGGGAAATGAGGTAGAAAGCTGCATTTTTTTCCCTTCGACGCGGTCCCTCTGTCTGTCTCTCTCTTTTTTTTTTCTCGCTCCTTTCTTGGAAGCAACATCTTGAAAATTGAAAATAGTGTCAGCGTCCTGTCAGTCTGTTCGAACGAGACAGAGCGTCGGGAACGCGAGCGAAATTACTCGCTTTCTCTCTGCGTTTTTATCGACACCAAGCAGCTGGAAGGGCTGATGTGTGCAAAGTCGGCGGAGATCAGAGAACATGCAGGACCAAAATCTTAATTAAACAGATCCAACGGCAGCTTTTCCACCTCTAATTAACGCACACACGCCAGTCACCGTACGCCGAGCGACAGCGTAGTGTCACGTTCGACACCAGGATATTTTACAATGTGCTCCACGTCCGTCCTCATGCTTACAGTCAGGATTTGGTCTACACTACACACAGCTGCCATGATTCCTCCCTGTACAGCCGGCTGTATCACTCCATGCTCTCTGCCTCCAATAAGCAGCACAATCACATCATATTTTCCACATGGGCTCACTTTCTGTCTCTCTCTTTTTTTTCTCTCTTTTCTTTTCCCCAGAACTCCACGTTAACTATAGAAGAATTCCACTCCAAGCTGCAAGAAGCAACCAACTTCCCTCTCCGACCTTTTGTCATCCCGTTTTTGAAGGTACGGCACAAGCCAGCGATCTGGAAAGCATTTAGAGTCCAGATGTGCACATTTCATCCAGACTCTTCTCGAATCTTTCTTTCTTGTTTTTTTTTTTAATATCCCTTTTTTCTTTCTCTCTCTCTCCTTAACTGTGTATCTGCCTACCTCCTAATTTCCCATTTACATATAGACACATGGTTTCCTTTTGATCAGACTAGTTTTAGCCAAACCATTCCAGCTAGTTCATGCACATTATTAGCTAGTTCATATATGATGTTAGCTAATTCATGCACCTTCCTAGCTAGTTCATGCACATTGTTAGCTAGATCATGCACCATCTTAGCGAGTTCATGCATACTATTAGTTCATGCACATTTTAAGCTAGTTCACACATGATGTGAGCTAGTTTATGCACCATGTTTGCTAGTTCATGCTCGATGTTAGCTAGTTCATTTACCACTAATGCACGATTTTAGCTAGTTCATGCCTGATCATGCTAGCTTATTTTAAATTTGAAATGAAGTATTATCGAGTTACATTAGATCTCGAACTATAGCATTGCAGTAAACAAGTTGTGTTATAAAAAAAAAAAAATGTCAAGCAGCCAGCACTGTCCTTTTTTACTCAGCCATCACTGTTTGGTGTTTTTTGCCAATCCGGAGCAAATGCTAGCTATTGATTAGCCATACTCAGTATTATGTTTTCATCTTTTTGTTCCTTATATTGTAGGAGAACCACATAGTTTTATCTCCAGCGCACAAATTAGCATTCTGTCGTGCTTCAATTTGAGAATACCAAATCCACATTTCGTGCAGAAGTCGCAGTGATGCTGCATATTATGTAGAAACTCCGTCGTGTTTATTTTATTTTTTTTTAGAGTATGATTTTTCTCACGCTGTAGATTTTAAAGTCGCCTACACATCTGAAACCATTAGCGGTGTAACATGAGCTGCCATCATCTTCTGAAGAAACAGCAGCTCCGTTTCCTGCTTTCAGGTCATGAAACACTCACGAGAAAAAAAATAATAAACAGCGCATGGCATCGGTGATTTGCCTCTAGAGGCCGCTCTCTAATGCAACCCGGAAAAACTATCTGTATGGATTTTTGCCAATGGTTCCAGCATCGGTGGTATCTGCAAAACCGATGAATTGCTCCAAGTTTTGTTTATTTTTTTGTGGAAGAACCCCTCTCACAAGAGCACCGAAATAAGACCTCGCAAAAAACTACCCCAGGAAGCGTGACGCACAATCCAAATATTTTAATAGAATCCTGTTCCAGGGTGGAGTTTTTTCTCCATTTTCATAAGAATTCATTTGTTATTTATTCACTCCGAAAATGGCAGCTGTTATGCGGCGTACCTGAACCCATCCCTTTTTATGCAACCTTCATCCTCCTGCTGTCCCAAACACACACACACACACATACACACACACATGCCTTTAACAGAGACAAGCCATTAAAATAGATGGAGTCGGTGTAGTTTACTACCGAGAGCATGAAGGAACGAGGTCTCCTGATCGCTCAGTGTGGCTCGTTGCACAGCGTACGAGATTCCGGGAGCCCCCAGGCGGCTTGGCGCTGCAGAAATTGGTCCCATTAGGGGTCGCTGATGGATGCGGAGAAACATCCAGGGCCACTTCCCCCTCTCCGGCTTCTTCCTCGCTCGGTGCTCCGTCTCTCCATGTTGCACCATATGGTTACTGAATCATCCGTTCAGGGCGGGGGGAGGGGTGTTTTCTTTTATTGAAAAAGATGCAACTTGTGTTTGTTACTCGTTCTCTCCTGTCTCGCTGTCCTCTGTCTTTCTTTCGCTCATCTAATTTTAGTGCTTTCCCTCAAAGGATCCTTTAATGACAAATACCATATGGCTGTGGGAACAGGGGCTTTTATAAGTGCACAGAAGCTCAGCTGCAACAATGTGCATTAGAGGCATTTTGTTTGGGGGGGTGGTGTTGTTTTTTTTTTTTTTTTTTTTTTTTTTTTTTTTCATTAGGCTAATGTCATCTAACAACCCTTCCTTCCACGAGGAGAAGTGCTTACGGGAACGAGAGCAACATGCACCGGGGTACTGGGGGTGATGATGTCATCCGGAGCTTGGTTGCAATGTCACTGTGCATCAGGGTTTAGGTTTAGTCTCGTCCATTTGCTGTTCTTAAGTAGATATTCCACTAGATTCCAAAGAGTATGCTTTTGGAGATGCCAGTTGGTATTAATAGAGTTGAGAAGGTGAGGAGGCATGGAGTGTGTTCCAGATCATCCCAAAAATCTTCAATATTGTTTAAAGCTCTATAGCAGGAGATCATCTACTCCAAATCATGCCTAAGCCATAAGAACCTTCTGTTTACACTTTACTAGTGTAGGCAAGGTGGCCGGGGGGTGTGTTCCAATTCATCCCAAAGGTGTTTAATAGGGTTTAGAGCTTTAGAGCAGGAGATCTTCCACACCAACTTATGTAAACATTTAGCTTTACTGGTGTAGGTGAGGTGAGGAGGCCTGGGGTGTGTTCAAATTAATTCCAAAGGTTTTTGAGGATTTAGAGCTCTAGAGCCGGAGATCTTCCACTCCAAACAATGTCTAAACCATTGAAACCTTCTCTTTCCTCTTTACTGGTGTAGGTGATGAGGCCTGGGGTGTGTTCCAATCCATCCTAAAAGTGCTTAATAGGGTTTAAGAGAGAGCAGGTTATAGTATATCTAACATGGTCAGATGTTCTGCATGGATTTTTTTTCTGAACGCTGCTATTTGCGGTAGAAAAGAGAAAGAAAAAAGACAGCAAGTAGAAATAATGATTTTCCTGACGAAACGCTCCTCCCACCCTTAAAAAAAACGTTCTTCCGCCTCACTTTGAAATGGAAAACCATCCAAAAAGGGTCATGTGGACAAAGCCAGCTAACCTCTTAGCAGTCAGCGCTGAAAGAGACAGGAAGGAAATGAGAGACGCTGTTGCTTTGATGAAGACACTTTCCACGTCGACGGCGATTTCGCATGCCCTTGTGCCAGGCGGTGGGCAGACTGAAAGCACTAATGCACCGTTTGGGTCACAAAGTACCAAAGCAGAGCGCTGTTTTTTTGTGTTTGTGTTTGTGTGTGTTTGTGTGTGTGTGTGTGTGTGTGTGTGTGTGTGTGTGCGTGCGTGCCTCCAAAGAGCTTCCCCACAATCACTGTAATGGGTAAACAATGCTTGAAAAAAAAAAAAAAAAAAACCCTGGAACACTGCCAAGTGCATTGTGATGTTTTCAGTCTTTGTTTGACAATTGCAGCCTTTCTCTCCTAACCGCTATCTCCCCCTACAGGCCAACCTGCCGTTACTGCAGCGAGAGCTTTTGCACTGCGCACGCCTGGCCAAGCAGAACCCGGCGCAGTACCTGGCCCAGCACGAGCAGCTGCTACTCGACACCAGCATCACGTCTCCCGTCGACTCGTCCGAGCTGCTGATGGACGTCAACGAGAACGGCAAGAGGAGAACACCGGACAGGTGAGTCCCGGAGAAGACAGGATTACTCATCTAAAACGAGAAGAGTTTTCTTCTGCAGTTTTCGAGTCAATGAGTTAAATAATCATGTTTTCCCACCTTAAGTGATAATAATATTTATATATTATCTAGTATATCTAGTATATCTAGTGCTATCTGGTATTTTCTAGTATAGTCTGGGATCAGTGTACCTTTTGAGTCATTTTATTAACCTTTTAGAAAAATTATTTGAAATACTCCAGAACCGAACGATTAATGTTGTAATTAATTTTGTATTCAAATTTGTTCTAGATATTATTTTAGTATTTTAGTACATGCATAAAATGCATGATAAGCAATATTTTAAAACATTCAATATATATATTTTTTGTTGTTTATTCATTTATTTTCATGAAGAAGAAAATTGCTATAAAACCCAATAATTAAACAATATAACTATGGCTAGTGCTTTCCAGGCTGAACCACTTGCAGAGCACTGGGTCGCGGCCCATTGGGTGTGTTTTTTCCCGTTTTCAATGAGGCAAAACTTTCTTGAAGGAGAAGCTGGAGAATATGGAAAGTTTACGTGTGTATGGAGGCGTGTGTATCTATTCAGCGTCGCTCTATGACACCGGGAGCGAACCTCAAATTTTCATTTGGATCCATAGTTTCTGAATTCGATGTGTGAGAAGTGATAATACGGTAATCGCAGCTCCTCAGAACAGCACGTCCTGCTGTGTTTATTCCTTACTTAATTACAGCCTGGCTGCAAACTCCAGGAGCTCTGGATCCAAACTAAACCCAGAACCCAACAGCTGGTTGTTAAAGGGCGTGGATGAAGAACATACCACGGCTTGCTAAGAATTCATACCTCCTCTAAATAAATATATACAGAGTATGGATAATGTACAGTTTCCCTTCACTTGAACTATGAGATCCAAATACCTGTTCCACGAAGATACCAGTTGGAGTGGAAGATCTTGAATGGCCTGCTGTAGAGCTCTAATTTTAACCCCATTGAGATGACTGTGAACGCTGACTGCACCCCAGGCCTCCTGACTTTACTAATTGGCTAATTGAGCCATCATAGAATCTAGTGGAAGATCTTCTCAGAAGAATGGAGCAGGAGGAGATGGACTAAATATTAAACGGGATGTTTAAGCAAAAAAGATCTACCTCTGAATCATAAGGTCAGGTGTCCACAACCTTAAGAAAAATCCAGTTCCCTGAGGTCCTTATCTGTTTTATTTTATAATATCTCCACGTTCGTGGAAGATCTAACACCCTGCAATTAGAGCCCAAGGGAGCGGCGGAGAACACATACAGATGAGGCTGAGCTCCAATCCCGCTGGCTAAGCGTTTCTGTTTCTGCTTAGCTCGGCACGCAATGCCTTGAGGGGAGCAGGAAGAGAACGTAACGCCGGAATTCGAACAGGAATCTATAATGTTCTTAATCACATACTACAAAGCAGAGTTCATTATTTATTCTGAGAAACCAGAATACGAGCTTGTATTTTCACAAAATGTTCACAAAATTAGAGGCACACATTTGTATGGAACGTCTTTGGATGTGGGAGCAGGAAATTTCCTCTTCCATCATGACCATGACCCCTGTGCACAAAGCCAGGAGTGGGTTGGAGTGGAAGATCTCTTTCTATAGAGCCATAAACCTTATTGGGACGAATGTGAACGCTGACGGCACCCCACGCCTCCTCACAACATCTCAGGGAACATCTAGAAGAGTGGAGGTTGTTATAAGAGCAGATGAGGACTAAATGGGAATTGGATGTTCAGATCTTGTAATGGTGTAGAAAGACAAACCAAGTGTCATTAAGAGAGAGTAGAATATTTTGTGAGCATACGGAACGCGGTATGGAAAGGTGCTCTGTTTACATGGAAGAACTTGGTTCTCCCTGTGACTCTGCGAGCCGCCTTGTGCTGCCATCTGTTGGCCAGTTACAAAACTAGTCTTGAAATGTTTGGATGCTATATATCTTATATCCGAGCTTGAAGATACAATTACAAACATGCAACTGAACCGCTGATGTGCCTTATAGGTTTGACTTCAATAAAATTAATGTCACACCACACGCACCTTCTCAGAAGCCTTCAAAAAGTGCCCCCTAGTGGAGCCCCAGCAACAAGAATCAATACTGAATTATGTCAAAAAATCATTCCAAGGAAGCAGACCTTGAAATATAACCTGAAAATATACCAGACAGGTAGAAGAATAGCAGGAGAATTTCTAGGATGCGAAATGTACAGGGGGGTAAAACGGTTCCTCCGGAGCAGATGGACTGTGACGGATGAGCATTCGGTGCCCATAAAAGCGGCTCATTAGGAGACTGGGAATGTCAGAGTTGCCGAAGGGCGGGGATACACACAAACACACGCACTCATGCATTTCTCAGAGTGACAAGAGAGAGTTTTTAGGTGACATCAGATATTTATTTTCATGTCAGCTTACTCCCATTTATTTCTTCTCCCTTTCCAGAACCAAAGAGAACGGCTTCGAGAGGGAGCCTCCACACACTGAGCACCCGAGCAAGCGACCCTGCACCATCAGCCCTGGCCAGCGTTTTAGCCCCTCCAACGGGCTTTCGTACCAGCCCAATGGCCTTCCTCACACCGCTCCACCGCCCCCGGGGCACTACCGGCTCGACGAGATGGCTATCGGGCATCATTACAGAGACTCGTACCGTCACACCAACCACCGGGAGATCCGCGAGCGCCCTCGGCCCATCGGTACGCATTCTTCTGATTCTTCTTAACGTAATTGTGAGCTGTTCATGGTGCTGAAATAGTCTGAGATGTTCTAAAAATACACCGTGCGGTGATGTATGTTCTACCCGAGCTGAACCGCACATGCAGTGCTGATGAAGAACACGCATGAGAGATGGTGTGTCTAGAGCTGGAGCCGACTGAAGCGTAGCGCAGAGAATGACGAACGAGTGCTCTAATCCCTCTCTCTCTCTCTCTCTCTCTCTCTCTCTCTCTCTCCACTCTTTGCTCTGGCAGGGATGCACGGTGGCACGCGGCAGGAAGAGGTCATCGATCACAGACTCACGGACCGAGAATGGGCCGAGGAGTGGAAGCACCTTGACCATGTAAGAAAAGTAATAACACTTTCTATTTTACTACTACAAACCTTTTATTGTGTGTGTGTGTGTGTGTGTGTGTGTGTGTGTGTGTGTGTGTGTGTATTACTGTTTGTGCTTTTCACAATAGTCTCAAAGAAGCTTATTACAGAGTATAATAATTATAAAGAAACGTTCACTTATATTTAAATTGATGTGTATTTATCCCAATGAGCAAGCCTGGGGCAACCAGGGCAAGGAAAATCCCTCCTTTTAGATGTTATGAGGAAGAAACCTTGAAAGAAACCAGACTCAAATGGGGAACCTGTCCTCATTAGGTTGAATGAACCAGGGTGTGAAACCAGAACCAGGGTGTGAAATTTCACGAGTGTGTAATTATGAGTAGTGTCCTTTCTGCAGTCGTATACAGTTAGTCGGAGTTGTGGAACCAGAAGCTCCTGAGCAACTAATTCACTAGCTCAACATCTGAGATCATCATCGATTCAGCACCAACTTCTCCATACCAAAGTTTTGATGGAAAAAATGCAAATTTTACTCAAATATTTTGAGTAAAAGTTTGATTTAGAGGTTGTTTATCCCCAAATTCCAATGTTCTGAAAATCTTCATGAAGATTTGTTTATGAAATCATCCGGAGCTGGTGCATCACTAGATGCCTCGGGAGCCTCGCAGGGTCGGCATCTTCTCTTTGAAGGTCCGAACTCATGAGGAGGTGGGATTCAGCTGGAGCTGGCCCAAATTCTCTGCATGCCTCAGGATCCTCTTGGGTCGACATCTCCTCTTTGAAGGTCCATAATGTTCATCCAACTGTGGCTGGAACAATCCCAAGATGCCAAGATGTGAAAAAGATTTTCACAATTTTAACTTTATTTCAGAATTTGTAGAAATAAAATTGCGAGAAAACAACAATGAGGCAAACCTTTTTTTTTTTCTTTCCATAATGAAACTTTTTTTATCGTATGTTATTGCACACATTACTGATCATAGCTGTGTGTGTGTCTGTGTGTGTGTGTGTGTGTGTGTGTTCCTGCAGCTGCTCAACTGCATCATGGACATGGTAGAGAAGACGCGGCGCTCGCTCACCGTGCTCAGGCGATGTCAAGAGGCGGACCGCGAGGAGCTCAACTACTGGATCCGGCGTTACAGCGATGCAGAAGACCTGAAGAAGGGCTCCAGCAGCAGCAGCAGTAGCAGCAGCAGCAGCCAGTCGAGGCAGCAGAGCCCCGCAGGGCAGGACACCAATCCTGCAGGTAGCAGCTTCTATAGAAAACATGAACATCTCACAAGGAGCTTTAGAAGAAGTATAATGAAGGACTGTGTGTTTTCTGTAGTTGACGAGGTGATTGTGAGAATGTTGAAAAGGTAACGAGGATGAGGATGAAAATAAAGATGAAGACAGGGAGTGATGATCATGGTTGGGGATATGAACGAAGAAGGGGTGAGGGTGATGAAGATGATGATAACGATGAGGACCATAATGATAATCATGATATGGAGGAAAAGGAAGATTATGATGATAAATAGGACGACGATGAGGAGGAGTAGGAGATAATCATAATGATGAAGATGATGAATAAATTTTTGATAATGAAGATGATGAGGAGGAGGAGAATGATAATGATGAGGGTGAGGATCATCATCGTCAATGAAGAGGAGGTTGATCATGTTGGTCAGGAAATGTGGGATGAGGGTGATGATGATGAGTATAAATTCTAACAGAATGTAATTCTGTGTGTCAGAGATTCACCGGGAGGTCCTTCACAGACCTGTATCTGGCTACGTTCCTGAAGAGATCTGGAAGAAAGCAGGTGAGCAGCCCTTTGATGTCAAGATGCCAAAGTCATAGCCTCCTACGGCTGGAAATCCCATCCCAATACTTTTGTCCATGCAGAATTTAATAGCCAGACCCAGATTTCCGGAACGTTCTCCTCGCGGAGACTCCGAATGGCTGTGCTTTACTTACTTCCTGTACACAATCCAGCCACAACGTCGGATCATAAAGCAAACGATCGGACAGCGTTAGTGCCCTGGAGCTTTAGAGCACTTAACTCCTGGCGCTATTAAGAGGTACACGAGATGCCCGCCAGCTCTACCTCTCTCAGAGGTACCGTTTTGTCCGAGCGTCAGTTAGAAAGAAATAGATGCGCGTGATTAAAAGGCTTTGTTTAAGGTGTAGGTGATCTGGCTGATCTCAGACAGATGATGGATTCTGTAATAGAAACCTGGCCTCTGCTTATGCTTATGATTAAAGGTCTAAGATCTTTTTCACTTCAATAAAAGCAGCCGTAAGACAGCGCTCTTCAATTCCCCATAAAAAAGCATCAATTAGGTTTTTCAATGCGTGTAAAAACATTTCTTGGCAACCTAATCATGGCCGTGGTTCAGTTTTCTTTAGAGCTTTGTAACAGTTCCATCATCCTGGTTCCTGGTTGATTGGCTCATTGTAAAGCTTTTGAGGGACCAGGTGTCATGAAAGGACAAAAGCACCATGGAAACCAGCACGATGTCTCAGTATGCAGTAGCACTGAATCTTGACATCGCTTGAACAAGGAAACCCAAACCTGTTCCAACATGACAATGCCCCTGTGCACAAAGCCAGCTCCATGAAGATATGGGCTGAAGTGGAAGATCTACTGCTGTAGGCACTTCAGACAACCACATCTCGAAGAGTGGAGGATATTATAACCGGAAACAGGGACTAAATGTTAAATATGATGTTCAAAAAGCACATAATGTCAGATGTCTACAAACGTTTGTAAAAATTCTGCATATTCATAGAGATCAGATGGATATTATGGATATGGTGTCGAGGAATCTGTGTTTTTTTTTTTGTTGTGGTTGTTGATGTTGAGCAGCTTCTTACAGTACGCAGTGAATATTCATATCCCTTCATATCTATTCCATGCAACTTCCTGGCGTTTTTTTATATCCTGTACAGCACGGGCCCTTGGGAGCACAACCGAAATGCATAATTTAAATATAAATTGGCTGATTTGCATACGCAATTAGACAGGCTGCGGCTGCGAAAACGTTGTAAAATAAATTTTGAAAAAAAAAATTTCCGAAACCCAGTCCTGTCACGCAGTCGTGTTGAAAGTAATAAAGGGTCAGTTTGTGTAATGAATAGTGTTTCCCACTTTATAAATAAATGGATGGACAATCGGACCATTACGGTTTGTCTCAGAGGCATGTTCAATGTACGCTATATGGACAAAAGTTTGCAGACACCTGATCATGCTTTCTGAGCATCACATTCCACATTTAGTCCCATTTTGCTCTTATGATTTCCTCCACTTTTATGAGAAGACGTTCCACTAGATTTTGGAGTGTGCTTGTGGACATGTAGGTGAGGTGAGGAGGCTGAGAGTTGAGATCCGAGCTCTGAAGCAGGCCACTCAATAACTTATACTTCAAACCATGTAAAGCAGATCTTCATTGTGCTTTGTTCCATGCTGGAACAGGTTTGGGTTTCCAAGTCCAAGTGAACCCAAAGTTATATCATAACGCATCCAAAGACGTCCAACACAATTGTGTTGGTCCAGCTTCGTGGTAACAGTTTGGAGAAGAAACACATATGGCAGGAAAGTTCAGGTGTCCCAATACTTTTGCCGATATAGTGTGTATATGTGTATACTGTATATATACTGTATATCTTCAGGCTGTCCATGTGGAGCAATCCTCAACAGCGGTGTGTGGTTTCCAGTTGATAAGAACTTCATCAGGGTATTATAATGGATCAGGCGGGTTTGGAGATCAGAAGATCACTGGTATCTCAGTGGAGCATGACTGATAGAGTCAGAGAAAATATAATCTCGATCTTTCCCCTCTTCCACCATCCTGGTTCTATTGATCACATTCTTGATGAATCATTAAACAAAAAAAGATGAAAGCCATGGATCTAGTTATAGTTTAGAAGATGTTTATACCTTCATGTTCTGTAGGTCGTGATGGTCATGATGGTAGAACAATAGATACTTTTCTCCTTGTTTTTATTTTAAGCCACAGCTTCCACTCTGTTTCAGAAGAGGCGGTGAACGAGGTGAAGAGGCAAGCCATGTCCGAACTGCAGAAAGCCGTGGCCGATGCGGAACGCAAGGCTCACGAGATGATCAGCACCGAACGCGCCAAGATGGAGCGCACGGTAGCCGAGGCGAAGAGGCAAGCTGCGGAGGACGCGCTGTCCGTGATCAACCAGCAGGAGGACTCGAGTGAGGTGAATATCTCTACAAAGGCATGGTTTTGCTCATCGCTATGTTCTGAATTCTTTTATTTTACGCGTCTCACATAGATCATGGGTCTTCACACATCATACAAATTTATCATTTTAAAAATATTATAATTATTACATTCAGGTTCTATTCAAATCAGGCTGAAGTTCATGTAAATATACAATGATCCACCTGATAGTAACACCTAAGGGGTCTTTGACCTCAAAAACTTTGAAGACCCCTGACTTGTAAAAGGATTCCATGTATGGAAAAGCAGCCACACTTACAGATGTTTCCCGCTTGTGCCTGTACACATTCACCTTTGCCTCCAAGTGTGTGGTAACAGTTTGGAAAAGAACCAAATATGAGCCATTTTGGAAACTCGGGTGTCCCAATACTTTCAAAATAAACCGTATATACACACTAAATGAAACAAAAAGTATTGGGACACCTGAATTTTTTTACCTATACATGCTTCTTCCCCAAACTTAAACTAGGAGTTTAAGGAGCATGATGGAACTCCATGAAGATCTGCTTTACATGGTTTGGAGTATAAGATCACCCTCCAATCAATAACTTAATTTACTCACACAAAATGTCCACAAGCACACTTCAAAATCGAGTGGAACATCTTCTCAGAAGAGTGGAAGAGGCAAATTGGGACTAAATGTGGAATGTGATGCTCAAAAAACACGTACCGTACTCACGACCAGGCGTCCGCAAACTTTTGGCAATATAGCGTACGTTGTTCCTTATGCGACGGGAGGCTGTTAAGCGGGACGCCGTCTCTGGGTCACAGTAGGGATTCAGCTCTTTTAATCAGTTCATGAGGGGAAAAAAAAACGACAGAAAAAAACGGAGCACACATCTGAGTTTAATTGCGAAAGCCCTGTTTATGTGCACGTCTCCCCGGAGAACTGTAGCTGTTTATAACTCCGGCTTCCCGTTTCTGCTTCACATTTAGAACTCTGTCCTAATTGGACAACAACAACAAAAAAAAAGGGCCTGGTTGTAACCCGAAAGGTTCTGATGTGAATCTACGAGAGTTTTTTTGGGGTCTAACCTGTGGCAAATGTTATTTAGGCTTCTTTACATCCTGAGAGTTCAATTATTGGTTCGAAAAGATTGTTTCAGCCAATCGGGAAGCTTCCTTTGAAAGTAGGCGGTCCCTTTGCCACATAATGTAAAAGGATCCCTAATTTGAATAGGCGAAAGTTAATTATTAAAACAGTGAAGATGAGGTGAGGAAGCCTGAGGTGCAGTCAGTGTGCACATCTGGTCAGAGATCTTCCACACCAACCCATATGAAGCAGATCTTCATGGAGCAGGCTTTGTGAGGTTTGGTTCTGCTAGTTGAAGTGTGTCTGTAGTAACAGTTTGGAGACAAACCACAAAAAATAAGGTGTCACAATGAAACGTCTAACTTTGCCTCCACTCCTCCATCCCCTCCCTCTAGAGCTGCTGGAACTGCGGACGCAAGGCAAGCGAGACGTGCAGCGGGTGCAACACGGCGCGCTACTGCGGCTCCTTCTGCCAGCACAAAGACTGGGAGAAGCACCACCACGTGTGCGGCCAGACGCTGCAGGCACAGCAGCAGGGTGAGACGCCTAGCACGGCCAGCTCCTCGGGCACTCCCAGCAGCAGCGCTGGCAGCCCCGACGATACCCCCTCGGCCGCCGCCACGCCACGCTCGGACACGCCTGGCACGCCGTCGGCGTTAGATCCTGCGCCACGCTAGAGCCAAATCCGTCAAACCGCCGGGGGGAAACGCCTCGCCTCGCCTCGCCTCGCTTGCTTCGACATGCTAATTCGGACATGCTAACCGAGAAAAAAGCGGACTAGCAATGGACCGGCAGAGCGATCGCTCCGTATCGGGTCATATTGACCTGCTATGGCAGAGAACACAAAGATATTCTTTGTTTTTTTGTTTTTTAAAACAAAGCAAATCCTTACCGTCCTTTAACAACGCGTCCCCTTGCTACTACAGATTATTTTTACGTGTTTCCTGTAAATACGCCTGTTGTCCCTTTCGCCGTTTTTTTTTTTTTTTTTTTTTTTTCTTTTGCTCAAGCGCTCCTTTTTCTCTCCGCCAGCCGGGATACGAAACTAGTCGACCTCAACGAAACGAAAGACACTTTACCAAAACCAAGGGATTTACTTCATCGCTCTTGTACACACACACACACACACACAAAAAAAACGCGATTATGCGATTATAAGACCGAGAAAGAAAGAAAACTAAAAGAACCTGAGGGGAAGCAGGAAAAAAAAAAAGGCATCAGGGCAGGACACGGTGGAGGTGGAGTTAGAGGTGGAGCTCGTGAACTCGTGCAGCAGATTGTGAAGGAACGCAGATGTTCGCCTTTTTTTTCCTCACGCAAGACTTTCAACGCTCTCCAGGTCAGTGGGCCGAGAAAATAAAAGTCTGTTTTTTTTTTTTTTTTTAGTTTTTTTTTCTCGCAGAGGAATGTAGACACCAGAGGACCTCGATTAGCATCGGCTCCTGAAAAGGAAGTGAAAAAACATCATCAGGCAACCCAAAAGCACGAGGGCTTAAAATGTTCCTCGGCTCCCGCACCCTCGATGTATTTTATTTTCTTTCTTTCGAACATTTCCGTCCCATCCCGTCTCTCTGATGCTTATTTATTGTACGTGTATTGGACAAGAATTGTGATGCATAAAAAAAAAAGGACAAAAAAAGTAGGCCCATTCTTTTAGCTGGTGCAAGAACCAGCATATCGCGAGCTGCTTTCCTGTTTGTAAGTGTTTGTGGTAGTTCCTTAGTAGATGTTTGAGACACACACACAAAAAAAATCCCGTCGTCCTTTAATCGAAGGAGACAAAAGCTATCTCTCAGAGCTGCTGCTTCAATCTAACGCCGATCTTTTTTTCTTTTTTTTTTTTCTTTCTGAGAACTAGCATGTTCCCCGGAATGCTAACATTAATGTTGCGAACATAATCGTATTTGCACTGTCACCGCGACGTTTCCTTTCAGCATGCGTTTTTTTTTCCCGCTAGAAAACCCAGTCTCACCTCACCGACTCCGCAGTGCTTTTTTTTTTTTTTTTTTCGTGTATGTGATTTTTTTTTTAAAGGGGAAAAAAATACACATAAAAAAAGTCCTGCTTTTGTTCATTCCTTTGTCTCGGAAAAGCAAAAAAAAAATGTTTTTTTGCTTTGAATAGTGCATGCACATTACTGAATGTTGGAGTATATGTTCTTTTTGTTTCGTTTTTAAAAAAAAAAAAACGTATAAAGAAAAAAAAAATGTATTCTACGAATCGAAACTTTTCCAAATGCAAAAGGGGTAAACAGACAGCTTTAAGACTGCAAAGCACCAGGTTACACAGTATTACAAAAACAAAAAAACTAACGAAAAAAAAAAGAATTAACAATGGAAGACAGCCAAAGACCGACACAAAGGACCAAAACTCTGATTTCAAACGTAAAAAAAAAACAAAAAAAAAACATCCAACGCACCATCGATTTTACCCGAGAGTTCGTCAGGGGGGGAAAAAAACGTTTATTTTTTCTGTCAAAAAAGCCGAGACCAGCGCTGCTCAGCCTGGACGGGAGAAAAGCGATGTCACGTGTGACCCGGCGAGCAATAATCCACACGTGAATGAACAATAGCGAGAGAGGTTTCACCCAGAATTCAATGCGTTCGGACTCGACTAGCAGCACTTACACGCATCTCTGACGCGTACCATCAGCCGACAGGGTCCAGTCGAGCCATGCAGTTCACGGAGGATCCATAGTGGGGCGCTATCTTTTTTTTTTTCCCCCCCGAACCCTTGGTGCTATAAACATCCACCTTTGTTTCTCTCTTATTCTGACCTAGAATTTTTTTGTTTTTACATCCAGTCGCTAATATGGACGGTGTAATCAGGGCGGACCCTGAAACATCTCTTTTGGTCTGTACTTTTCTTTTTGTTCTCCATAAAAAAAGAAGAAAAAGAAAGAAAAACCCTCACTCTACCTCTGACAGCATGTTACAAGCACCAGTCGCTGAGCAGTCACTGGTCGAGTCAAAACCAAATGGGCAACGTGAGAACAGGAATAAAAAAATACAAATAAATAAATGAATAAAATCCAAAGTTAAAAGCTCATACAGCTGCGAAACCATATCACTACTCGGTAACAATGCAGACCTCATAAAATAAAAAAGAGAGAATTTTAACGAGTTAAAAAAGGAAAAAAAAAATTTACTTTTTTTTTTCTCGTCCCACACATTTTTTAAAAATTGACATTTTTTCGACTCGGTGGAGCGAGGGATCGGGAGCAAACCTCATAACTCTCTCCCATTCCTCCACCCTTACACCTTTCATCCTCCCTTTTTTTTTTTCTTTTTTTTTGCTCTAAGAAGCTCTAGGCCACCTGTCGATGTTGTCTCACATCGAGACGTGCTCAAAGAATTTTTATTTTTTTTTGCGCATGCACGCTAATTTTTTTTGGGGGACAATCCTATAAAAGGGAGATGTATGTACTTTTTTTTTCCTTTGTAAACCGAATAGACGTCGAGTCGGACCGATAAGTCGGGGGTGGGTGAAAAAGGGAGGGGGCAAAAAATGGGAAAGGGTGGGGGCAAAACTTTTTCTTCACTTTGTACGGTAAAGAAAAGCTGAAATAAATGAAGGTTATTGTGCAATACTGAATAAAAACGTGAACCACAGGTTAATGGTAGACTGACACTGTTCAGTATGTTGTTGAGCTTCAGAGTCTACTATGTCACAACTGTGGGTTCTTGTTTTTGTTTTTTTGAGTGGGGGGGGTGGGGTCTGTCTTTTTTTTTGTTTTGTTTTTATTAATTATGATTTTCGGGGGCTATAATCAATGGTCTGTCAGTCTGTGAATCTTTGCAGTATGATTCTGGTATTGTCGTACTCTTTACTGTGTAATAAATATGTTAATACCTGCACTCTGGATATTTGTTTCATTGCGCATACACACGATTATTACTATTTTTATTGATAAAAATAATTTTAATTTTTTTTGGAGAAACACCTGCATGTTCCTTTTCGTTTCTGTGCAACAAACTTGCAAATTTAACGAGACAAAACTGTCACCTTGGGCAATAACTGTAGATTTTGGATAACTACAGGTAGCTACAGGTAGCTATAAGAACATGCAAACTCAATATATACATATCGGCTACATGGTGAAAGCGGTGCTTAAATTGAGGGGGGGATCCTAGGGCATTAGGGAACCCCCCATGACAAGTAAAAATGAGACTTATGGGGGTCCCCTTAATCATTTAGTAAAAAATATAAGAATTACACAACAATTGGGGACCCCCATAAGATTGACTCAATAGGACAATGCTGAGGATGGAGCCACCAGGAAGGAGGAAAAGAGGAAGACCAAGGAGGAGGTTTATGGATGTGGTGAGGGAAGACATGCAGGTAGTTGGTATGAATGAGATGTAGAGGACAGGGGGGTGTGGAGACGGATGATCCGCTGTGGCGCCCCCTAATGGGAGCTGCCGAAAGAAGACGTGTAGAAGATTTGCTCTTGTAACAACCTCCACTCTTCTGGGAAGATGTTCTAGATTTTGGAACGATCACGCCAGGTGTAAACGCTGCTCGCTATAACACTAGAAACACAATTTTTAACAGGTTCCTTATTTCGATGCTGAAGACTACAGATTGCTGCCACCTGCTGGTATTGGGGGAGTTACGTTCTCTCGAGCAAGCGCAGAACATACACGCTAGTTAGCTGTAGTCTGTCCATTGTGTTCCACTGCTACTTTTTTTGACGCAACGCGAGGCGACACACCACGGTTGACTTTCCTCAAAGCTCGTTCTGAGGTGTGCATTAAAAAGCGTCACTCAATTCTTCATTCCTTCATCTTCTTCCTGACTTGAGAAATGCTAATTCCGAAGCCTGGAGCGTTGACGAGGCGTTTAGCGCAGCAATTAGGTTGCGCTTGGCAGCTTCGTAGACGTCGCGTTTGGCCGCCGTCGCAATTAATGCCCATTTTTCTACTCGACCTTGAGATGCCTCGAGGTCGAGTCTATACAGGAAGGAAACGGCTTTATTATGAACCCAGGTCCACTTGCACGAGTTCGAATGAGATATCGCGACCATTCACTAGCGGCTTATTTCAGGCACTTTATTTTTTTTTTATCAAACCGCGAGAATAGAGAAGGTCTGAAATAAGCACCAGTCTGGAGAACTGTTCCGAGCTGATAACAATACAAATGGATTTTCCTGAATGGAGCAAAACAGCTGTCTCCATTATTCAAATGCTTCATCTTCTTCTCCGCACCATTAATTGGGTCTTTGATCCCAGGCGGAGGTGCGGCGCGCCTGATAAGGAACCTGAGTTCCTAGCGAAGCAGCCCCGAGGACTGAGCTACGGCTGAGCGTGATGAGATAACGCTGTAATGCATGGGTGCGAGAGAGCGATAGAGCGCTGTCCGACCCGGAGAAGAGCCGGCGCGCTCGTGACGTGACGTGACGAGAGCTAATGCGGGATAAAAATTCCGGCTCCTGGGGATGGAACGGCGGATTAAACTTCATAAAAGGGTTCAACCTCCAGACAGTTTTGGGGCCCTTTGAAATCGAAACGGAATGGAACTACATATTATGTTCTAGAACATCTCTGTAGGCCTTGAATTTTAGGAGGAGAAGAAAAAGAGACTTTATTTATAGAGTGAAGTGAAACTATGTTCTTTTTTGAAAGCGGATCTGCTTGTAGGTCTCGAACACACATGAAAGGTCAGAGCAAGAGATGAAAGTGGAGGTGGAGAAATGGTCCATTAGTGCTTACATTGTGGAACGTGGCCTTCATGTTAAACTTCAGGTGATGTTTCTGAGGAATAGACTGTAGATGAAGGCAGTACGTCTCCTCACAGTGATGCCTGAGTGATGCATGTGATGAGCCTTCCATCAATCCAGACCGAGCTGCTCCGCAATAATCCATTAGAAGGAGGAGTATGAATGTAAACGTGCATCAGATCCATAAAAAAGATTTATCACTCGCTCGTTTTCCTCTATTATTTTTCACTCATTGTCTCGTTTTCTTCTCGTTCTCTATCATTGTCTCGATCTCTCTCTCTTTCTCACTTTCTGATTGTCTCATTTTCTTTCTCACTCTAGATCCCGCTCTCATCGTCTCGTTTTCCCCTCTGTCTTTTTGTCACTCTCATTGTCTCGGTGTCTCATTCTCTCTCATTGTCTCGTTCCTTCACTCTCTTTGTCTCTTTCTCACTTTCACTCCCTTTCTTTATTTCTTTTACCCTCTTTCATTCTTCCTCCTCCTATCGCATTGTCTAATTTTTATTTCATTTTTCTTCCATTTGTCTCTCATTCTCTTTTTTATTCTATCTCTCATTGGGTCTTTCTTTCTCTACCTTTTTCTCTTGCTCGCTCCCTCTTTCTCGCTCGTCTTGTTTTGTCTTGTCTTGTTTTCCTCTCAATTTCCTTTTATTTGTTCATTATTATTTTTACTCGCTCTCTCTCACTCTCTCTCTCTCACTCTCTCTCTCGCTCTCTCTCTCTCTCTCTCTTTTTCTCTCTGGCAGTAAACATTTTAATATTTATCATGCTAATAAGGCAACCATTGCGAGAGCAAAAAAAGAGCGATAGATAGAGAGAGAAAAAGAGACAGACAGACAAAAGTATTGTGTAAACGTCTGAAAGGCTAATGGCTGAAGATAGAGAGGAGGAGAAAACGAGTGCATCTCTTTATCTCTCCTGACCAGCAACAGCTTAAGCTGAGATTTATACTGAGAGAAAAGAGTGACTCTGCTCTCATCCCTCCATCCTCTGGGCTTTAACTCGACTGCAGCAGCAGGGACGGAAGGTAGGAAGCGATGATGTCCTCGTTTCAGAGAGGTGTATATTCATGCAAAACCAAATTTAGAAAAATTCTTGATTCTGATTGGTCAGAAAGCAAATCACAGTAACTAGTAATGTAGGAATTTATAGTGGTGTCCGGAATCTATCCGTCTTTTTATCCCTTCATTATGCAGACACTGATAAAAACCATCAATATTACAAAGAAACGCAGTAAAACAGACTCTGCGTCACAGACAGGAATAAATACCATAAAGAAGAAGCCTAATAAACACAATTCAACTCTTTCTTTCTTTCTTTCTTTCTTTCTTTCTTTCTTTCTTTCTTTCTTTCTTTCTTTCTTTCTTCCCTCCTTCCTATTCCTTCCTTTCTTCCTCCCTCCCTATTCCTTCCTTCATTCTTTCCATCCTCCCTATTCCTTCCTTCCTTCCTTTCTTCCTTCCTCCCTATTCCTTCATTCCTTACTTCTTTCCTTTCTTCCTTTCTTCCTTCTTTCCTACATATTTCTTCCTTTTTTTCTCCCCCCTATTCCTTTCTTCTTACTTTCTTTCCTTCCTTCCTTTTTTCATATTCCTTCCTTTTCTTTCTTTCTCCCTATTCCTTCCTTCCCTTCTCCCTATTCCTTCCTTCCTTCCTCCCTCCCTATTCCTTCCTTTCTTCCTTCCTTCCTCCCTCCCTATTCCTTCCTTCCTTCTTTCATATTCCTTCCTTACTTTCTTCCTCCCTATTCCTTCCTTCCTTTCTTCCTTCCTTCCTTCCTTCTTTCATATTCCTTCCTTCCTCCCTATTTCTTCCTTCCTTCCTTTCTTGCACTGGATTTACACAGGACCCATTCACCACTTTTGCATTTTGTTTCTTGTCTTTCAGCTTCTTGATTTTGCCCAACTGCCAATTTTTGTTTATTTATTATACAATAAAAGAAAAGCAACTGATTCCTTCTTTACCAAACATCGAGTTTGTAAAGAGAATAAAAAAGCTTCACAGATGGTATGAAAATGCTCCTCATTTCCTCCTCGGATTCTCTTCTTCTTCAGCAGCACACCAGGGAAAACGCTGCTGTCTTCCAATCTGCTTCGGGATCATGTGGGTTCCCCCTGAATCTCAGGTGTGGGCTCAGGGTCCATGCTGCTCAGATGATTGATGGCTGTAGTGAGGCGAGTAAGGAGCGAAGCTCGTGGAACCCACTGTGTGTTTAAGGCATGATTGATGCTTCGTAGGGATCCCGCCTTGTTCACACACACACACACACACACACACACACACACACACACACACACACACACACACACACACACACACACACTTGCTTTGCTGACTCAAATGTAAAGTTTGTGTTTGGGAGTTTGTGGGTAAACTTCACCGTGCTGGGAGACGCCGTGACTTTCAGGAATGAGTGTGTTTTCAGTAACTGGGAATCAGTCGTGTGTGAGGGCGGAGGATCAGAATTACGATGATGGTGATGATGACGATGATGCGCCAGAGAAGGAAGACAATTATGACGATGATGAGGAGGTGGAGGAAGATGATAATGATGATACAGTAGAGAAGCAAGATGATGGTGGTGATGAAGAGGAGAAGATTAAGGAAAAGGATGATGATTTAGATGATGAGGAACATGATCAGGATGATATGAAGATGTTAATGGATAATGATGATATGAGGATGCAGATGAGGAGGAGTAGTTGGAGGAAGATGGTGATGATGATGATGTTAGAAAAATGATGAATTATTTAGAATTGTAGAATAAACATTATTGATAAGTACTAACAATGTGTGTGTGTGTGTGTGTGTGTGTGTGTGTGTGTGTGTGTGTGTGTGTGTGTGTGTGTGTGTGTGTGTGTGTGTTTATGAATGTGCATATGGAGTTATGGTAAGCATGAACCTACATGATCAGGCTGCCCTGAGTAGGAACTATTTATTATTCTATGCAACATCTTTATCTCATTTCCCCAGCTGAGAGAAAAATCCTAAAGTCTGAGACGAATATTTTTTTGTGCACTGGCCGATATCTCGGTGCTTTTTTTCCGTGAGACCCCACAGCGCAGACGTTTATAACGCTGTCGCGTCACAGGCAGAATCAAATGATACGATATCTCGTCACCGGTTTGCTCAGGGGGAAGCTTCGTCTCGTCAGGCTGCAAATCCAAATGGAAATAAATAAACATATTAGAGAGCGACTGAAAATTCCCCTGGTGTGGAAATATCACCCAAATAATGCATTGTTTTTGTGAGGAGACTCGACGCTAACAGCGAACCCGAATCGTGTTTGATGAACTCAAGCCGGTTTAATCCCCATCACTTGAGCGTGCACGAGCATGACGCTTCACTCCGAGGCCGAAGGATGAGAGGAATTTCAGCGGAACCGTCTGGAGATGCATCTCATCCCTGCGAATATATGACCCACGAGAGGTCGTAAATCAGCGGGGCTCGGCCGTACACGTCTCCGGAGCGTGAAGGAGCAAGTGAATAAGTGAAGCTGACAACCGGAGGACTGACAGGACACACCTGAGCACCTGTGGATGATTAATATCAGCATCCAGACGTGCCGGCGTTAAGTACTCGGAGTCCCCGTGCAATTTATAGCTTCCATTGCACGCTTCTTTTACCTCCTCCTCAACCTTCTTCTCCTCCTCCTCCTTCATTCCCTGACATCACCCCCACCATGGTCTTCCCCAGCTGTTCAACACCTGGGTGTGAGCCCAGGACATAGAAGGTGCTATTCATCTCTCGTAGGACAAAAAAAACATCACTGCACCCACCAGGTGCTCTCTAAAGAGGTAGGAGAAGAAGGTGAACATTAACATTCTGTAACATGCTCAGTGGTTAAGGCATTGGACTTTGGAATCAGAAGGTCACAGGTTTAAATTCCACCACCACCAAGCTGACACTGATGGGCCCTTGAGCAAGGCCCTTAATACTCCCCTGCTCAGATCAGTAAATCGCTCTGGATAACAGCGTCTAAATAAATGGAAAAGGAAATCAATATCAGTTGATTAAAAAGAAATATATATATGCAGCTGTTTTCAACAAATACATTTTTATTATTTATATTATTTTATTTTTATTAAAATATTTATTCCGCCTTATTTAAAAAAAAGTATGAGTTGAAAAAAATTGTATTAAGAATGATATAAGCTGGAAGATAGATAGATAGATAGATAGATAGATAGATAGATAGATAGATAGATAGATAGATAGATAGATAGATAGATAGACAACATGACAGACAGACAGACAGACAGACAGATAGATAGATAGAGAACATGACAGACAGACAGACAGACAGATAGATAGATAGATAGATAGATAGATAGATAGATAGATAGATAGATAGATAGATAGATAGATAGATAGATCGATCATGATATGGAAAATATTTATCGTATCAATTCATTTGTGCTGTAAGCTTCATATATCTGATCACACGTTTGAAAATCTCATTTTCACGTGCCAATGCCGTGTCCCCACAAATTCCCAGTCCCTGTGCATGCTTCGAATATGAACCAGGTGATGTTCTGGATACTGAATTACATCTGGCAAGCTTTCAAAAAAAAAAAAAAAAAAAGAGAAATACATACATGCAAACATACATATATACATCCATAACCACATAGTGCAGCTCTGAATCAGGTCTGTATTTATATATATCATGTTTGGAACACTAATGTATTTGTATTCGTTTTCTATTCCTGCTCCGTGTAATAGTGCTTTCATGCTGTCACTCACCGTGACTTCAATGTGTGTGTTGTACTTCTATGGCTTTCGTGGGGGGAATAAATTGCCTATATTAGACACACATGAGATATCAGATGCATATTTAATAAGAGTAATACTACCTGAAATAGGAAGCTATAGAGAATATTCCCTGACATGCAAACTCGCCATCTCTCTCTCTCTTTCTCTCTCTCTCTCTCTCTCTCTCTTTCTCTTTCTCTCTCTCTCTCTCTCTCTCTCTCTTTCTTCTTTTTCTCTCTCTCTCTCTCTCTCTCTCTCTCTCTCTCTTTCTCTTTCTCTCTCTCTCTCTCTCTCTCTCTCTTTCTTCTTTTTTTTATTATTATTATTATGTTTCAGATTTGAAACGCAGCCCTATCTTCTCAGCAGGATTGCACTCAGCTCTGCCAGATGCTTCAAAATCACACTGAAATATGAATCTGAGCTTTGGTACTCCCAAAGCATATTATCAAAAGAACCCTGCAGGTTTGCCTGGAGTAAGATGAGGAACGCTTGTCATAGTTCCCATGTTATCTGCCAATTCACGCCCAAACCCCAACCTGCGATAGCCATCTAACACTCGAGGAGACAGTCGGATACACCGTAGTGTTCTATCTGCATCCTCATGCTGCTGGTTGGATTAAATATCGACCTTCAGGAGGGTTTTGTGTGTGTGTTAGGGGTGTTTTTGTCTCAGTAAAAGGCAGGAATTATGAAAACATGCTGACAGTTAGACCCTGAAATGAATCTGTTCTTGAAATTAATCTAAACCAGTTTATTTTCCATCAAACTGAACCTAAAAGTGAACCTGAACATTCCTTCATCCCATCATTCAAACACTCCATGAGTAAAAAGTAACAGTAGCTGAGGTCAGACATGATAAACTACACCCTGGAACAAAAATGGTTAAGGGCCTTGCTCAAGGGCCCTCAAATTGGCAGCTTGGCAGTACCAGGGCTTGAACCCCTGACCTTCTTATCAGTAACCTGAAGCCTTAAACACTGAGCAGCCACCGTATCATTCCATAGTTTTTTCCAGGTTGCCACAAATATGTAAATTTTTCACTGAATAAAGGAAGGAAAAACTAAGAAAAGCACGAATATGTAAAAATTGATCTGAGTCCCAGATTTGAGTGAACGATGCTTCATGTAGAGATACGCAGGAACCTACATTTGGCTACATGAACCTGATATTAGTGGTTTAGTCTTAATTGCAAGATTATTTCAATGTGCGTTAAATTTGGAACAATTTATAGAACAACATATAGTCATTAATAGAGAATGCACAAAGTATCACGTTTTTATAAACAATAAATTCTACGTTGTCTTGCGTTGCCTCTACGTTGTTTTTTCCTCCCAGGAATCTCCGTTATTATGCACTTGTTCAGACGAGCTCCCGAAACACAGCCTAGGGAAAAACACCCATGATGCTCTTCATTATCTGTTTTTTTTTTTTTTTGTTTGTTTGGATTTCCACACTGGACTAAGCAGCTGAAATTAGTGGGTGGGTCGAGGTGGTTGACTCAAACCAGGTGCTCCAATTAGGCTGGATGAGCTCCAGCACAGAAAAAAAAAAGAAAAACACGTCGCCCTCCAATCACAGCTGCCTGGATATGCTTCCCATCAACACATCTGCTGGAGTGGACTCACATCCCCATATGGTGCTCAATGATCTAAGTGCATTCAATACACACTTGAGATTCAATCAAGAAAATAGCAAAAACATCAGGAAGAATAGAAATTTTGCCAGCAAGGCAAAAAAAAAAAGAAGCTGTGAAAGATATTAAAGCCATCAGCTGTTTTTGTGTTTTTAATAAGGACATTAAATACTGTATTTACTCACATACAATATCCACATTGAGTTCAGATTTGCTCTTATAATAACCTCCATTCTTCTGGGAAGATGTTCTTCTAGATTTTGGAGTGTGAAGATATTTACACATTCAGCCAGGTAGAAAAGTCAGGAGTTGACTTATAGCAGGAGATCTTCCACTCCAACCCATGGAAAGCATATCTTCATGGAGATGGCTTTTGAAGGCCTTGTCATACTTGAACACATCCAGCGGCCTGTACAATCTTGTGCTTCCAAATTGGTGGAAAGAACCACATATGGCTGGAAAAAGCAAATATGCTTATACAGCACAATTCAGGATTTGGTTTGTTTCATTCAATTGTTCTGTATTTCTTTTTACCTAAATCATGCAGATGGAAAAAAAAACGGGATCTGAGTGACCTTGATCTCCACCAGGACACTCCAAAAAAATCTAGAGCTTATTATAAGAGCAAATAGGAGCTAAATTTGGACTGGGGAAAAGCACATGTTGTACCAATATTATAATCAGGTTTCCACAAACTTTCTTTCTATTCACTTCATATCGAACACTTCATCTAGAAACCACCTGAGGTTTCTAGTTATTGCACAATAAACCGCCAAGCTGCTCCTGAAGTACCAGTGACCAGCATTCCTGTCCTTTTCTTCTACCTTGAGGTGTGGTTCCCTTCATTTGGAGACTATTCCATGCAGCTTAGGATGGTTCCAGTTCGACAGCCTAAAGATCCATGAAGTTACTGAGCAGCACAGGAACTATGAAGATGGATTTGGACTGGAATTAATATCAACAGGCGGCTACAATGGTTCAGGACCACAGGATGCCTGAACAGCGCCCATCGCTGAACTGTACACCATAATAAAGATGGAACTAAATCTGGTTCCTCTCAAGGTTTCTTCCTCATGAAGTCTCAGGGAGGTTTTCCTTACCACAGTCGCCACTGGTGACTAAATATGGTGGTTTGAATAAATATCAAATGGATTTCAAGTATGAAGAAACCCAGAGCTTTGTCTCAGAACCAACAGGAAAATACCCAGAACAAAAAAAAGCTCATAGACTTTGAGGTGAAGACATATCATTATTCTTATTACCAGAGTGTGTGAAACACACACAGACACACACACACACACACACACACACACACACACACACACACACACACACACACACACACACACACACAAACACAAAGACCTGAAATGCTTTTTAGCAGTTTGGGGTCATACCTCATTATTACAGGAAAAAAACCTCAGTGTTGTTTGGAGGAAGGAAACACAGGAGAAGAGGAAACTTCAAAGAAGAAACATGCTTTAATCTTGTGGAAAGTTTTCCACCTTGAAAATTACCAGGGGTTTTTTGTGTTCTTTTTTTCAGGATTTTACTTTTCAAACCAGGATAGGAAGCATAATGATTTTGCGGCAGACAAAAAAATAAAGAGACAATGAATTCTTTGATGTACTTTGAAAAAAAAAAAAAAAAAAGATAGAAAATTACCAGTTCCTGAATAAATTGTTATATATATTATTTAGACTTTTTTTTCTTTTTTTACATTAGAGATTCTTAGATGAGCGCAAACCAAAAAACGGAAAATAGAAATGGCCATAACTGCCATCTTTGCATGTTTATTGCAAGCCTATTATGTTTGATAGGGTCACATGGTCTGTAGGGAGCATGCTCAGTGAGGAAAGCAGCTGGCACCATTACAGTCCAGGTAGCAACATCTGGACCTGTGTTTTTTTTTCTAGAGCACGCAGCGCCTGTGGCATTTTGCCTCGGCTGGCTCAACATCTGGCTCGTAGAGAGGGGGATGAAGAACGTCCTTGAGGAGCGTGTCCATTATTGTGGTTAATCTCTTTTTCACAAAGAGAAAAAAAGTTGAGGTTTTTCGGGTCTACACATACATGGATTAACTTATAAAAACGATAAAGAAGAATATCTCTGAATGAATTCATGAATTCTGAAAACCCAAGCAGACATACTCTGTATGTCAAAAATTATTGGGACACCAGAACTTTCCACCCACAGTGCATCTTCTCCAAACTGTTCCTACAAAGTCGGAGGTACACTGTGACATGAAACTTTCCTTTCACTTGAACTACCTGAAACCTGTTCCAGCATGAAAGTGCTTCTGTGCACAAAGTCGGCTCCATGAAGATATGCTTTCCATGGGTTGGAAGTTGTGAAAGATCTCCTTCCATAGAGCTTTGACTTCAACCTTCTAACCCACATCAGTACTGGACTTTACTAACTGGCTAAATGAGCAAAAATCTACAATAAATCTAGTGGAACATTTGTCCAGAAGACTGTAGACTACTAAAAGAGCAAATCGGGAATAAATGTGGAATGGGATGTTTAAAAATCACATAATCTCATAGTGTCTACATTAAACACATGCGGTTATTCATTTCTTCAGAATCTTGGAACCTTTTTTGTATAGAAATATACTAAGGAAAAGAAAAACCTAAAAAACATATAGTACAGTAAGACGTTTATCCTCAGCTTTGAGTAGTTGAAGGCATTTGAGTCATTGTGACTTCAGAGCCTGTCTGAGCTCCGATGCACGGAGGCACAGTGCCTTCTATAGGCGAAAGGAAAAGGGTGAGAAACTAAATTAAAAAAATTATTAAAAAAAGGCAGAGGGAAAAAGGGGATTGATTGTGCAGCCATCACGCTGACAATGCCATAGAGCCGTGCCAGCAGCTCGGCAGGAGATACTTCATTCAGCATAAGATGCAAGACAATAGATTGGCCTGATTGGAGAGTGCTCGTCTCACTTCAACAGGGCTGCTCTGTGTGATACCGAGTGGCTGTTTTTCTCCCTCTCAGACACACAGCCTTTAATCCGGCAATCAATGACACTCATTTGAATATACCCACTCCACACGGACGCAACTCGCGGAACCAAAGTTCTAGTGCAGGCACTCAGCAAGGTCTCGTTTCTGTTCGTGTCGGGAAACAAGAACTCGCTAGTTTGTTATTCAAATGTATTTTATATATTAATGCTGCAAATTTGAACTACTTCCTGTCACTATAAGTTACATTATAGGAGCTATAAACATACATTCTCTTACCAGCCTCTGGTTCCTGTTCCTCTTCAAGTTCTTTTTGAAGCTTAAACTCGTGCAAAGAAAATGGAAACTTTTTCCAAAGAACTAAATGATAAAATTGTACAGAAAACATCACCATACTGTAAATGTTTGTCACTGTTTGTTAATATGACAGAATACACACATTCATATAAATACAGAATTATTGTCAGAGATACAAAAAATGAAACAACACCTTCTCAAACAATCAGGAATCAGGAATAATAAAACACTGAGCACAATGAATATATTTTTTTTTCCCCATAACCTGTTTGCACCAAATGCTGCAAAAATGCTTCCAAACATTAAGAAATATTGAAAGAAATAAAAGCTGTACAGTTCTTTTGTCTGTTCTAGAACCTAGGTGGTGCAATGACCTTCCACTTTTTGTCCTCTTGATGTCTTCAAACAACATCTAAAGATCTACAGAGCCTGTGGAAACAATTATGATTTTTGAGAGACACACACATTGTTTCTATACAACAAGACTCCCTTTGACCAAACAATTCCATTGAAAATTCCTGCCTTAGCATGAAGAACAGCTTTACACACTTTCAGCACCCGGACAGTTCTCCAAACATTCAGCTGAACATTCAGCTTCACCGTGCCTCCTGTAAAACTTTACCAAAAATGTTCTTCACTAGTTATTTCTTTACGATCCAGTTCATCCCAGAGCAGTTCAAAAGGATTTAGGTGCAGTGACTGGGCAAGACATTTCAGGAGAGATAACACTCCAAAGACTCTCTACATAATGCTTGATTATTGCTGTGGTTTATTATGAAGTTGGTTCCAATGAGCCGTAGTCTAGACAGAGTGTTATGGTGTAATG
>MU589826.1:1491617-1624117 GCA_024362625.1 Silurus asotus
TGCGTTCATGGCCCAAGCGCTCAAAAGTAATTGGACAAAGCGAGTTCGGACGTGGGACTACTGTTCAGTGCTGTCCAAATACTTATGACCCTCATTCTTAAAGTTATAGATTTTTTTTTGTGAGGAATGTGCTAAACGAATGCACTTGTACTGTTCTTCATAATTAGGCAAAAATTGGACAAAAAGTATTGGGACACTTGATGTTTTAGTGCTGGGATTTGAACTCATGACCTTCTGATGTCCAACATCTTGACCACCTCAAATTTACACCATCTGGTAAGTTTCCCTTATTCAGAGGGACTTGCATTTATCTCATTCATACAACTGAGCAGTTTGATTCATGGTTGCTGTGTTGCTAAAAAAAAAAACTTCTGGAACTTATCCACAAAAAAAAAAAACAAGCACGTCTGTGGTAGCTCAGTGGGTTAAGGCTTGCACTCGATGCACTTTGTGTAGCTTGTTGTTGTTTAGTGTAGCACCAGGGTTCTGGAGGAATGTTGTCTTTTTTTTTCTTTGTACCACTGTGTATAGTAGAAATGACAATAAAAGCCTCTTGAGTTGACTTGATATTGAGGGTCAGGGTTTGAATCCTGCTTTCTGCCTGCTAGTTGTGATGTAGGTTATGTTCCTGCTTCCTAAATCTTTCCTTAGCTTTATATTCTTGTGTTGATGGTTTAAAGGTAGATAGACCTGCTCTAAACAAACTTTCTGACCTGTCTTCTCTGATGGTTCAGTGGGTTAAATCAGGTGTCGTGCTTTTAGTGGGGTTCAGGGTTCAAATCCTGCTTTCTGCCTGCCAGTCACGATCAGGATTCACTTCCTACATCTTTCTTTAGCGATATATTTTTGTTTTAAATGGGTTGAAAAGAAAGATAGACCTGCTCTAAACAAGCTTCCGAGCCTGTCCTCACCGATGGTTCAATGGGTTAACGTTGGTATCTTGCTGGTGGTGGGGATCAGGGTTTGAATCCTGCTATTTACAATGTCGGTTTAACTTGTTCTACTTACATCTGTATTCGCTTCCTTCATCCTTCACAAATTCTTGTGTTGACGGTTTGAAAAGAAAGATAGACCTGCTCTAAACAAACCTTCCATCCTGTTTTTTCCTGATGGCTTAGTGGGTTAAGGCTGGTACTTTGCTAATGTTGGTGGTCAGGGTTCAAACCTGGCTTTCTGTCTGCTAGTCATGAGGTAGGTTAAATTCCTGATTCCTACATCTTCATAGTCTTGTTTTGATGGGTTAAAAAGAAAGATAGACCTGCTCTAAATCCTGCTTTGACCCTGCTAGTCATGATATAGTTTTGCTTCCTACGTCTGTCTTTAACATTATATTCTTGTGTTGATGGTTTGAAAGAAAAGATAGACCTGCTCTAAACAACCATCGCAGCCGGTCCTTCCCGATGGTTCAGTGGGTTAAGACTGGTGTTTCGCTGTTGGTGAGGTTCAGGGTTCGAATCCTGTTTCTGTCTGGTCTGAATTTCTTGCTTTGAAGCATGAAACGAAGGATAAACCCCCCAAAAAAAGAAGGTGTGTTGTGGGACTTGATGGCTTTGTGGTAAAAGCCTTGCCTCTGAGCTCAGAGGTTGCTGGTTCGAATCTGGCTTGTCCCCACACTGGGTAAGCTGTGTGGAAAGTAGTGTGTGGTGAGCAATGGAGTGGTTGACTGTAAACAAAGGTTGTGAAACCTGCTGCTTCACAGCCTCAGAAAAAGTGAGGGTGATAGGTTTTTGGCAGAATTTTTCCCTATATATGCAAAACTAAGTTGATACTTTTTTGGACGTTTTTGCTTCATAACCCCCTCTTTTCAGCTGCTCAGATGCCGGGGGGCAGATGCCCGGATATTGCCCCCCCTGCTTTAGGATACACTCTTGAAAACCATCCACATCCAACCTTCCATGCAGCCATTCCTGACACCTTCCTTACTACGGCCAACGGAACCTTCCGCACTCTTAACTTTGAGTCCTGCTCGAGCTGGTGGTTGCTGTGTTGGTAAAAAAACTTCTGGAACTTGTCCACTCTAAAAACATTCCAATTCTGTGTTGAATTAATGTCTTGATTTCCTGCTCTTTAATGAAAGATTACTCCACCAAAAAAACAAAAACAAACAAGCACTTCTGTGGTAGCTCAGTGGGTTAAGGCTTGCACTCGATGCACTTGATGTAGCTTGTTGTTGTTTAGTGTAGCACCAGGGTTCCTTAGGATCATTGTCTCATTTTTACTGTGTACTGTGTACCACTGTGTATAGTAGAAATGACAATAAAAGCCTCTTGAGTTGACTTGATATTGATGATCAGGGTTTGAATCCTGCTTTCTGCCTGCTAGTTGTGATGTAGGTTATGTTCCTGCTTCCTAAATCTTTCTTTAGCTTTATATTTTTGTGTTGATGGTTTAAAGGTAGATAGACCTGCTCTAAACAAACTTCTGTCCTGTCTTCTCTGATGGTTCAGTGGGTTAAATCAGGTGTCTTGCTTTTGGTGGGGTTCAGGGTTCGAATCCTGCTTTCTTCCTGCTTGTTACAATGTGGGTTCAACTAGTGCTACTTACATCTGTATTCGCTTCCTACATCTTTCTTTAGCGTTAAATTCTTGTGTTGATGGTTTGAAAAGAATGATTGACCTGCTCTAATCAAGCTTCCCATCCTGATTTTTTCTGATGGCTTTGTGGGTTAAGGCTGGTACTTTGCTAATGTTGGTGGTCAGGGTTCAAACCTGGCTTTCTGTCTGCTAGTCATGATGTAGGTTAAATTCCTGATACCTACATCTTCATAGTCTTGTTTTGATGGGTCAAAAAGAAAGATAGACCTGCTCTAAACCAAATTTCCAGCTTGTCCTTCCTGATGGTTCAGTGGTTTAATGCTGGTGCCTCGCTAATGGTGTGAATCAGGGTTCGAATCCTGCTTTGACCCTGCTAGTCACGACATGGGTTTGCTTCCTACGTCTGTCTGTAACATTATATTCGTGCGTTGATGGTTTGAAAAAAAAGATAGACCTGCTCTAAACAACCCTCATAGCCTGTCCTTCCCGATGGTTCAGTGGATTAAGACTGGCATTTCGCTGTTGGTGGGGTTCAGGGTTCGAATCCTGCTTTCTGCCTACCAATCAGGATTCACTTCCTACATCTTTCTTTAGTGATATATTTTTGTTTTTAATGGGTTGAAAAGAAAGATAGACCTGCTCTAAACAAGCTTCCAAGTCTGTCCTCACCAATGGTTCAATGGGTTAATGCTGGTACCTCGCTGGTGTTGGGGATCAGGGTTCGAATCCTGCTTTCTTCCTGCTAGTTACAATGTGGGTTCAGCTTGTGTTACTTACATCTATATTCGCTTCCTACATCTTTCTTTAGCGTTAAATTCTTGTGTTGATGGTGTAAAAAGAAAGATAGACCTGCTCTAATCAAGCTTCCCAACCTGTTCTTTCCTGATGGCTTAGTGGGTTAAGGCTGGTACTTTGCTAATGTTGGTGGTCAGGGTTCAAACCTGGCTTTCTGTCTGCTAGTCATGAGGTTAAATTCCTGATTCCTACATCTTCATAGTCTTGTTTTGATGGGTCAAAAAGAAAGATAGACCTGCTCTAAACCAGCTTTCCAGCTTGTCCTTGCTGATGGTTCAGTGGTTTAATGCTGGTGCCTCGCTAATGGTGTGAATCAGGGCTCGAATCCTGCTTTGTCCCTGCTAGTCACGACATGGGTTTGCTTCCTACGTCTGTCTTTAACATTATATTCTTGTGTTGATGGTTTGAAAGAAAAGATAGACCTGCTCTAAACAACCCTCATAGCCTGTCCTTCCCGATGGTTCAGTGGATTAAGACTGGCATTTTGCTGTTGGTGGGGTTCAGGGTTCGAATCCTGCTTTCTGCCTACCAGTCACGATCAGGATTCACTTCCTACATCTTTCTTTAGCGATATATTTTTGTTTTTAATGGGTTGAAAATAAAGATAGACCTGCTCTAAACAAGCGTCCAAGTCTGTCCTCACCAATGGTTCAATGGGTTAATGCTGGTACCTCGCTGGTGTTGGGGATCAGGGTTCGAATCCTGCTTTCTTTCTGCTAGTTACAATGTGGGTTCAGCTTGTGTTACTTACATCTGTATTCGCTTCCTACATCTTTCTTTAGCGTTAAATTCTTGTGTTGATGGTGTAAAAAGAAAGATAGACCTGCTCTAATCAAGCTTCCCAACCTGTTCTTTCCTGATGGCTTAGTGGGTTAAGGCTGGTACTTTGCTAATGTTGGTGGTCAGGGTTCAAACCTGGCTTTCTGTCTGCTAGTCATGAGATAGGTTAAATTCCTGATTCCTACATCTTCATAGTCTTGTTTTGATGGGTCAAAAAGAAAGATAGACCTGCTCTAAACCAGATTTCCAGCTTGTCCTTGCTGATGGTTCAGTGGGTTAATGCTGGTGCCTCGCTAATGGTGTGAATCAGGGTTCGAATCCTGCTTTGACCCTGCTAGTCACGACATGGGTTTGCTTCCTACGTCTGTCTTTAACATTATATTCTTGTGTTGATGGTTTGAAAGAAAAGATAGACCTGCTCTAAACAATCCTCACAGCCTGTCCTTCCCGATGGTTTAGTGGGTTAAGACTGGCATTTCGCTGTTGGTGGGGTTCAGGGTTCGAATCCTGCTTTCTGTGTTTCTGTCTTGTCTGAATTTCTTGCTTTAAAGCATGAAACGAAGGATAAACCCCCAAAAAAAAGAAGGTGTGTTGTGGGACTTGATGGCTTTGTGGTAAAAGCCTTGCCTCTGAGCTCAGAGGTTGCTGGTTCGAATCTGGCCTGTCCCCACACTGGGTAAGCTGTGTGGAAAGTAGTGTGTGGTGAGCAATGGAGTGGTTGACTGTGAACAAAGGCTGTGAAGACCTGCTGCTTCACAGCCTCAGAAAAAGTGAGGGTGATAGGTTTTTGGCAGAATTTTTCCCTATATATGCAAAACTAAGTCGATACTTTTTTGGACGTTTTTGCTTCATAACCCCCTCTTTTCAGCTGCTCAGACGCCGGGGGGGCAGATGCCCGGATATTGCCCCCCTGCTTCAGGATACGCCCTCCGAAACCATCCACATCGAACCTTCCACGCAGCCATTCCTGACACCTTCCATACCACAGCCACCGGAACCTTCCACGCACTTAACTTTGAGTCCTGGCCGGGGTTTGAACCAGCAACCTCTCAACCCAGAGGTAAAGCTCTTCCAATTGAGCCACAGGATCTCCTGCAAGAACCTGATTTGTAGGACCTTTTATAGTTCTTTATTAAAACTTTTTAAACAATTTAAAGGAAAACTAAGGGGTAGGAATCGAACCGGGTGAGTCAGATAGCAGAGGCCACATCAATAACCACTACGCCAACACAGGGGAGGCAAACAAACCTTTGCTTATTGGACTCTTGGCTTTTGTATAGTTAGGAGACCAGTGTTTCCTCTTAGATCATGATGGTAGAGGGTCAAAACTTCTCCTTCCTGTACATTCTCTCAGTAACTCGAAGTCTATGAGAAGTAACTCAGGTACAAGAACCACATCTCCAACACCTGCACCACTGATATACCATGATTTACCAGCAACCAATTTTAATAATCTTTCATTGTTCTGTTTTTAAAAACTTCTTATAATGTTCAATATGAAACTAGAGGTAAGAATCGAACCAGGAAAGTCTTTCATCATAGATCACTAATGGCATTACTTCAAAACTCAAAACTTTGTTAAACGTGTAAATAAGCAGGAAAGACAGAGACAAAGACAAAGAGACACAGACACAGCTTTAGAAAGAGTGAGAAACAAATAGAGAGACAGCAAGAGAGAGACATATACAGTGAGACAGAGACACTTACTAAAAAAGACACAAAGACAATTAGATAGAGAACATAGAGAGACAAAGATAGCGAGATATAGCCACTTCCTGTTGGAAGTGTTTCTCCCGAGTGACTCTTAATGATCTCATTTACTAAATGAGCAGTAGTGAGTTAAGGGTTTGCTCAGGTGCCCAAAACTGGCAGCTTGGAGGTGTTAAACATGTATCATATTTACAGCATGTGATATGTATGTAAGCATGTGTACAGTGATTAAACATAAAGTCTGTATCAGTGCAGAGACGTGTGGACATCATTCAGAGCCTTTGCTATGTTTCCACACGGACAGTTAATGAGGTGACACCGGAGAAACTGCACCTCTTCAAGTCAAGTCAGGAAGTTTATAAATATCAAATTATAGACATTTTACAGATTTGAATGATGAATTGTTTTTATCTGTACGATCAATAAAGACAGTAATTTAAGTTTGTGTCGCCATTATGTGGGAAAACCCCACAAAACGCCACCTAGAGGGTAAATTGTGTAAAACATGGCGGATTTTGGCATTTGATTCAGAAATAACTCAGAAATAAAACAAAAGTTTACTGATTAAAAATATTTTTATCTGGAGTTTATTTATTTATTTTAAATCAAATAAAGAAAGGACGTCATGGATAAATAATTTTTTTGCCAAAGGTTTAAATTTTGGCTCTTTTTTTTTATTTAATTATTTATGTATTTAAATTTTTTATAAAAAAAGGTGAATCAGAAATGCGCACTGAATTGATAGCGTTAATAAAATTTCGTGCTGTTTGAAATTTTTAAAATTTTGACAGCCAATTATACAGATACAGTGGTCCCCCGCTTATCGACCAGCTCGGACATCGACCTTTCCGCTTAGCGAACAGTTTTTCGACCGAAATTTGCGCCCACTGAACGACCTTTTTTTACCCCGACCCACGTGGAGCATTTTTTTTTGTTGCTTTTGTAATGTTTTTAATTTATACTTTTTACTGTATTATTGTCAGGAATGTGTCTGTTCTCTTTCATGCTCTCATCACTGACTCCCTCTGTCTCAGCCACATTAATCCTAAACTTCTTACTGCTTCTGCCTGCTGATTCTTATCTCCATAATCTAGTCTACATCTGTGGTGAGTGAGGGTCAGAACTTTATACACCAGTGGATTGAAAAAGACACGCAATGACATGCGGAGTAAAAAACTGATACTAAAAAAATATACTTAGGTACAGTAATGAAGTATTTGTACTCCGTTACTTCCGTCCTCTGGTTTCTGACTTTACTGACGTGGCTAAATCTCCACAAATCTAGTGGAACATCTTCCCAGAAGAGTGGAGGTTACTATAAGAGCAAATGAGGACTGGATGTGGTACAAACGTCCACAAACTTTTGTTCATGTACAGTGTTGCTCATCTGTGTTTTCTCCACAGTTTCACTGCCATGAACTTTCACAAGTTCTGGAAGAGTCTAAACATACAACGTGATCATACAGTGCCACCTGGTGGATCATTATAGCAAGGACAGCTGCGTTTTTGAAAATGACAAGTGGGAGCTCCGTGTTTAAGATGTTTAACTTCTGATCGGGAGGACGTGAGGTTAAATCCTACCAAGCTGCAACTCTGGGGCCCTTCAGCAAGGCCCTTTATTGTTAACTGTGCCAGTGTGTGTGTGTGTGTGTGTGTGTGTGTGTGTGTGTGTGTGTAAGTGGCTCTGAAAACACTATAAATCTACTACAGGAGTTATACTGAAATATAGATTGGAACAGTTTTTACGGCTTTACTTTACAGACAACGTAATAAGAGCAGCTGCTCTTGTTAAAGCAGGAATAGGAGCACAGGAACACCCGGACCGGAACGTCCCCAGAGTTCTTTATCCCCATGTCCTAAAAAAAGAAAAGAAAAGAAAAGAAAAGGAGTGCGGTAACATCAAAATTGACACACTCTTTGTATTTTATTCTGAAATCTTCGTTTTTGTTTGATCGTAGGTGAGTCTGGAGTGTGTGCAGTCTCTGCACCTTTCTCAGGCTGATGAACCTCACACACTCAACCCACGTGGTTAGAAACGGCTCGAAGCACACTGCACACCTCCCGAACCGAGAGAGCATCGCCTGAATATCTGGATGGAACTGCAAAGCGTTGGAGACCAGGGATGACTTGTTTAAACGTTCTTTCAGGATGAACCTGGCAGCGTGTTCCTGTGCAGAAAAACAACATCAGCAAAGCATCAGCAAGCTTCAGTTTAAGGTTCTCCAGCATATTTAAAACGTGGATAAAAGTTTTGGGACACCTGACTGTTCCAGCAGTATGAGGATCTTCTCCAAACTGTTACCACAAAGTTGAAGGGCCATAATGGTATAGGTTGCTTCTGGATGCGTTCAGATCTGTTTAGCTTCACAAAACCTCTGTGCACAAAGCCAGCTTAATGAAGAGCTGCTTCACAATGGATTGGAAGATCTCCAGCTCTCCTGAAAGCTCTTGAGTGTCCTGCTATAGAACCCCACTAAAAACCTTTTGAGATGAATGTAAACGCTGGACTGCACCCCAGACCTTCTCACCTTCTCACCTACATCAGTACCTGACTTTCATTACTGTGAAACTGATCTCCAGTTCAGGTGAACACAAACTTTTGTCCATGTGGTGTATCTTGGAGTGGAATCAGGTTCCTTACCTTTAATGAGAGAACTTCCTCATCTTGAGTGGATGTGAAGAGCTCAGATCGAATGAGATTGTTCCCCTCAAAATAGAACTCTTCCAGCTCAAGAAACTGGAACTGAGATATGTATGTAATGTGTACACACACACACACACACACACACACACACACACACTTATATAAAACGCAAAAAAAGCTATCCGCGGAATAATAATTTTTCATCACCAAACAAGCACCAAAATCCACCATGACGCTCGCATCCGGCGATTAAATCCGTCCGTGTGGAAACACGGCAAAATTTCTGTTTGGTGTCCCGATGGTTTACGTCATTTAAAACGGAAAAAAATAAATTGCACATTTTTTATTTATCATTTTTATTAATCTATCTACATACTGTCAATCGATTATTTATTTATATTTTTCCCCAAAATATATTGGTGACTTACATCAGCTGGAAACACAGACAGTCGATTTCCAGCGACATCGAAAATCCGCAGATTTTTCCATCCAAGAATTCCCTTTGCAAACACCAAAAAAATTCGCATTCATTCCATTGTCTAAACAAATCCACTGAAAACGCACAAAATCGTTCTAAACCGGCGTAACCCCACCTCTGGTAACTCTCTGAGAGCGTTCCTGGCCAGGCTCAGTTTCCTCAGACGTGTTAGCTCGTACAACTCGTGCGGGATTCCACTCAGACTGTTCCGTGTGAAATCCATTTCCGTCATCTTCCTGACCAGCCCCAGTTCGGCGGGAATCTCTTCGATCTGATTGTCCGCAATACTGAACCTTTCCAGATTCGAGAGGCTGGGAATAGTAACAGGGTTCGTATTGAGAAACCTTTCTGGAGGAGGTGGTGGTTTAGCGGTTAAGGCAATGGATTATGGTTTGTGACGGTCGTGAGGTCAAATACCAGCCACACCCAGCCTGGGCTCCTTGAGCATGGCCCCTCCCCTTAAAGCTACTTTGTTGTATGATTTGAAATACATTTAAGTCTGGATAAGTGCAGGTAGTAACTTAAGATGTTGGACTTCTGATCAGAAGGTCATGAGTTTAAATCCCAACCCCACCAAGCTGCCACTGCTGGGCTCTTTAGCAAGGTCCTCAACTGAAAATCAAGATCGCTCGACAGGATAACTCACCTCTTTATCGCTGTAGGAACGATTCGGATTTTGTTGTGGTTCAGGTTGAGAACGACAAGGTTTGAAAGACCTTCTGGAAAAAATTAAAATCGAGAAAGAAAGATGAACAAATGTCACTTCTTTTTAGGATTTCTACAGTGTCCAAATCTATAACACAACAATAAGGATAACTCATATCCCCACCCCTCTCCTTTTCTCAAGCTAGACAAGCTTCTAAAATACCAGTGTTTCTGTCCACTGCTCTCTGGACCTCCCTGATCCATCCTGATGCCCATCTTCTGGATGGCTCCACACGAACAGCCTAAAGATCCATACGTTTTCTGTTGATAGTTAAACTCAGGACCTATGAGGACCCATGGCATGGAGCTACAGTTGCCATATGTTATTGTATGAGTGGGAGGAAGTTATTGGAGTTATTGATTTACCCTGTGCAAAAAAAAGGACTGTTCAACGTGAACCGCCTAAAGATCCATGAAGTTACTGAGCAGCTGAAGAACTTTGAGGATTTGGACTGTAATTAATATCATTAGTCTGCTAAGATGGTTCAGGACCACAGTTTGCATGAACAGCACCCATAAGTAAACAGTACACCTCAGTGACGATGGAAGTCTAACGAATGGACATTCGGTGTAACCCAGAAGAGGAACGAAGGGTTCCTCACAAGGTTTCTTTGCTCATGAAAAGGTTTTTCTTGCTACTAAAAACACACTTCCTTCAACCTCAAGCAAAGATTGAGATTTTTTTTTTTTGTTGACTTCCACGTTCCGTTCTAACCACCTTCATTAACCATTTCTCTGACGAGTCAGTAGGTTTTTCCTGTTACATCTCCAGGTTTTTTTTGCATTACTCTCGGTTCATTCTCTGACTAATGAGCTCCTTTGCTAGTTAAAAAAAATAGATCCTGAACGAGCCACACCCACTTTACACTACAATTTAGCTAGCGAGCTCACGATGATCTAAATGTTCCGTTTAATGTGAAATTTACTTCTTTACTTCCTTTTTGTTGAGATTCCGAGATCTTTAGATCAGAAATTCTATTCCTGAAAATTGGATAGTTTTTCCGTGTTCCACTACAATAGTACATACAATGAGAAATCCTGGGTTTTAATATGATTTGATCTTCATGATGCACTTCCTTCTGGTATTTTCTCAAATGTACATGATATTTTCCATTTAATTCTAATCTGATTCTTTATTGTAACTCACCCAGAACCTCAGGATGCAATGTGGAAATCCGATTGCGGAACAAGTGCAGCTTCTTCAGGCTGTGAAGATGTTTCAGGACCGGTGGCATCTCCTCAAAAACGTTATTGCCCAGGTTAAGTTCTGTCAACTAAAGCTGCAGGTAATTACGTTACAAACATCTATTTGGCATGTACATTTACAGAGTGTTACAGGAAGAGTGAGAGAGAGAGAGTGTGTGTTACAGGTTACATGTAGAAGGAGTGTCTACGACGTTACAGGTAGAGAGAGAGTTTGTGTTACAGGTTACAGCTGGAGTGAGTGTGTGTGTGTGTGATACAGGTGGAGGGAGAGTGTGTTCAAGTTTACAATTAGAGTAAGTGTGTGTTATCGGTTACAGGTAGAGTGGGTGTTACTGGTTACAATTAAAGTGTGTGTGTGTGTTACAGGTAGTTTTTACAGGTGTGTGTTTTACAGGTGGTGCGAGTGTGTGTGTTACAGATTACAGGTGGAGGGAGAGTGTGTGTGTTACAGGTGGAGAGAGAGAGAGAGAGAGAGAGAGAGAGAGAGAGTGTGTGTGTGTGTGTTACAGGTGGAGGAAGAATGTGTGTGTGTGTGTGTGTGTGTGTGCTACAGGTGGAGGGAGAGAGTGTGTGTCTGTGTGTTACAGGTGGAGGGAGAGTGTGTGTATTACAGGCAGAGGTCCTGCTCACCCACCTGCTGCATGCAGTGCAGACCCTCTGGTAGACTCAGCAGCTGGTTGTTGTTTAAACTAATCCCCGAAAGCCAAGTCAACGCTAAAACCCCTTTAGGAAGCTCACTCATGTTCCTTGAGTTTAAATTAAACGCCTTGGCTTTAGTTTTCTTCACCTGAAAGACCAGATCATGATCCATTCTCCTGGTGTTCTTCAGGTTCCCGTAGAAACACAAATACAAACCTGTTAACGGAACGAGACGCTGCACGCCATCTAGCGGGCAGAAGAAAGAACTGCAGACCTGCACCGCAAACCAGGTTTCATCCAATTACCATTACGGTTCCATACGCACGGAATGGCCAAAAGTATTGGGACACTTGACTTTTCCAGTCCAGAGAACTCTTGTTCATACAGTGTAATCATTTAAATTCCTTATTTATTATATTAGAGAAAGAAAACGTGGGAGGAAATTTGTGTTTATTTGATTTAAAAGGCATCTAAACACCACACATTTATTAAAGATGATGTTTTTTCTGGGCACATGGAGTACATGGAGTGATGAGATCGTTAGCTTCTAAACCAGTCATCACTCTGTGCTTCTGGAAGCCATCTCTCCATCATCTCTCCATCATCTCTCCATCATCTCCGTTTCAAGGCTCTACGTCCTCTACGTTTGAAGGACCGGGACAGGATGGGTTCAGGTTTGCTCTTCGGCAGGGGCGTCCTTTCGAGGTTCCACGGAGTTGTAGTGTTCGCCCAGTCCGTACGCATGTCTCATGTATCTGACACGAGACGAAGAAGAGAAAAATGGAGCATTAAATGTGAAATGCATAAATAAATAGGAAGTATTTTTCTTGATATGAATATTTACACAAGAGTGATGGGCGGCTTGTTGTACTCGTCACCAGTAACGATGGCAGGAGAATCGGCTTGAATGACCTCGATGGGTATCTGGAGGACGTGCGTCAGGGCTCGTAACTAGGACAAGAGAAAAATATATCTAATATTTTCTATTTAAATAAACAGACATTTTAATTCAAATGGTTAAAATGATCATTTGTGTTGATAAAAACTGACCAGCACAGATCTATGAATCGCTCAATCTTGTCTAAGAACTTCAGAGGAACCTTACCTCCAACTGTCCACCCCAAGCTGCTGTCTCAGCAACGTCACTGCAGTACTTCTCAAATTCATCTGTGGAGAAGGAACACTGGTGTTGGAGACACTGGGGAACAAACAACCACAGTTTATAACAACCACAGTAACGCTGACGGTGAGAACAGTATCTTCAGTATCTTCTGGTCGCTACACACCAGCTTCTGCTTGATTACTTTCCTATTGGAGCATATGAGTTGCTAGAAGACATTAAGAGGGAGAAGAGAAGAGACAGACAGACACGTGTGCACGTCAGTGATGCTGCTGACCTGCAGTGAACATCTCCCCCGTGCTGGAGTTGGTAAGGAAGGGCAGGAAATCGTCCTGGTGGCTCCTCATGTAGCAAGATGTCTGAAGCCGGAGCTCGTGGATCCCGAGAGAAGATTCGCGGCCTGCTAGCTGATCCTCCACCGCACGATACATGCAGTGGCCATCGGACGAGATCTCCTTTATCTGCAGCTGCTTCTCGGCCAGTTTCTGGCTTAGCTTCAGTCCTTCCTGATGCCTGGATCCAGACAGGTTCTCCACCTCGGCCTCAGCGATGCGGTTCTCTCGCTCCTTCTCCTGAGCGGCTTTTTTGTCCTGGAGAAGAAAAAAAGGAAAAACACAAACGTTACGAAGACAGAAATAAAAGATTATGAAAGAGAAGAAGAGACACAGACACAGAGTGCAAGAGAGAAAGACACACAACAGTGAGTGAGACACAGTGGGAAAGACAGATACAGAGACACATGGACACACAGACAGAGATGCACAGATCAGCAAAAAGACAGAGACAGGCAGAGAGACAGACAGACACAAAGGAAAAGAGATTGACAGACACTGGGGGACATAGGAAGGGAGAGACAAACAGACAGAGATGAACAGATCAGCAAAAAGACGAAGAGAGAGACAGAAGGACAGAGACAGACAGTTTAATAGACAGACAGTATGACATAGTATTCAGAGACAGACAGACACAATCCAAGACAGACAGGAAGACAGTAGTCAATGGATGAGAGACAGAAAGAGCTGGACAGACAAAAAGACAGACATTGGGAGACATAGAGAGGGAGAGACACACAGACAGAGAGACCGTCTCACCCGTCTCTTCTGAGCTTTGGATATCCGGGTGTGTTTGCCTTCTGCTTGATCTTGGACGTCTAGACTCTGAACCGCTTCTGTAACTTCATCAACCTTCACACAAGGATCACACAGTTCCAGTTAGATCTCACACACACACCTCCTGAACACACACACACACACACACACACACACACACACACACACCTCCACTCCAGCAGGAGACGTCTGCATCTGTCTCAGCTCGTTCTCGTGCTTCTCGTTCAACTCGGCTTCCAGCCTGCTGATGTCCTCGCTCAGCTGCTTCCTCTTCTTCTTATCGTTTTTAGGAACAGCATTTTTCATGCTCTGGATTTTAGCTGCAGGGAAAAAACAAACAAACAAACATACAAAACAATAAACAATAAGGCTTCAGAGCTCACAGTGTCGTTTCTACGGCAACGGAACGGACACTTATTTAACACAGAGAAATCATATCCGAGACACGGAGAAGGTTCCTGCATCGGGTTCTGGAAGGAGTCTCCAGTTTCAGTGTAACAGCCAGCAAACAACCTACATCACATCCTTATAACTGATATGCAGTGGACAAAAAGACAGATTGAGAAAGAAAGAGACAGCAAGAGAAAGTCAGAGAAATAGAGTGAGAAACAATGAGAAAGTGAGACAGTTAGGGAAATATAGCGAGAAAGACAGCGAGAAACAAGAGACAGTAAGAGAGACAATAAGTGACAGCAACAGAGTAAGAGAGACAGTGAGAGAAACAGCAGGAGACTCAGTAAAGAAAAGACAGTGTGAGAGAGAGAGACATTAAGAGAGACACGGCAAGATAGAGACGGAGAGAAACAACAAGTAGGAGAGAGAGAGGTAGAGAGACAGCAAGAGAGACGAGAATCAGTGAGAGTTAGAGACAGCGAGAGTAAGACAAAAAGGGAAAGACAGCAAGAAAGACAATGAAAGAGAGAGACAGCAAGATAGACACAGGAAGAGAGAGACGAAGAGAGAGACAGCAAGAGAGACACAGCATGATAGAGACAGTGAGAGAGACAGCGAGAGAGACACAGCATGATAGAGACACAGCATGATAGACAGTGAGAGAGACAGCGAGAGAGACACAGCATGATAGAGACAGTGAGAGAGACAGCATGATAGAGAGAGGCAGCAACAAAAAAAAAAAACAACAACAGCAAGAGAGACACACGGGGGCGGGGCGAAGAGACAGCATTAAAAACAGTGGGAGAAAGGCCTAATCTAACTCTATCTAGAGGGCTGTATCTATAACAACTGCATGTTGCCTTCACTTTCGCACTACTTTAAATGTAAATGAGCTTCCGCGCCCTTCGTAGTGCACTAGATATCCACATTAAAGGAGATTTGAGATTCGGTCTCTCACAATAGCTTTAAACAAGGACTATTTTTAAAAGTAATAAATAAATATACAACAAATAGACATTTTACGCCCCAATAATTCAGTGAGTGTAAAAATAAAAGAAGAGCCCTTGATGAGTGAATGAGACGCGGCCCACCCTGCAGGTCTTTCTTCTCCCGGCGATGCTGTTTGGCCAAATCTTCCTCCGCGTTTCCAAGTTCCTCCATCTCACTCCGTGTTTATATTAATATCAGCAACAATTCGGAACCAAATCAATCAATAAGCGCATTTTTTTTCTCCACCATTTCACTCACATTATAGAATAATGAGTCATAATTCACTGAATCGACTCTGGGTCATGCTCTCACCCGGACCCGTGAACTCAGAAAGAATAAGCCTTTTTTTTTTGCCTAAATAAAAGCCTCTTCCTTATTTACCGCGTCATTGATTATTTGAATTATTATGTATGGAATTTTTCGCTGCTTCATATTAAAATAAAAAAATAAATATATATATTTTTATGTGCAATAGTAATAAGTATAAAGTAGCAGTTGTGTCATTTCGGCAAGTACACGTCCAGTGTGTGTGTGAAGCGTGAAACTATATATTCAACGTCAAATCGTGGACTAAAGCCATTGTTTGACAAAATTAAAGTCCCTTCCTTATCTAATGTGTCCTCCATTATTATTTCCTCACAAGCTGCACACTACACGGTCAAAAGTATTAGGACACCTGGTGGTGGTTCTTCTCCAAACAGAATCTTTTAAATCTCTAAATACATCAGGAGGATCTTCTTTGTTGTTTGGTAGGCAGGAAGTCACTCATAAACTTCAGGTTTTAGGTCAAAGGAAAAGACATGGGAAGGAACACAAACATCTCTCAGATGTTTTTCTGTCTGTGTGTGTTGTGATTGTGGAAAAACAAAACTTGTGACATCACTAAAGGCCTCAGGTTCAAGACGCAGGCCTCAGTTTCACCTCCCAGGTTCAGGACGCAGGCTTCAGATTCATGAGTCAAAGCTCAGGACTCAGACCTTAGCTTCAAGCCCCAGGATCAGGACTTGGGCCCCCAGTTCTGGAATCAGGCTCCAGTTTCCGGCAGCAGATTCTGGTCCCAGGATCAGGACTTGGGTTAAGACTCAGGATCCAGTTTCAAGCCCTAGGTTCAGGCACCAGGATCAGGACTTGGCTTCTATGTTTTAGCCTCAGTTTTTAGGATTCAGGCATTAGGTTCTTGCCCCAGGTTCAGGACTTGGGTTCAAGACTCAAGTCTCAGGACTCAGACCTTAGGTTAAGGCCCGAGGCCTCAAATTCAAGCCCCAGGTTCAGGCCCAAGTTCATGCCTCAAATTTAGGATTCAGTCCAGTGGGGGTCTAAACTTTTTCACAAAGATCCAGTGTGGGTGCGGGTTTTCATTCCAACCCTTCAAGTCCAAACCCGATAGTCACTGAAACTGAAAATCATTCAATTTAAACTGGAAGAAATTTGGTGTGGACTCAACTGGTTTGAATGAAAACCTGCACCCACACCGTCTGTTTGTGGAAAAGATTGGACTCAGGCCCGGGTTTAGAACTCAGACCTCAGGATTAGAACTCCAGGTTTAAGTCCCGGATTCATGATTCAAGACTCAGGCCTCAAGTTCACTGACAGCAAATGGACTAAAATTATATTAAATAAATAAATGTGCATATTCGGGTACAAGACAGTGAACAGGTTTGCGCGCGCACACACACACACACACACACACACACACACACACACACACACACACACACACACACACACACACAAAGGAAACATCACAGCTATGGTCAGTGTTTTAGAAAAGTGGAGAAAACAAGAAGTGTTTTATAGATACATGATTTTTATCAGATTATTTATTTGGGTTATTAAAAGGATTTGCTGGTTCATGGTTTTTTTTGTTGCCTTAAAAAAAAAAAAAAAAAAAAAAAAAAAACGTTAAAAGTTAAATCTGAGAGAAGAGTTGAGACAACCATAAACACGGTGGCTGAGGTCATAAAATCAAACACACACGCACACACACACACACACACACAGAAATAGCCGTTGTAGTGTTTGATGAAAAACAAAAGGATTCAAACGGATTCTCTAAAACGATATAAATGATCTGTAAAAGCGCTGTATGTCAGAGGGTATAGCGCCGGAATCTGGAGAAGGACGATCGACCGGATGGAGCTGAAGCTCGTGCACGGAAGTTCTCGCACGAGATCGGAAGGTTTGAACGTATAATCGCGGGACTGCAGGATCGTCGCTGTGTTACTCAGAATCGCTTTGGGTTGCGAGTTCGGACACGTCCGGGGGTTTTTCTCTCTCCAGGTGGATCTCTCGGACGGTGAGGATACGCCTCAGCATGTTCTCCAGCTCCCCGTCACCCAGAGCCACTTGGGAGAACCACAAGGGGCTGTTGGGGACACACGAGCGCTCGGGACGCAGGTAAAAGACGGACGTGCGCTGTTTCACCGTCGCCGAGCTGGAAGAGACCAAAACACTCGCGTTAGACTTCCACGTATACGCAACACGTTTGTCCAAAAGTATCCGGACACCCGCCGTACGTGATTCACTTCAACTAGGAGACCCAAACCTGTTCTAGCTCCATAAAGATCTACGAGTTGGAGTGGAAGATGTCCTGCTATAGAGCTTCTGAACACCCCATGACTCCTCACCTACATCAGTATCTAACCCTCATCTTGGGAATGATCACAAATCTCCACCACACCTCCACCCCCTCCCCATATTTCCACAGAATCTGCACATTTCCACCAAACATCTAACAGAACATCTTCCCAGAAGCATGTTGGTTATTAGAGCAGGAAATGGGAACTCGATGTGGAATGGGACGCTCAAAAAAAATCTTCTGCTCTCAAACCTATGTCCAGATTGAGAACTCAAACCAGTATTAGAACATCAGGATGGATCCAGAGAGCAGATTTAGAAGATTGATCCACCAGAAAATACTGATGGTTTAGAAAGCGTTTGGAGAACAATACAAACATTGCTTAGAGCAGCCTCTTATTCCCTTTCCATTTTCAGAAGCTTTATATCGAAAGTCTCGTATTTTTCACACACCTCTTCAGTCTCATTTCGGTTTTCCCTCACGTTCCTCACGCTCATACAGTCTGTCTGTCTAAACATTTTCTTTGTTCCTTCAATCTACCACACTCAAAATTCCAAAGGGGTTCAGGGGCTCTATAGAAGGAGATCTTCCACATCTTCCAACCCATGTAAAGCAGATCTTCATGAAGCTGCTGTCATCATGCTGGAACCGGTTTTGGTAACAACGTTACTTAGTAAGTGTTAAGTACAAATACTTATTATGAAATAGTTTTAAATAGTAGCTAACCATATTAGTTAATATGTAGTTAAACAATGTTAGTCAGTAGTTAGTGGTAGTTAGTGAATGAGCATGTTAGTTAGCAAGAAGTTGAATTACTATGTTATCATTTAGTTAGCAAGAAGTAGTTAGTAAATGCCAATGTTACCAAGTAGCTAGTTAGTAAAACTTAGTTATTAAGTAATTACCAAGTAGTAGTTAGTAAACTGCCATACAAGTTAATAAGTTGTTAAATGACCAGGTTAGTAAGTAGCTAGTGAATATCCTCATAAGTTAGTAAGTAGTTAAATAGTCATGTTGGTAGTTAATAGCTAGTTAATTAATTGTTATTTTAGTTAGAACGTAAACAGTTAGTAATAAGTTACTAAGTATTAGTTAGTAATGACTTGAATAACCATGTTAGTATTTAGTTAGCAATAAGTAGTTAGTAAATGCCAATGTTACTAAGTAAGTACCTAGTTAGTTAGGACTTGGGTAATTAATTACTTAGTAGTTAGTAAACTGCCATACAAGTTTATAAGTTGTTAAATGACCAGGTTAGTAAGTAGCTAGTAAATATCCTCATGAGTTAGTAAGTAGTTGAAGTCATGTTGGTAGTTAAAAGCTAGTTAATCGATGGTCATGTTAGTTACAAAATTGGCATGTTAGTTAGAACGTAAAAAGTTAGTAAGTAATTACTAAGTAGTAGTTAGTAACTGGCTGTGTTAGTAAGTAGTTGAATAGCCATGTTAGTTAGTAAACAGCTAGTTAATCAATGGTCATGTTAGTTACTAAGTAGTTAAATTGTCATGTTAGAACCTAAAAAGTTAGTAAGTAGTTATTAAGTAGTAGTTAGTAATGGGCTGTAAGTTAGTAAGTAGTTGAATAACCATGTTAGTATTTAGTTAGCAAGAGCCAATGTTACTAAGTAGCTAGTTAGAAAGAACTTAGTTATTACATAAATACTAAGTAGTAGTCAGTAAACTACCATATAAGTTAATAAGTTGTTAAATGACCAGGTTAGTAAGTAGCTAGTTAATATCCTCATGAGTTAGTAAGTAGTTGAAGTCATGTTGGTAGTTAATAGCTAGTTAATCGATGCTCATGTTAGTTACAAAATTGCCATGTTAGTTAGTAAGTAAGTAAAAAGTTAGTAAGTAACTACTAAGTAGTAGTTAGTAAACTGCTATACAAGTTAATAAGTTGTAAAAATACCAGGTTAGTAAGTAGCTAGTAAATATCCTCATTAGTTAGTAAGTAGTTGAAGTCATGTTGGCAGTTAAAAGCTAGTTAATCGCTGGTCATGTTAGTTACAAAATTGCCATGTTAGTAAGAACGTAAAAAGTTAGTAAGTAACTACTAAGTAGTAGTTAGTAATTGGCTGTAAGTTAGTAAGTAGTTGAATAGCCATGTTAGTTAGTAAGTAGGTTGGAAGTAAATATCTGGCTAGTAAATGACTGTAATTTAATGGCCATGTTAGTTAGTATGTAGCCATTTGAAGCAGATCTTCATGGCTGCTGGAACAGGTTTGGCTCTCCTATTTCAGGCGAAAGGAACATTTCATGTTCCTGCATCCAAAGACGTCATATACACGTGTCTTTGCAGAAGAACTTCGTATCGGTGAAAATACTTTTTAAACCTCGCCGATCTCGCCTTCTAAACCGGGAATTACGAACCATTTGGAGAGATAGAACTCGTAGAGCCGGACGGGACAGCGGAGAGGGTTTTCAATGTTCTCCTGCATCTCCAGCACCACCCCTTCCTCGTCCTCATCGTCTTCTTTTTTCCTCTTAGCAGGAACTCCGTCCTGGTCTTCGTTCGCTGCGAGAACACACAGATAAGGTTGGAAAAGCGGCCGAGATTTTTTTTTACGTGCTCGGTCGAATCCCTCGTCAGAAACACTCACGTGTGGTTTTGTCGTCTTTGTGCGCGGGGGGGTAGAAGCGGAGGCAGGACACCTTGGTGCCGTCGGCTTGGGAACGAGTGCAGCGCATGATGTGGGCGAAGGACAGGCGCCGGTGCTGAGCTACAGTCTTGAAGTTGTAGAACTTGGTGCAGAGGTAAAGCAGGGTGTTGAGGAGAACGCTCGGGGAGAACGCGCCCAACTGCTTACACTCCCACAGGTACTCTTCTTCCACTCGAGAGTGCACGTAGCCTGCACACACACACACACACACACACACACACACACACACACACTCAAATGCATGAATATAATTTATACATTTCACATGATTTTTTTTTTATTTTGTTGCAAGATTGAAAAGAATGTTAGTTGAAAGTCATGTAAGTTAATACACAAATACATCAAATGTAAAATGGTCATGTAGGTTAGTAAGAAGTTACTAAGTAGTAGTTAGTAACTAACATTATTAGTTTGTTTGTAAATAGTGGCCATGTTGGATTTTTAAATATGTTTCTAAGTAGCAGCCATTAAAAGAGAATGTTGGTTAATAGTTAAATGGATATCTTAGTTAATAAGTAGATAATTAACGAGTAGCTAGTTAGTAGTAGTTGAAAAATTACCATGCTAGTTAGTACAGAGTTGAATGGTAGTTTAATGGTTAGGTAGTAAGTAAATAGCCATGTTGGTTAATTAATAGCTGTATAAAGTAGTTAGGTAATGAGTTAGTAGTAAATAGTTGGTTAACTGTCTTGGTTAGTAAATAGTTAATTAACGAGTTAGTAGTAAGAAGTTAGTAAATGACCATGTTGGTTAGTAAGTAGTTAAATAGTAAGTAGTTAGTTAATTAATGACTTCATAATAAGTAGCTGGTTAACCATGTTGGTTAGTAAGTAGTTAGATAGTAAGCAGTTAGTTAATGAGCTAGTAGTGAGTAGTTGGATAACCATGTTGGTTAGTAGGTGGGTAAATAGTAAGTCCTTACTTGAATAATTAATAGTAAGTAGTTAGTTAATGAGTTAGTAGTAAGTAGTTGGTTAGTAAGTAGTTAAATAGTAAGTAGTTAGCTAATGAATTAGTAGTGAGTAGTTATTGAATGATCATGTTGGTTAGTAAGTAGTTAAATAGTAAGTGGTTAGTTAATGAGTTAGTAGTAAGTAGTTGGTAAACCATGTTGGTTAGTAAGTAGTTAAATGGTTGTGGTAGTAAGTAGTAGTAAACTATATTTGTTTCAGGAAAAAGAGGTCTAATTTATGTAACTAAGACTGCACATGACTAATAAAAACTTGTATCTCACCACTGGGAAGGATGGTGGGTTTCCAGTCTTTCAGTAAACTGGACATAGTTTGACAGAATTTAGTGTAGAAAACGTCCGCGAAGATGTTCTCCATTCTGCCATTTTTAAAAAGGTGCTGCACAAAAGCAAAAATAAATCATTTACCTGTGGACATCAACCACTGTACATCATACACAGAATAAACGCTGACCTGCTGAACGCCTAGGCAGAGGTAAAAGATGCTGTCTGGAGTGTACGCTTCGCCGTTAGGGCGACGGACTTCAGCGATGAACTTGCAGAGGCCGTAGCTCAGCTCAGCCATGCTGCACTGTAACAGGTCCTCCTGTATCCTGATGTTCCGCGCTGGACGAGTACATCAGGGGAAAGTGGAGAGTTAGATATCCGGGTGAACAAATATATAATAAACCCCCCCTTCTGCAAATCTGGAGTTATTATACACAAACAGGTAGGTGAGGGAGTGGGTTAATGAGGAGTTATAGCTATAGGTAAGAAGTCAAAATATGAAATGAATAAGCAGGTAAATGAGTCTGGAGGCGTGTAAAGTATTTCGTTATAAATTAATAATTCAATTACTAATCAGTAAGAACTGACAATACTAAGATATTAAGTAGTTACACAGAATAAGTGAGAAAGGAAGTAAGTAGTTGTTAATCAGTAAATAGTGACGAGTCAATTGGTAGATATTAATTAGTAAATTGAGTGTGTGTGTGTGTGAATGAGTGTGTAAGCGAGTAAGTTGAGTGTGCGAGAAATGAGTGTGAGCTATTGAGTGAATGGGTAAGTTGTGTGTGTGTGTGTGTGTGTGTGTGTGTGTGTGTGTGTGTGAGTGAGTGAATGAATGAGTGTGTATGTGATTGTGTGAGTATGTAAATGAGTTTAAATGATGATTGTTGAAGATTAAAGTAGTGTGTGAGCAAGTGAATAAACGAGTAAATAAATAAGGGGATGTGTGTGTGATTTAGTGAGAGTGTAAGTAAATGAGTGAGTGAGTGAGTGAGTGAGTGAGCAAGAAAGTTGAGTGTGAGTGAATAAGTGTGTTTATGTAATTGAGTAAGTGTGTGTGAGAGTTAGTAAATGAGTGTGTAAGTAAAGTAGTGTGAATAAGTGTGTGTGTGTGTGTGTGTCTAAGTTGAGTGTGAGTGAATGAGTGTGTGTTTATGTAATTGAGTAAGTGTGTGTATGTGCTTGAGTCAGAGTGTTTGAGAGTTAGTAAATGAGTGATTGTGTAAGTAAAGTAGTGTAAATAAGTGTGTGTGTGTTGTGAGTAAGTTGAGTGTGGGTGAGTAAATGAGTGAGTGTGTGTGTAAGTAAATGAGCGAATCAGTGAATGAGTTTGTGAGTGAATGAGTGTGTGTGTGCATAAGTAAAATGTGTGTGTGTATGTGTGTGTGTGTGTGAGAGAGAGAGAGAATAAGTGCATGCGAGTGATTGAATGAATAAGTAAATGAGAGTAAATAAGTGTGTGAGTAAATGAGAGTGAATGAGTGTGTGAGTAAATGAGAGTGAATGAGAGTGTGAGTAAATGAGAGTGAATGAGTGTGTGAGTAAATGAGAGTGAATGAGTGTGTGAGTAAATGAGAGTGAGTGAGTGTGTGAGTAAATGAGAGTGAGTGAGTGTGTGAGTAAATGAGAGTGAATGAGTGTGTGAGTAAATGAGAGTGAATGAGTGTGTGAGTAAATGAGAGTGAATGAGAGTGTGAGTAAATGAGGGTGAATGAGTGTGTGAGTAAATGAGTGAGTGAGTGTGTGAGTAAATGAGAGTGAATGAGTGTGTGAGTAAATAAATGTTTGATTGTGAATGAGTGTATGCGAGCGAGTGATTGAATGAGTAAATGAGTAAACGAGTGAATGTGTGAGGAAGTGTATGAGTTCACGATAAATCAGTCAGGACTCACTGCCGATTTTGGGCATCTCCATCTGAGGTTGCGTTTCTCTCCAGCGTACCCAGCTCCTCCACGCCTGAACTCCGTATTCAGTGTGCAATCTGGTCAGGGGCTGAACCTCAGCTGCTGATGTCTGAGGAGCTTCTGCACGTTTACGGGCCTGCGTTCACACACACACACACACACACACTCTCTCAAAAGATTGAATAAATCGCAGAAGCACATTCGTGATGATTAAAAGGGCATGAAAGCTCCTACTCGTTTCTTCGAAGAGAAACAATCACGGTTCCTCTTGCGCGTTTTCGGCCGTGTGGCGGCCACGCCCTTGTCCTCCTGTGGGTGGCGTTCCAAATGCTCAAAGCTCTCTGCGGATCACAAAGATCATAGGATTGCAGAACAGGAAGTACAGTGTATGCAATAAAAGCAGATGAAAATGAAGCTCTTGACGGCCCTCACCGATTGGGAAATCTGCCTCCAGGTCCATCTGGGGTTCGTATGGGAGGGAGCTGGGAGACTGCTGTTCCTGTCTGGAGGGGGCCACTCGTTCAGATTCAGAGCTCCGTCCCCATCGGGAGGCACTTGAGATGCTGTCGTCCTCCCAACTGAGGTGGCTGGAGAGAGCTTCCAAATCGAAATCTTCCATGAAATTGTCCTCGTGGTCTGAATCAGAGGGCAGCAAGATGTTTAAATATTGGTTCATTTGGAACACCATGATTTCTCCACAGAAAAAAAACAAACCTACACTGTGCTACCCAAAACTATTGGGACACCGACTTTCTCAGCCATATGTGGTTGTTCCTCAAACTGTTACCACAAAGTTGGAGGCAAACCATTGTACAAAATGTTTCTAGATGCAAGAGCATTAATTTTTTCCTTCCTGTGAACCAGGAGACCCTAGTGCTCCAGCTCCATGAAGATCTTCTTTACATGGGTTCAGAGCAGAGGAGCACCTCACCTCACCTCCATCGGAACCTGACTTTCCTAACTGTTTGAACGAATCTCCAAAAGCACTCAGAAATCTAAAGGAACATCTTCTCTGAAGAGTGGAGCTTATTATAAGAGCAAATAAAGACTAAATGTAAAATGGGATGTCTGACATCAGATGATATCTTAATGCACCAAAGGTCATGCACCTCCTTGGGAGACAGCGTTGTCCTTCTCGCTGTCCTCGGCCACCATCTCTGCCATCATGATTAGGTCGGCCTCCAGAGGGTTGTCTGGGATTTTTTCCTTGATCTTCTGAATGGTCTCGACGATTCGCTCTGCGCTGTCCAGAGTAGTGGGCAGAAACATGGGCACTGGTACCTACAGGAGTGAGGACAAGACAACATAAGTATCTCATCCATCATCTAGATGTTTACATCCATGCATTTGACAGAGCGACTTACATTTATATCATTCATGCAAATAAGCAGCGATGGAGTTCAGGACCTTGGACAGGGACCTAGGAGTGGATACTTGGTGTGGCTGGGATTTGAACTCATGACCTTTAGATCCAAAGTCCAAACCCCTAAACCACCAAGCTTCCACCTCCACACCTCATCACAATGCCTTATACACCCTTCCAAACGTTTCTGCATGGTTTTCTGTGGAATTCGATTGGCTGGATTTACCCCCAAAAGATGACCATGGATTATTTTTTAGGAACCGAGATCTGATCATCCTGTGATGTGATGCTGCATGTTCTCATGAGGTTCTCCAAGGACAGAGGTACTTCTATAGAAATCTGTATATTATGTATCGATGCTCTCCAATGAGTTTCTTCAGATAAAAACATTTGCAAACAATATAGAAAGAGGTGAAAACTGGAATATATATTGCGGAATAGCAGCACCAGTTACACCAATTGGAAATCAGGAGATGTGAATGTGGAAAAATCATTAAAACAATAGAGATCTCCGTATATAACCAGGACAGGAAGCAGCTCACCGGAAAAGGAAGTCCGAGCGGGTGGGGCGTGTACTGCGTGTAGAGGTGCACAGGAACAGGAACGAACACGGGCACGGGTAAGGGTATGACTATTACTTTGGGTGGGGTTTCATCTGTGGACAGAGATGGAAGCTTGACTTGTAAATGAAGCATATAAACATACACTGTAAGGACAAAAGTATTGGGACACCTATTGGGTTCTACTTTCTACATCTTCAGAATGAAATAAGACTTCCATCGGTAGAGGAACATCTTCCCAGAAGAGTGGAAGTTCTCACAAGAGCAAATAAGGATACCAATCTTATGCTCAGGTGTCCACAAACTTTTGCCTTATTCGTATTTAATATATATATCTGTAACAGGTGTTTTATTTTTTTTAAAGACAATACCGTCACCATGGCGATCTGCTCGGTACCTGTTTGCGTGTGGATGCTGGAGGTGTTGGGTTTGCAGGACGTGCCCTTGTTCTGGCTCATTGGTTTGCAGAGTAGAGCTTTGTTCTTCAGGATCCTGGGCGGCGCAGACGGCGGTTTCACTCCGTCTGTCTGTGTGCTCGCCTGCAGACGGTAAATGTTTATTCAGTGTGTACTAACGATCTCAGCTGTTATACAGGAATATATCCATCCTTCCATCTAACTATCCTTCTCTCCTTCCTATCATAAGTCCATCCATACAGCCATCCATACATCCCTCCATCTATCCATCCTGCCCTCCTTCCTCTCATCAGTTTATCCATCCATACATCCTTCTATCTATCCAACCTACCCTCCTTCCTCTCATCAGTCCATCCATCCATCCATCCTTCTATCTATCCATCTGACCCTCCTTCCTCTCATCAGTCTATCCATCGATTTATCCTTCTATCCATCCTACCCTCCTTTCTCTCATCATTCCATCCATCCATCCATCCTTCTATCTATCCATCTGACCCTCCTTCCTCTCATCAGTTTATTCATCCATACATCCCTCCATCTATCCATCCTGCCCTCCTTCCTCTCATCAGCCCATCCATCTATACATCCTTCCATCTATCCATCCTACCCCTTTCCACTCATCAGTCTATCCATCCATCCATCCTACCCTCCTTCCTTCCATTAGTCCATCAATCCATCCTTCTATCAGTCCATCCATCCATCTATCCATCCTACCCTGCTTCCTCTCATTAGTCTATCTATCCATCCATCCATCCATCCTTCATCCTGCCCTCCTCCTTCTCATAAGTCCATCCATCCATCCATCCATCCATCCTACCCTCCTTCCTCTCATCAGTCCATCCATCCATCCTACCCTCCTTCCTTCCATTAGTCCAGCCATCCATCCTTCTATCAGTCCAGCCATCTATCCTTCCGTCTATCCATCCATCCTACCCTCCTTCCTCTCATCAGTCCATCCATCCACCCTTTCCTTTTTCCTTCCATCAGTCTATCCATCTTTCCTTCATTCCATTTACAATTCCTTCAATCCTTCCATCCTCTATCCATTTGAATCATCTATTCATCTTCCCGAGTGCATTTTTACATTTACATTTTTTTACATTTGCGGCATTTGGCAGACGCCCTTATCCAGAGCCCAGCAGTGGCAGCTTGGTGGTGGTGGGATTTGAACCTGTGATCTTCTGATCCAAAGCCCAATGCCTTAACCACTGAGCTACCACCTTCATCTACAGCACTGTGTATACTCACGTTTCCTATCAGCTTTACAACAGTAGGGACGGTTCCTAAAAAAGAAAAAATCTTGTAAATGGATACATAGTTTTCTCTCCCCCTCTTCCCCTCTCTCTCTTTATCAATCTCTCAATATAAATATATATATAAAAAGATTTTGACAAATATATAAATATTGTTATATAAACACAAATTTTGGACAGAACCCAAAAGAAAGCATCAGTAAAAGCAATTTGTATTTATTATAATGGACAACGGATTTGACCGATTTTGTAGCTTCGACTGTTTCATTAAAACTGCACCATAATCGTCATGGATACAAAAAAAACTACAATTTCCTTCTTTTCATCTGAACGACAGAATAATGTACCTTGCAGCGCGGCGTTTCCCAGCACATTCGGCTGTCCGTTGGTGGCGCTGGAGAGCGATATAACATTGGCAATGACGGGTGTGGACTCTTTGGAAGCCAGTGATGACAGCGTCGTTATGCTGGAGACGCCGGAATGGGTGGCGGGCGCTATGGAGACGGGCAACGCCGAGGCTGAAAAGGATGAAAAGCATAAATTGTGAAAAGAAAACATGATTTCACTTGACTCCACTTTTGTGATTTCTGGGATTTATTGGAAAGTGAAATGAGACTCGGCGTACGGTGGGAACCGAGGGCGACTGAAGTGCACGCGTGCAGGTTACAGAAGTGCATCAGACACTTCAGATTGCAGAAGTGCTTCATCTCGTTCAGCCATTTCACCGACTCGGTCATCTTCCTGCCCCGCTTACACATGCTGCATTGAGCCACCTGGTGGTTGCAAAGGGGACTGCATTTTCATTGGGGTTTTTTTTAGATCATACACATACAGGTGAGTTTTGGGATAAATCTGTACATATACACACACAGATATATACACATTATACAGACAAAAGTATTGGGACACCTGAATTTATATGTGTATATAATATATAGAGACATTCCCCCCGAAAAAAATTTCTTTAAAAGTATTGGGACACCTGACTTTCCCAGTTTGATGTGGTTCCTCCCCAAACTGGTACCAATATATAATATGCAGAGTACAAGAGCAGAGAAATGTTATATATATTTTTTTTTATGCCGGAAGACCAAGAGGACATGCGTGATTTTTACCTCACAGAATAGAAGTGTGTACTGGGACAGACATTCTTTCCCACAGAACTCCTCCTGTTTACCGGAAAAGATGCTGGTCATTACAGTCTGAGAAGTGCTGCTGCAGTAGAGGCAGTTGCGGCAGTGCCTCTTTCCCCAGAATTTGGCGAGGTCATGCTTGTACAGAAGTTTGCAGCCTGTGGACGAAACCGAGACAGAATTTGACCTCCGCATCGTGGGGAAAAATAAAATACAGCTATATTAAATCCTACAATTATAACCGGGTAAATGTTTTAAACCACATATCACCTGCTCATAAATGTACAAATTCTCAATTTGTAAATGATTTATAAGAAAAATGTATATAATTGATAGATTTTCTTTTTAAACACAAATGATCTTGCGTTATAGTGCAAGAGCGGCCTCTAGAGGCGAACCACTGACACCACATGCTGTTTATTTGAAGTGGCTTCTTTTTTTTTCTTTTTTTTTCTCCGTATTGGATGAAACTGTTTACTTTCTGTTACAGTTTGAATGCGTCTTTAATTTTCCTAAGCATTTAATACATTTTAATAGTATAATTATATATATATATTTTTTTTTCCCCCCACATTTTCCCTTCTCAATGCGGTCACATGCTACAGACCTTCGCTGCAGAAAGAGCAGTCCGAGTTGTTAATCCTCTTCACCTCCTTCACCACCTTTTCGATTTTGCAGTACACACACTGAGCCATGATGTAGTGGGATCTCCTAAACTCGTCGGTGCAAGTCTTACCGCAGAACACGTACATCTTTCCCTGTGACATGATGCAGAATATATTTAAGCAAGATAATGCTCCTGTGCACAAACCCAGCTCCATGAAGATATGCTTCACATTGGGATGGATTTGGTGCAAGATCTCCTGCTGTAGAACCCTATCGAACACCTTGGGAACACCCTATCGATCGCCTCCTCACCTCCAACAGAACCCGACTTTATTTCAGCGAATGAGCCAAATGTTTGATTCCGATGAAATGACTACACAAAATGCTTCTGAGCTCACAGTGATCTTTTTTGCTCTTCAAACCTTCCAGATCCACCTTACTTTTAGATGGTGTTCTCATCAGTTGAGAACGACTGGCTCTATAAACCATTCCTGACAGCTCTGGGCGGTAATTAATATTAACAACAGTCTACAATTTTGTACTCAAATCAGATGATAAAACTATAGCAAATGAATATCCAGATGTTCCTCGCAAGGTTCCTTGCTCACTGTGGCTCATACCAGAGGCCGACCGATTCACCAGTTTTGCAGATTAATCGGCTCCGATTATTGATTTCTGGAAAACATCAGCAAAAATCTATATCTATAGTTTTTCCGGGTTGCTTTACACAATACGAGGGCGGCCTCTAGAGGCAAATCCTTGACGTCACATGCTGCTGGAGTCTCTCAAATTTTTTTTTTTATTCATTTTCGGATGGAACCGTTTTAATTTATTCTGAGTTACTTTTTGTTTCAGTTTGAACGTATTTCTATTAATTACCTTGATATTTATTAATCGAATTTTATGCAGCACCTTTTCATGATTCAAGTACGAACCAACGTTACTATCAGTATCGGTCGACCTTTAGCTCATCTATTAGGGATACTCTTACAGGGATAAGTTTACGACTTTTTATGGAAATTTATATACGGAATATTTGTATTTTCTTCTGTAAACCGGATTTGAAAGCTGCATGGGAATTCGGAAGCATCTGAAACCTGAATCGTTCATAGCATCAGTCCAACAAGAGGGTACCTTAAATTCCAGCAGCTCAGGCTTGGAGAAGAATAAACACGGACACTGGGCACAGGAGAATTTGGTCCCTGAGAGACCCTGGGGTAACGCGGGTGAGCTGGGCTCTGCAGGGACGGACTGCACAGACGTCATCTGAGCGGTGCTGAGAGCAGGAGCGCCGCTCGTCTGGCTGCTCTGAGGATGCGTCTTGTTGAAGGCGTCGTCTTGTTGAAGGCGTCCTGAGACAAAAAAAAAAAAAAAAGAGACATGGTTTTGTATAAGGGCAAAAGTTTGTGGACACCATATGTGGTTGCTTCATGAGCTTCCTGTTGCACTTTTAGTCCCTATTTTGCTTTATTATTAAAGTGTTTACCGCGTTTGGTCTTTTAAAAACGGCATCTTATCACATTAAGCCACCTTCAGCATTTTAGAGTGTCCCTCTGTTTGCTCTTTGGATGATCTCCACTCTTTTGGAGAGATGTTCCAGTAGATTTTGGGGATCATTCAGCCACAAAGGTACTGATGTCGGTGTAGATGTGGAGACTTGGCTGAAGATATGTGTCCAAATACTTTTGTTCAAATAGTGCATTTAGTCTTTTGGTCCAAAACTTGAGTACAGGATAAAGATTTATGACCTCACAGGAAATCGTAAATAACGAGCTTCGAAAAGATCATTACGGGTCCTTTTTCAAAAGGAGACGAAGCAAACGTGGTACAAAAAAGAAAAAGAGGAACGTACCTGAAATGCTATGACACAAGTGAAGCAGCAGAAGTTGCGGATGCTCCCGTCCGACATGGCCAGGTGATACTGAGGAACCAGGACCTTCTTACAGTGGTTGCATTCCATTGCAGAACCTTTAAATGTGTGTGTGAGAGACAAAGAGATTCAGAGACTGCAATGTCCAATACGACTTATTTACACTATATGGACAAAAATCCCCCATTTGCGCCTTTCTTCTGGGAAGATGTTCCACTAAATTCTACAGTGTAGGTCTCCAACTTTGAGATAACAGTTTGGAGAAGAACCCAAACCGTCCCAATATTTTTGCCCGTATAGTGTGTGTGCACATTTTAAGGTGAAGTGTGATCATTTACCTGACGAGCTGACCGTCTGTACTTTGTGAGCGGTCACGCATGTGGACGAGCAGAACAGCTCCGTGTTGCCCTCAGTGTTGAGGTTCTCCACCATTTCCGTGAGGGGACGATAAACTCTGCACATGGTGCAGGGCACGACCTTCGTGTACTTCTACGGAAAAATCCAGCGCCGAGCAAGAAAACTGAGTCGGTGAACGGGATTCGGACGTAGTTTAAAATCTGGGACGTCTTGTTTTGTTACGTCCAAACAAGATCAGGACTTTCATTTGCTTTACTGACGTGTTTATTGTAAACTTGCATGCAGTGTTTGTGTTGAATAAGGGACAGTGTAGGACACGGGACATGGGAGCGTGTAGGACCAGGGGCATGAAGAACATAGGGGCATCTAGAATATGGAAGCATGTAAGACATGAAAATGTGCTGGACGTGTGAAGGCAGGGAGGAGGATGAGGAGCGTGTTGGACGTAGGACGTGTGAAGGCGGTGTGTAGGCACTGTTAAAGTGTTCTGAACTCTACCTTTTTAAAAGCAGACACACAGTTCTGGCTGCAAAACTTCTTGGCGGCTCCGTCGACTATCAGACACGGACTCTTGCCGTCGCTGTAGCAGTAAACCCCACAGGTCTCGCAGGAGCTCATGCTGAGCTTATTGGAGGCGCGGAATTGACGAAAGCACAGGTCGCTACACAGCTTATGCACCGCGCCCATGAAGTTCACCTCGTGACGAATCTTGGAGGAGGCAAACGTACAAAACGGATACGAACGTAAAAAAAAAAAAAAACGAGCTCCAAAACTTTTCAAACGAGGCAATGACACGTGCGATGGAAGGAGGGAAGAAAAAAAAAACGCTTTTACCGAACATGCTTTCTGACACATGCTGCATTTGGTGGCCAGGGCGCAGTTTGCGCTGTCCCTCTTGTTGTTGAAGGCGCTGAGACATTTGTGGCTGCAGAAATCCTTCACCGACTTCGTGGAATCCACCGTGGCGTTGATGACGTCCTTCGGGTTGGAAATGCCTCTGTGGAGACGAAGGAAAAGATTCAATCGGACACGAAACATAGACATACGACCGAAAAGACTTTTCCAGCCACGTGTGGTTCTGAAATTGTCCCTCAATCTAAACCAGGAGACCCAAAAAACTAGTCTGGTGGTCCTGCCTGCAGACAGGAAAGCACATGTGTCCGCAAACTTTTGACCAAGACTCACTTGAGGCAGTAATGGCAGATTTTTCTCGCCCCGGGCAACGGCACAGTCTCTGCAGACGTGCTGCTGCAGAGGCATCGTGGTGAGCAGAAGAGCTGAGGGTTGCCTTTACGCTGGAAAGCCGTCTGGCCTTTAAGCAGGATCTTTTTGCAGCCTGAACACACCACACACAGGGCGCTGGAGGAGCTCGGGTTCGAGACGGCCGCAGACGGGACGGACGGCGCATTCGCCGCGGCGGCTGCAGGCGTAGAACCTGCGAGACGTAAGCAAAAATAAGCTCGTTTTGTCTTTCTGAGGTGATCCCGAGGTTCATTGCTGTAGGACTGACCTGAAGCTGTAGAGCTTCCACCCACAGAGAACACAGCGGAGATCTTTATCTGCTCGGACGTCTTCTGGGCAAATTCCTGCACACACAAAACACCAGCAATATGTTTCATGCTTGACAAACAAATCCAATTTCTCCATTCCGATTGGTCTACATGTGTTGCTTCATCACACCACACCATCCCATGGTCATGTTCCTCGTTCGCTCCTCCAGACCTGCTTGATTCCTTCCTTTAGAACTCACCTCGCACGTATCTGGTTCGTCCTTGATCTTTCCAGCAGGAGCTTGAGGACCAAGAGCGTTCTCATATTCGTCGTCCATCGGCTCATCCTTGATCTTCACAGGAGCAGAGACGGAAGCGTGAGGAGTTGACTTTTTCTTCATCCTCGGATGGACAGGATGCTTTGGCTGGAATGAAAATGAGGATGTTTCATTTAGTCGGGTGAAACAAACGTTCCATTCGAGTTCTTGATTTCAAGAAGGGATTGATGGCGCCGTGCTCACCATATGCTCCGGAAGGTTCTTCGGCCGGTCCTTCGGATCTCGATTCGCATGGTGTTCTGTTGAAGGCATTTGAATAAAAAAAGCAAATATCATGATTGGGAACACACTTTTGTCCATATAGTGAATGAATGAGTGAATCAATGAATCAATGAATCACTCAGTCAATGAATCAGTTAGCGACGGGAAGATCGGATCATTTTAGCGACTTGGTTCTTTGTATCTCTTTCATCAAAATAAATGAATCTTTTTTGAGTCATTTAGTTCATTACACTCCTTTAATCCCCTTCATAGCGTCTGTAGGAGTCACGTGATAAAAGATCGAACGACTCGGACTAAAAGATTCGAGAGATGAACTACTCAATTCAGTTTCCTCTAAATAGCCTACAGAGATTTTTGTGCTGAGTCACATTAAAGAATCGTTCATGACTCATCTCTAGAATCAATCAATGAATCAGTGAATCATTAAATCCATCCTTCCATACAATGTAAACTTACAAAAAAAATAAAAAGCTACTATGCACACAAAGTTCCTCCAGCCTGGACATCAGGCAAACGGAGAACTTCGAGGAACATAGGCATGAAAAACAAAAAGCACATCCGAATTCTGAACCACGGCTCCAAAATTAATTAATTTACAAATTTGGTATTATCGATTCTTTTAGCTTTAATAGGTGTCTGAAGGGTCTTTTTACATACCTGTGGTTACATCTGCTGGACCAGACATCTCCATCGTCTCAGACGTCTGCATTGCCTCAGACGTCTCCATCGTCTCAGACGTCTGCATCGCCTCAGACGTCTCCATCGTCTCGGGCGTCTGCATCGTACCAACATCCATTGCTGCAACTTCAGGTGTAACTGTTCCAACTCTACCATCCTGTCTCTTCTCTTCAATCACTTTGGGTTCCTGATCCTGCTCACAACTCTCCTCCTCTAATACCTCCGCCACATCCTTCTGTTCCTCTGATGTCTCCTGGTTCTCCTCCATCTCATCCGTATTTTTCTCTGCGACGTTCTTATCTAAAGTCTCATCTCCACTCGCAGTGCTCTCCTCCTGCTGTGGGACCTTCTCGTTTTCCTTCTCCTGCCTGGTATTATTTTTCTTCTCATCCTCACTCTTTGACGCCATTCCATATTCTTCTTGTACGTCTTTCAGGCCTTCACTTTCAGGCTTTTTTGCTTCATCGTCGTCCTCATGGCTTTTCTGATCGTCGTTCTCAACCATCTCTACATCTGCGGCATCTTCTCGACATTCAGGCTTATGCTCCTCACAATCCAGGCTTGGAGAAACTTTTGAATCCTTGTGATCTACAGCATCTGGACTGGCAGATTCATCATCAGGCACAGCAGCGTCCATCTTTTAGAAGATGTGTCAGTCTTTTAGATTTAAGACATTCTGAAAGATGAGACATATATAGATGAATTGATATGAAGAACAATCGTCCATTACATTTTTCCTGCAACACAAGCCTTTTTTTTTTATCTACGTCGAACCAGTAGGTTTTAAAAGTGTCCCAGCATCATTCATTCTGTAACACAAAGTAGCAGAGCTAAAGATACGGGCCACAATGATGGTAATGTGGATTTAATAATGGTGGATCAAATCAGTATTGGACCAATCACATGTCCCACCAATTGCCACCCAATGTCCAACCAATATCCCAACAATAATCCTCTAATGTGCAACCAATATTCCACCAATAATCCTTCAATATTCAACCAACATCCAATAATTATCCCACCAATAACCCACCAACAATCCACCAATGTCTCACCAATATCCAAATAATATCCCAGCAATGTCCCACCAACAATCCACCAAATGTCCCATTAATATCCCACTAACAATCCACCAATATCCCATCAATGTCCCAGCAACAATCCACCAACGTCCCACCAACAATCCACCAATGTTCCTTTAATATCCCACCAATATCCCATCAATGTCCCACTAACATCCCATCAATGTCCCACCAACAATCCATCAACGTCCCACCAACAATCCATCAACGTCCCACCAACAATCCACCAACGTCCCTTTAATATCCCACCAATGTCCCACCAACATCCCACCAACATCCCATCAACGTCCCACCAACAATCCATCATCGTCCCACCAACAATCCACCAATGTCCCTTTAATGTCCCATTAATATCCCATCAATGTCCCACCAACATCCCATCAATGTCCCACCAACATCCCATCAACGTCCCACCAACAATTCATCAACGTCCCACCAACAATCCACCAACATCCGTCCAACAATCCATCAACATCCCACCAACAATCCATCATCGTCCCACCAACAATCCACCAATGTCCCTTTAATATCCCACCAACATCCCATCAATGTCCCACCAACATCCCATCAATGTCCCACCAACATCCCATCAACGTCCCACCAACATCCGTCCAACAATCCATCAATGTCCCACCAACGTCTGTCCAACAATCCATCAATGTCCCACCAATAACCCACCAGTAGCTGACCAATAATCCACCAATGTCCCAACCTCTTACCATCTTATTCAATGCACAATGTCTCCATAACATACTGTATCCAATGCATTCACTCTACCAACCTGAAAACCTTTAGAAATGAGACACACGTGAGAAGCATATGAGACCATATCCTTCATTTTCCCAGCAGGGAACTTCTCACCTCGCTTCAGTAGCTCAACCCAGACTCAGTGTTTACAAACAGCAGAAGCGCTCTGATTGCACGAGCAGCTCTGCAGACTGAGCATGAAGGTCTCCCTCTGGATGTACAGAAGATCAAATTGAGATCTCGCGCATGCAATCGAATGTATTTCGGAGGCAAAACACGGGATTGAACACTGGACTAAAAAAAAACAACAACAGCAGGACAAACCGGAGACATTCGTGCAAAGCAGCTGAACTCCAGTAAGGTGCAGATACTCACATCAGTCCAGCAGTCAGGAGAAACGATCCATGCCCCAGTGTGAGGGTGAGATCAGGTGCGAGGAACAGAGAAGAGAAAAAAGCACGCGTGGAGAGCTCGCGCTAAATCACTTCCGCATGCTGCTGGTGTTGATGTTGTTGCTGTTGCTGTAGCAGGGTTTCGAGCTCGACACAGCGCCATCTTGTGGTCAACACTGTGAATCCTCCACGGAGCCGATCCGGATTACATTACCGCGTTTTTATTGCTAAACAGTGGATTTTCTGCTGATCTAAACTCAGAATCTCTAATTTACCTTTTAATCCAGATTTTGTCCAGATTTTTGTTTTCGAGAGCGTGCTAGTTCGAGCTTGCAACCCGCATCTGTAGCAAACTGCAACTGGGGTCAATTTTCGAGGTTAATATGGACGATGTATGCAGGAGGTGCAGCTGTGGCTCCAGTGAAAGGAGACTTGTTGAATTGTGATCACTGGGTTTCTCGCTTTAATAAACGCCGCTCGTTCTGGCGATTTTGGCGATGTTCTTCTAACGTTCTCCTTCAGTACGTTCTTAAGGATCACCAAAGGATCCATTAAATGTTCTGGTTTGTATTTATGTGATAAGAAAACTTGGGTTTCATCTAATACATACGACACTCCTTTAACATTCTCGTATCTCGTTCTCCAAAGATCTGTCAAGGTCCTGCTTGCTTTAGAAAAGGTTTGCTGAGGGATCGTGTGGATATTTAGTTAAGGGTTAAGGGCCCTGTTTAGGAGCCCAACAGTTGCAGGTGTTGCTGGAATGTGAACTCACCTTCTGATCCAAAATCCAACACCTTGATGGCTTGAACAGTGAGATACCACACTTATGCTGGGGTGTTCATTCGTAATAAAACGCTACATCTATATTTTTGATGTATATTTAATATAAAACGGGTTCTCCGTTACAGCTACCATGAACAGAACTATGACCGTCCAGATGTTGCTTTTTATCGTTCTATAAATCTATTAATCAAACCTGAAAGTATGTAAGCCATTTTTTATTTACATATATATAATAACGGATCGTTTCTGCTTCATTCACAAAAAAAATGACAACACAATAGGTTTTAGAAATCACACATTTGTTACTCATTTCCTGTTCATAGAGCTTTGTGGACCACCTCATCCATGAAACCTTCATCAACAGACTCATTGTCCGTGTCATCATCTTCTGCAGTGCCCCCTGTCGGTAAGAACACATGCAGCTGCTTCGGGCCCTTGGGGGATAAAACCCTGCTGAAACACGGTATCCCCTGAACGGATAAATTCCCCCGGCATCCAGACGACCGTTTCTCTTTTGTTTGGAAACCACACCGGCTGAGTTCAGGGCTCTGAGCTGGGCAAGTTCGACGACTGAGCCTGGGAAGAGGTCGTAGTGGATGAGAAAAATGTGTATATACAGGTGTGGAGGTCGGCTGAGCGTCTGTGCGAAACGATGAGGGGCGATTTTGAGAAGGAGGCCAGAGTTTGCGAGTAAACGTCTCACGTGCTGGCGTCTGAGCCGGGATGAAGGAATGAGTGACGCTGGAGAACAGGGAGAAATAGAGATCAAAGCGTTACCTGTTTTTTTCAGGGTTTCTACACAATTTTCAATTTAAAATTCTCTCGGTTTCGCGTTCCGTCCACACCGACGCCCTTTTTTCAAAAATTTACTAAATCTTAATTTAATATTTTAGGAAATAGACTGATAACTTTTTGGAAATGCTAATGTTTTTCAAAAGGATCAAAAGTTATTTTTGTGTCACATATAAAATCCAGAATCCTACTGAGAAAGTAGGTGGTGGTGATTTTTAAATCCCATCCACACTAAACTGACTTATTTGCCCCTGACCAAGGTCCTTAAACGTACATCTGCTTAGTTGCTCCGAATAAAATAAATGTCAATGAAATGCCAGAAAATTGGTTTGTATGCGATTTCCAGCAAATCGGATTGAAATATTCAGACTGATGTATCGAGTGCACTATATACACATAAAACAAGATATTATACACACTAGGTATCAGCTTACCCTGGCGTCCTTTGGCGTGCCATATTGGCGAGCGATGGAAGTTTGAGAGGTTCCCATATTCTAGGCAGGGCTGTGAAAGGTGCTGCAGAAACCACAGAGCTGGAAAGGAGGCACGTTTGTGCCAAGGCCAGACCCTTATATATCATCTTTTGCTTTCGTTTGGGCTCTGAACTATTCCTGCCTGTGTTAAGACTAAGTTTGGTAGCACTCATGCCTGCAGAATGAAAGGGTGATTGGGTACAGGAGGCACCCATGGGGGGGCTGAAAACAAGCTCATGAATGATGAATGGGCATTAAAGATGCATGAAGCAGGCACCATTGGCCACATGCTACCCAATTCCCTTTCTTCTCTCCCACTTCCGCAGGGTCCGCTTACAGCAGGTATAACTATCACTCTTAAAAGATTATTACCAAACATGCACATAATTATGATCATAGGGGTTTGTTCAACGTAAAAAAAAAAAATGCTGAGTCGTATAGATTTAAAATGCAATAAATTGGTTTGGAACTGGAAATTCTGCAACATCAACAGAAAAGGTGGATGGACCATGGTGATTTTATTCCCAGGGAAGAAGAAAAAAAAAAAAAAAAAAAAAAAAAAAAAAAAAAGGACCAGGGGGGTGGGTACCCAGCTCCATTCCTTATGTGAACAAAATAGAGTGATTACATTTCTACACCAAACAACTTTCTTTCACAAATACACTGTCTTTTATTGGTGTTTGATAGACACATGCATACTCCTTTTGCTTCTATAAACTCAAACACTGGACAGTGAATGAATGGAAGAAAGTCCAAAGAAAAAAATAAGCTGAAGACCAGGAGAGATGATAGTAGCATTCTGCCTCAGCCAGCAATCAAAGACGGAGGTGGAAGCTTGATGTTTTGGGGTTGTTTTAGAGCAGGAAAGGATGGAGACCTTTTCCAGAAAGTGAAAAGAAAGTAATTAAAACCGACTTCACCATACAAGATCTGAAAAGCACGTCCAATTTTTGCCCAGTCACCACACGAAAATCCTACTGATCTGCTCTGGGAGGAACTGGGGTCACAAGAAATCCCAGTGAAGAACACCGTTGGCGAGTTTTATAGGAGGCACGACATTTCACGGGTATTTCAGGTGAATGTTTAGAGAACTGTCCAGGTGCTGAAAGTGTGTAAAGCTGTTTCTTCAGGCTAAGGGATGATTTTTTATTAAAAAAAAAAAAAAAAAAAAACTCTACATTTTATATTACATTGTTAAATTACTTTTTTTTCATAGAATCAAAAGGAATATACATGCACCTCTTAAAAACCAGATCTTTTGCTGTAAAAATTGTTCAACTTCATGACACGGAATCACAAATCGGTCACAAAATTTTATTATTCACAGACGTTGTACAGCGATCGCATACACGTGTCGAGTGGGATTAACTTTCAGACTGCAGTCCCGAATCGGAGCCGTGATTAGCGACGTGTGATAAAAGCAGGTGAAACCAACACCGCAATGCATTTAATCGTCGGAACACAACACTCGGGTCAAGACTCTGTACTGGAAACGTAAGCTGTGCTTTTCAGGTTATTCAACAGGAGCCCGAGCGACGCCCTGATGAACACGTCCACAAATCCGTGTGCGGAATCTCCAGCAGCTCCCTAAAAAAAAATGAAATAAATAGATGTTTTTTTAATAAACAGTTAGTCTGATTCAATGCTTCTGGAAAGAAAAAAAAAAAAAAAAACTCCTTACAAGTAGTCCTGCGACCTGAAGGTCTGCTGTCCTGCTGCTTGTAGTCCACAGCACCTGATCCATGTACTAGATCAGAGATTACACTTAACCAGTGCCCTAGAACACAACAGGGGGCAAAAACATGAACACACAATATGGTGGTGCGGTTCACAGATTTGAGCGTGTCATCACTCTTACTGACCTTATACCTGAAGTCAGGTTGCTCAGCCTCCATCGGTTGCCCGAGGTCCCTGCAGCGAGAGAGACAGTAAGTGAACGTGCTCTTCAGACTTCATGACACTGATTCCTAGACTAACCGAAGATGGAGATGTATTATATGGAATAAAATGCAACATTAAACAAATATTTAAAATCATTAAAAAAAATCTGTGAACATTTACAAAAAATAAACTGATTCAGTGTTTAAATTCTAAATGTGTGGAGCGAAAAAAAATAATAAAATAGTCGGGCTGCTGAGGTTATGTCTAGTAGAGGACGATTCGTCCAAATCTTTTACATAATGAGATGTCTCACGCTACTGCAATACATCACTGGTTACATGTAAACAACAGACCTTTCTTCTAATCTCTACATTAAGAAAAATTAATGTCCTTTAGTTTCTTATAAAATTTCTCCGCTCGAGGACAAAATGCGTTTCACATTTACTCTAACAGCAGGAGCTGAGAAAGTGCAGAGAAAAGCTGCACTTAAAGTATTCTAAAAAAAAATAAATAAATAAAAAAATCGGTCCTAATACAGACCCATCAGCTTTTCTTAATAATATGAAAGCATCTCAAATATATTTGGTCTTTAATTACTGACTAATCTCAAAAAAAAAAGCAGAACAGAAGTTGAGGAATGTAACCAAGCAATTTTTTATCTTCTTGGTGTCACGAGCACATACATTTTGCAAAGGAAAATGTAAAGATTAAGCCAATCGTGGTTCGGCAGTGCAATGACTAGAAATCATACAGATAGAAGGTTAAAACTAATAGACTGGTTTAAAGTGGAAGGAAAAAACAAAAGGAGGTGGACAATTCTGTGAAACCATGTAGATTTCCTGATCATTAATCTCAGATTTGTCTGAATTACTTAAATTAGCCCTTTTGAGACAAAGCAGCGAGCTACGCATGAAACCAGGATGACTCTGGTGTTTGATATGAAGCCGAGGCTCTTGACCTGCATCTGCGTGATTTGATGCCTTGTGCTGCCGACACAAGATCGGATCACTGGATAACTGCATGGATGATCGTATGTATTAAAGTGGACAGTGAGTATGTTGGGATTTAGTTTTCTATCCTAAGCCAGAAATGTGCTACATGTAATAACGGAATGGTGAAGAAGTGCACGGAGGAGTTATATGTGAAGACATTTTGAATGCGTGTTGCTTGAGAATACGAGACAAAAACCCGCTCCCAGCCTGTTGATACATTAATTTACACTGTGAAGATGATGCTTGATGTACAGTCCATTAATAACCACTTAATGGATTTTCATAGATATTTATTTAAAAAAAAAACTTCACCTTTTACAGTGCTGGCGTTCTGTAAGAGAGAATCCTGAGGAGTGAGGTCACACTCTGCCTTTCCGAAGGCACCCATTATACTAACAGGGCAGTTCTGGCATCACACTCCCTTATTTACTTTAACAAAAAGGCAACTCCAGCCAAAGGCTTGGACAATGATGGACCACAGTGCAGATTAAAAACACAAGCCTCCCTAAACAATCTGCCATACCGTTGGATCGGGATACATCAAGAGGCACCTGTACACCCAAGACCTCGGTTTTCAAAGACGTGTGTGTAGAAGTAACACCATGATGTGCAGAGTAAAATGCTGATGTAATACTCCAGTGTTGTGGGTTAATACAAATGAGTGGAATTTTACACAAGAAAGATCACAGTGGATCTAAAGTGGGAGGCCAAACAGGAAAAGGAACCGTGAACAGTGATGTAGAGGAGAGTAGTGTGGAAACTGCAACCGTGCCGAGTATTTGTGGAAGAATAAAAAGTCAAAGCCTGTTGGGTTTCAAAAGTACATTGACCATCAAGCTAGAATTATGATGGGATAACAAAAATGTAAAAAATACAAAGCTGCATTAAAGCTGGATTAGTATCTGGGTTTTGCATCCCCCTCCCCCTCACACTTTTTCGCAATGTTATACCAGTTACTCAGCATATCGAAGGCTGCTTGAGTAGACATGAAGGTGCAAAAGGTGCGATCACATGGGATATTGTGGTCATAATTATTTTTCTAATCAATACACATAGGCAACCTTGAGGTTACAACTTTTTAAAAAAAGTTCTTCGTTAAGTGAACAAAATCCAGATAAACTCGGCTGTTAGTTCACTTGTAGACTATACGAGACTGCAGGTTCATATTAAGGAAATACTTTAAGGTCTATACATAAATACTAAATAGTGAACCAAGAACTTACTGCATGTGTGCTGAATCTAAGCTTAAATACATCATGAAAAACAAACCACTTCATCAAGCTGCATCTGTAGATCATTAAGCTGGTCTACACTGTTAAATTGTTCTCCAAACAGTACAAAAATAAATTAAAATAGCAGTGAGATAGCTAGTTAGTACGCAGATCCTTGTTGTTCTCCAAGTTCTGTTCTTTCCCCTTCGTTAAACTGGCTTGTGCGTTCTGGACTTTGGTTACCGTTTCACCACCGCTACATTAAACACATTCTTGCATCAATCTGCCAAAACTACATCACCTCCATGTAGTGAGTCCAGATACGACACTGCCATGAGCTTAGATTAAGACTCGGGTCACAGAGCAAATTCACTGAAATGTTTAAAATGTGATGCATTGAGGTCAAGGGTCTGGATGAAACATACACTACAAAACACATATGAGCCAAAGTGTTGGATTTTCTCCAACTTCAACTTCCCACCCATGTCCACAGATATTTACCATGCCAACAATAATACTGTTTTGAAGAAATTGTCCCCATACACAATCCCATCCCCGTCATTTGCTTATTTCAAAGGCATTCCACGAGAGAACGCAGAAAAAAAAAAAACAACTTTAGTCCACAACAGAAAATCTGCACTGTGAGTCCATGTTTACAAGTGTGATGCCAGAACCCCAATACATTCAACATGAGTGTGAATCAGGGAGGTGAAAGCAACCGTGTGGGTTTTGTTTTTTTCATCTTCATTGAACAAAAGACATGAGCACTTACCTTTTCAGACGATAAGCAAGCAAACCTCTCGCTGCACACAAGTCCAGGCCTCAACTGTCCACTGATCTGAAGAACTACTCATCTTGTCTCATTGTAACCAACTGCTGGAGTGTCAACTGTGGAGCAGGGCAAAGCTGGACACTGGCTGCTACTGCTTAGCTACAGCACCACCATCCACGCCATACACTTTACACACAGACACAAGCTCTTCTCACAGAGAACTGGAAAACTGAGAGTTGGACGCCGACAGGGGGGAAAAAAAGGTGGGTTTTCAGCAGATGGTAATTAGTGGCATTACTGGTGGAGAGCCGCTGGAGCTCACACGGACACATTTGTTTATACAACTGTAAAATACAGCACCTAATAAGGTTATAAATAGGATCACATCGTGGTTATTTAGATCAAAGGCCTGTGTTTTTCCATCCATTAAATGGATTTTGGATGAGCATTAGGAATTTTATTTTTCTACATGCTTGAGGAGCAAATCCATTTGACTTTCATGAGAGAAAAAAAATAGCAAAACCATGACCTAACATGGCTTTAATGCTGGTTTGGGTTTATAAAAGGTCCATCATTAGCAAGTCAAGCTCCATGACAAGCACTTTATACATTAAGTATAAAAAAAGTACATACTTGTATACATTAAAATTGATCTACTTTATAAAAGGTTCTAGTGGCGCTTGAGAGATTTACTGCATCACCACCAGCTGGGTGAAGTTGAGTTTTAGCTCATATTCTCACTTAGCTATAAATATACTCTATTGTATTTTGCCCCACAATGGCAGGAGCGCACAAAGATGCTAACGGCACTTCACGTACCACAGGCAAGATTAGCACAATAATAATAAATAAATATTAAAAGATAAGTCCTTTCTTTACTCGGATAAAAAAAATTATTAAATTATTAAACATTTGTTTTAATGATGCGCCAAGTCTCAAATCAAGCACCAAAAACCACCATGATTCTTCTACTTTATTGGCGGTTCGCATTCTTAAGTAAAACATTACCACCATTTACTGTGGTTAAGGATCAGAGACTTAAAATCTCTATTTCACAAACCAAAAAAAACGACGCAATTTAAGAGACCATAATTAAAACATTTACAAGAATATTTTATCTTCATGCTTAATGTTTCGTTTTAATATTAAACAGATATCTGCATAAAGCATCCATATTTGTCCATGAGCATGTTAATTAGAAAATGAAAAACTTGAAATCTTTAAGGTACAATTAGAACAGATAAAAATGTTTGGTTAATCAGGAGTTCACTCGTGAAACCGTGGGATTAAATATTTTGAATCGACAGCCCTAACAAAACTTTTTTTTATTGAAAAAATTTTACATTTTATTTTTATAAAATTCTTGTAAGAGCTCTCATTTTATTAACATGCGATTGATGCAGCGCAAATTCCTTTTTGACCATTTTAAATAAATATATAAATGTAAGCGGCGAAATTTAAAGATTCTAACACACGTTCACATCCTTTCTTTACACAGATCCCTAAAGGCTGCAGTAACAAAACTGTTATTAACGTTAAGAATATTAATAACATTCAACAAAGAGCCTGTGCTGGGGTTTTTTTCTGATTGCTGGATTACAGAAACAAGACTTTTTACTTTGCCATGCATCTTTTAAACTGTACTTAAATTTCAACAAGTTTCAAAGGTGAATTTATAAAAATTTTAACGTGTGCACATCGAATGCAATGAATAAAATGAATATTTTAAAGAGCCTTTACCAAAAAGCAAAATAAACTTAATAAAGGCAGAATTTTAGTTCAACACGTGTATTTAAACCGGAAAACAGCACATATTAAATTGACGTGGGGGTTTCAGTTCCAGGTCTAACAATTTATCCATTTAGAAAATTGTACACTTTTGACTATCCCCATGAACGTATACCACAAGTTATAATATCAGCTTAAAAACAGCAGCTTACAAGTAATGGCAGGGGGTTCAGTTTCCACCATGAGATTCCACTATGATCCTGAAAATGCTGTATAAATTGTAGAAGACAATTCAGCACCAGGGCCAGCACGAGGGGCAACAATATACAAGTCTGTTTACTGAAACATGCTGAAACAAGAGACTCAGGTTACAAACACTACAGTTGGTCACAGTAACCATAAAACAGTGAGAAGGTCTATTAGCAGGAATGGATGAACCACTAAGTCTGGGAGAAACAGACTGTGCATTCAGACTCCCAGTTAATTAACTAATGAATCTACACACAATTACATAAACAAAGCAAAATTAAAACACTGAATTTTTATTTATTTATTTATTTAAACAAGTTATTAAAAAGAACAATAAATCGTTTAGAATGCTCTAACCTGAGCTCTGGTCCATCGTGTTTGCTTGCTTTTTACCTTGAGATGTCTGCAGAACTCTGTTGGAGTCCATCTGTCGCAAGCGCAAAATCACCTGACATGATGTGTGCGCAACGAGTCCCGTAAAATTATCTTCAAACACAGTTTAAAGACAAAACGCCGCAAGTGTAACTTGCAGTAAATTCCCGACTAAAAGCCAAAATGTGAAGTTCAAAGGAACCTGTGCTGCCATTGTTTCTAAAACTCTTAATAGCGCCAAAGAGTACAGGTGAGCTTAATTCTCGCAGAGTCCAGTATGTTGATAATCTGGTCATGCTCCAAAAGAGGGTTAACAAAGGCCTGAATGTTCTAATGGAGTTATGGCAAAGATACAGCAATCAGGCTTTATGGAAAAATGGGATAGAGGGGAAACTACGGAGTACAAAAAGAGTCTCTTGTGGAAAAAGTATTGCTTCGGCCAATGTCATCATTACAGAGAAGCATGATGGTAAATAATCATATTAGGATCCATCAACAGCCTGAATGGGAAAACGCCATAATCTTGGTTAATCAAATTAACTTAACTGACAATACAAAACACTGCTTGGGGAGGCGAATCAAAATAAACAGACGCCTCTTTGATTCATTAGTTAATTAGCCTGTGAACAGGAAATGTATAAAAGGCTGCCAAGGAAGTACCAAACACCCAAAAACAAAAGATGACCTGGGGTCAGGTAAATAATAGTTAACAAATAAGTGAAGGGAATATACCCTTCAGAAGTGCAAGTCAGTTGCGGCTCAGAGGGTTCAACATCCTTCATCACGTCAACCATTAAATGATAAATCCGAATATTAATATATTTAGTAAATAAGTCAGTGTTGGATGAACTGATGGATGAAGAGGAATCATGGAAGCATCCCTGTCTGGAGTTATATCTGATAATTAGAAAATCGTTCAGCTCCTAAACTAGCTGTCTTTGGCGTACAACATGGCAACCAGTTGGCGTTGATCTCCAAACTAAATTTAAATACGTAGAATAAAGTTTCAAATCCTCCCCAAGGGTTAAGGTCAGAGCTCTACAGTGGCTCTGGAAATGTCAAGTGTCCAAAAACATCTTATACAATTACATGCTCTCCAGCTTTGTGTCACCAGTTGAAAAATAATAAATCAGGTCGCCGTCTTTATAATGTATATTGTAGACTTTGTACTCTGCCATTGTCTTCACATGATCTCAGTTACTTGTTTTAGAGTAGAGGACAAAATTTAGAACGGCACTGTACTGAAACCTTCACAAGTTCCGGCGAGCGCAATTTGACAGTCACCTGTTAAAGGAGAAAAACAGAGCACCAAGAAAATACGATGGCAAATACATTTGTCATGGATGCATTTGGCTCCAGCCATAAAAGTAACCCTTCCCCATGATCATAATCAAACCCAATCTGCATTAACACACTGACAAACAGTCGAGAACTTCCATTTTCGTGTACAAACAATATTAATCCTCAAAAAACAGGCCTTTGCTCCAGTGGTGAAGATCATACAATCATTAGGCAGCACAGTGGTAAGAGGGCTGATGGCCGTATAGCAGAATTCTACAAAATGCTGAGATTGAATTAAGTGATGATCGAGTTGCAGGAGGTCTACAAGCAACCCAAAGAGTAAATGTTAGATTTATGAATTACCTTGCTGTACTTAGCATGCACAAATTTCCCTGCAGTGTTGATTTAGCAGGTAACTATAAAAGGTTTGATATTTTCAGCTGGTGACCACCTGTAGGTCTTAGCCAGTTATAAAAAATGAAGAAACACGATTGAAATTGAAGTAAACGAAAGTAAATTGAAATAAAAACGTACTGAAAATTGAAATAGCTTAGATCATCACATTTATATGCATGCCAGGCTACTCGATTATGGTTAAAACCATCTATTTGTAACTGCGCATCTCAAACCAAACATTAATATGCAACGTCAGGGGTGGACAAATCATTGTCCCAGATACACTGGGAAAGTGTTTCAAAGTGTTCTGGATGATCAAACTGCATTCTGAATCACCACATTCTGCACTAAACACACTAAAGTGTAATCTGGTCGACTCGATCACTTTCTCCTGGTGAGGGTTAAGTGTCTGTTTTAAGAGTCTATCCTGAAAGACTGAATGAAAGGAGGGAGAAGTCATCTCCAGATGTGCAGGACATCATTCAAAGCAACATTTACACATTAAGGAAAGTTTAGAGAAGCCAATTTGCCTGCGTTAACCAAACCTGATTTCCTCAAAGTGAGGTCTGACCTCCACAGACTAAAAACACAGGGATGCTGGTAAACAACTGCATCTGCTGTAAATGCAATGTTTAATAAATCATAGAATTGCATCACTACATTAGCCACCTCTTAAGGTATTTCTACATGCTAGAGAGTTAAGCTGGTGCATTTTTGATTTGTCCACCCCTGTATTTATTTAAACTTAGTTACATTTTTTTTTTAGATGAATTCTGGATTCATACCTCTCAAGTAGACGATTAGTGATTTTTTTTTAAGGGGGGGACGAAGTCAAACACTGTGCCAAAATGCTGAAATGTGGGTTTGTACAACCAAATGTTCTCTTTATTGCAAATTACATGGATTATCTCAAAAAATGTTGAATGGCACAGAACATAACCACAGTAATAGCAGAACAACAGGAGCAACCAGCATAAACAAGTAACATTGTATGATTTTATATATATATATAATGTAGAAAAGGAGAATACAATAAGTTTTGCTGAGCAAGATGACCCTCTTGCTGAGCGGTTCACTACTTTTTCTAACCCGAACACACAAAATTACTTAAAAAAAAAAAAAAAGATAAAAAAAAAAATTGCCACACAAAAAAAAAAAAGGAAGAAGAAGAAGAAGAATCCTCAGGCTAAAATTCCAATGGAATATTTTAAACTTAAATACATCATTAGGACCCCAGAATCTAACTGGGAATCCAGAAACAAGCTCCGCTATTTAAAAAAAAGTGCCAGATCAGAAGCGTGGCTTCTTGGCAGGTCCTTCGAATTCCTCACGGACTCTGCCGAATCCGGAATTGCCCGGACCCATGCCCCTCGGACCAGCGGGGCCACCTTGAGGGAAACGCTCATTGTGCTAAAGCGTAACGTTTTTCGTACGAAGTAAAGAATTTGGCAGAGTATTTTGTGGTTGGTTTGTTTTGTTTTTTGGTGGTTTTCCATGGAGGGAATACAAAAGGGCCAACAATGGCATAAGTTCCATGAGTTCATATTTTGAGCCACAGGTATTAAAGTGTGTGGGGGATCCAAGGGAAACATTCGATGATACCGTTCCAACACGCAGATCCACGGTGCCATGGGTAACATAGGAAAAGGAAAAGAGGGTAATGTATTTGTTAGAATGATCCTACCATAGAAGAACTTAAATGTGGAAAAATGACTACCATTTGAACTTGTCAACAAAAAAGGTAAATCAGCTGAATTGCAGTCAAGACTGGTTTCGTGTCTAGATACGTCCAGCCTGAACAATTGTTTCAGATATATTAAGAAAAATAACCAATAAGGCAGCTTGTGTTTGCTTGTTTATAAAATTATGCTACAGCAGCTTTAGAATAATCCTTTGGCATCTGAAAGTTCTATAAATCTTGCAATATGCCCTAGAGCTTGGTTTTACATGAGCCATTGCACTGAGCACTTTTAATTAGTTGTTATTTAATTGTAAAGTCTAATAAAACAAAGTGACCAATTAGACACTTCGAGCGAACGCCTTAAGCTCGTGAAGTGATTTTTAATTCAAACAGGACTGTAGTTAAAACACGTTGACAACTAAGCTGTAACTACTTCCAACAGAATTTTAATTTATTAAAAACATACACAATTAAGAGCCAAGAAATTAACTGGGAATCCAGAAACAATATTTTAAAGTGCCAGATCAGAAGCGTGGCTTCTTGGCAGGTTCTTCCTGTAACTAATTTAATGGGAGGCTACATTTTCAGATGACCACAATTTTAAAAACATGCTAGTAATTGGATTAGAGTTTAATAAGACAACATTCTGTAATGAATAAACAAGACTTGTTTTTCTTTCCTCTTGCCATGAATATTAACATTTTCAAATGAGTGGTTTACTCCATAAATCAATAACAGCATTTGGTGAAACACTGGAACTTGCCAAACTCACAAATGGTTGCTTAAAACTTTCTCCCTCTCAGAGACTGAATCACATGACCATATAATAAAAGTGCATTTTTCTTAGCAAAACTTAAATAATTGACAGGAAGTGACTTCCTCTTATTCCATAACTACAAGAGTGAACTGCAGGTTGACTGGACATACACAGATTTGTTGCAGTTAGAAGACACCCTTGTCCAGAGCGACATACAAAAGCGCCAATATATAATTTGATTTTCCTCCATGTAGATTTCATTCCTCACCATTCGTACATACGTAACCACGAGCAACCAGTGTAGCTGTGCGTGTTAAGCGTGTCTGATCATTATAGTATACCAAATTCACAGATTCAGCAACAAATTGCAGTTTCAACTGCAGGGATGTAGATAAAAGTGTGCCAAACCTAAGCTATGACTACAAACACCATGTTTACTGCAACGCCCATACACGTGTTGTGTTGGATATACACTGCCCGCCAAAAAAAAGTGTCACCACCCGGATTTAACTAAGCAAAAAGGTAAAGAGCCCCTATTGGAAAAAATACTACATGAATGATTATCTTTCATATGGCAACAAGTTATTAAACCCTAATTGATGCGGTGAGCAGCTTCTCGTTTCTTAAACAACCATGTCAGAAGATACATCCTGTGTTTTAGAAGAGTCAAATTATTGGCATGCGTCAAGCAAACATCTAAGGGGATTGCAGAAACTTAAAAATTGGGTTAGGAAGTGTGCAATGCATTATTAAAAACTGGAAGGATAGTGGGGGAACAAGAAATGTGGTCCCAAAAAATATTGAATGTTCGTGGTTTAACGTGATACGTTAGTGAAAGTAAGAGCATTTCCACAAGCACAATAATGCAAAGGGAACTCAAGGGACTGAGACTAAACAGCTGTGAAGCCTTAAGAAAACCATATCAGTGAGGCTGGTTGGGGGGGAAAAGTTTTTTTACTAGGGAGCATAAAGATTGGGCTCTGAATCAATAGAAGTTCATGTGGTCTGATGAGTCCAGACTGACTGGCACATCAGGGTAAGAGAGGTGGATGAACTGATGCATCCATTATGCCCAGTGCCTACTGTATAAGCCTGTGGGGGCAAAGCTATGATCTGGGGTTGCTGCAGTGGGTCTCAGGTCAGCAACGTTATGTGCCAAAAGAAGGTCAGCTGACTACCCGAATATACTGAATGACCAGTTTATTCTATTAATGGATTTTTTATTTCATATTTCTAGATGCCAGGATTCATTGAGCTCAAATTGTTAAAGAGTGGTTTAGGAAGCATGTTCACACATGGATTTGACCACCACAGAGTCCAGACCATCTAGGGTAAAAAAAATAACTGCAACTCTGGACGGAAATATATGTGACCTTGTAGACGCTCATCGAAACGATGCCATGGCGAATGCGTGCCATAATCAAAGCTAAAGACCATATATTAGTGTGTGACCTTTCTTTTTTTTAAACGGGCAGTGCAGATGGCTGAATTAGATTTTCTAATGAACCCCATGGTTGATCACCGGCATGTGGCAGCTCACCATCAAACAATGCAGCTCATGAAAATTATGCGGTGCAACTCTTTCACTTTCCCCAGACGGTATCTTCACATTTTCTATGGAGGTTATGAAGTTGTGACCTCCACGTGAGTAGTGAGATACTATTTCAATTGACAAAAGATTCAAAACCAGATTAATCAATTTAATGCATAATAAGCACTGGACACAATGATCCTTCAATAGAAACCAGTGTCTACAGTAACTTTTCATTTAATTTCCTTCAAGAATTCATTTAAAAAGGGCAACTTTTTAATATATAATGACACTAGAATGCGGCAAAAAGGTGCAGAAAGTTAGGTAGAAGCCATTTGCACTATAAAGTGGTTTAATTTTGCTTTAGAATTGCAGATTCAAATTGATACTAGTAGGAAAACTATTTTTAAATAAACAAAGAGGGGAATATAATTCAGTAGATTTTGGCTTTGTAACGCAATGAAAACGAAGTGAAAGACTAAGTGATTGAATTAACTGAGCTGCACCGCCTGATGAAAAGACGCCAATTTGTAAAAATCTGGAGCACCACGAGAGGCAAATACAAATCTGCTAATCGCATTTACACAACAGTGTGTGGAAAAGCAAACTAAGCTACCGCAGGCCCTTAATGAACTTACGGCCTGTCGCAATTATTTGAGGGAGAACAAAACAATTCTGCCACCATAAACCTAAGCATTGATGTCACTCACACAAACATCTAAAAGCAGATAGAAAGGAATTGATTGCTCGCTATAACTCAGAATAAACTCTAAAGGCCACCCTGAAGGATCTTTTTTTTTTTGGTTTGGTCTCATCCAAAAGCTCAGCGTTCTGATTTGTTAATTTATTGATCAGAAAATCCATAGAAAGTCGATCTGCACAAAAACCTTTCAAATACAAAAGTGCCAGACGATCTGCTCGTTAAAGGGCTCACGAGTACTAAAATACAAGATCAGTCCAGAGGTTTTCCAACACGAAGAGTCGAGGTGCGTTTGTGTTACAAGAAGGTGCAAAAAAAAACCCTCAGATTCCACAAAAAAAACATGCCTGCCTTCATTCACCACACCAGACAGGACTTACAAAGCAAAACCAAAGTCCACTGTTGGGTTTTTGTACAGACGGACTTTCCAGGAAACTCGAGAAATATTAGCAAAAAAAAACAGAACGTGGATGATTTTTTTTCTCTCCGTCATTATAAATCTGTCAAAACCCTAAATGAAACCGTTCTCACACACACACACACCGTACTGCCGTTCACACAACCACAAGATACGTTACCATTTCGTTGGGCACCATGCCCCCTGGCACTGGGCCACCGAGTCCCTGGTGACCTTCAAAGCCCATTCTGGCCAAAGGAAACTTCTGGTTGTTAGAGCCAAAAGGCATATCTAATAAAATAAAACCAAGATCAGAAATGCACACATTCAAGTCAAACCTCCAACTTCAAAAGGCAGAACAAAAAGCACAGTAACAGAATTATATTCACCTGCTAATCCAAGACCTCCAGCATTCATCCTCATCTCCCTTTCCCTCTGTGTGTGTGGGGAAGAAAAAAGTTATATATATATTATAGTTTATAGATTCTGATTGTGAAATGTATAATCTAATCTATCCCCACTGATTGATAAAACATGGCACCTACATTGTCCATGAAACCTCCCATTCTGTAGGACTCCTCACGCTTGCGCCTCATCTGTTCCTCCATTTCTCTCTGCCGCATCATTTCCTCCTCCCGTCTGCGACGCTCCTCCTCTTGCCTACCGAAGAAAAGAAAAGACATTTATGGCAAAGGTGAAATTCACCTCTATCGTATTATATATTTTTTTAAAAGACGAAGGCGCTTGTGTGTGTGTGTGTGTGTGGTGGGGGGTTTTTGTACCTGAGCTGCATCTCTTTGCGTTTTTGCATTTCCTGATTATGCACCTCTTCCATGCGACGCAGTTCCTCCTGCCGTCTAAGAAGGTCTAAATAAAGGAGGGTAAAAACGTTATGGACTCATACAAGCCTTATTGTGGAACTACTAACCGTGATGAGAGACACTTGCCCTGTCGAAGTAAGTTAGCCTGGTGCTCGTGGTAGGCGTCTTCCATTTCCGCCTCCAGCTTCTCGCGGGCCTCGCGGATGTTCTTCTCCACCTGCTGCCTCTGCTGTTTCTCCATGTCGTCCAGAGACTTCCACCTCTGAGAGTATTCAAACTCGAAGGTGCCTGGTCTAGCAAAACGTGGAGGCTGCTCTCGCTCTCTGAATAAAATCCAAGAAATTACCCATCAGCCTACACCTCAACATCTCAACATTTCTAAAAACATTTTAATCCGTAGAAAATTTCATTTATAAACAGATTTAAATGTGAGTCTCTGATCACGAGACAGAAGATACGTTTGACGATGATGTATTTCTTTGGCAACTCACTTCTGATAATTTGGGTTCTTCTGGGCTAGCTTTTCTGGTAGACCATCCTCATCATCATACTGGTCCATCAGCTCAACCACAACTGGACGAGGTGACCTGGTGGAAGAGATTCACAACAATCCCGGGTTACTTCTCTCATGTTTCTGTGCAATAGCGCTTATTTGTGTACGTTTTTAATTCTGTTTAAATGTGAACATGCTCGACTGAAGATCAAACTTACGACGTGAGCAGAAAGACGCCGTCGCTGCACCGATCGAGAGCTTTGCGCGCCGCAGGCTTGGTAGCAAACTCGACGATGCCTTTTCCGACGGAGCGCCCGCGATCGTCCACGACCACCACGGCCCTTTCCACCACTCCGAACTGCGAGAAGGCCTCCTCGAGGAGCTCGTTGGAGACGAACGGAGACAGGTTGCGGATGGACAGCGCGGCCGAATGGGTCGCGAATCGAACCCTGAGGGGTCTGCCTTTCATGGGCTTGTCGTCCAGTTCGGCCTTCGCGACCTCCGCCAGAGCACGCGACTCCTGAAACCGACAGAAAGGATAAAGTGGTGTACGGGTCGATCTTCTGGGCTCAAGATAAACGCGGGTGTCGGTCGCGAGGGTCTTACCAGTCGGATGAACCCGAAACCTTTGCCCTGGTTGATGAAGATCTCACTGGGTTCTCCATACTTGGAGAACAGTCTCCTGAACTCGTCCTCGGTAATGTCGTTGGGTAGATTGCCGATGAACAGCCGACATCTCTGGGTGTAGGTCTTCTCCCCGGGTTTCCGCAACATCGACAGAGACGCCTTCAATTCCTGAAAGATAGAACCGTCTGTTAATACCTGGCTAACAAATACATTTATATCTCAAAAGTAAGTAAAGTAAAAACAGAGGTGGACAAATAATTTCACCCCTTTGTAGTTTTTGGAAGAAAAAAAAACAACAAAAAAAGATTGACAAAAATATTGCACGGTTTTACCTCAGGATTCGACGCAACCGCAACAACTCAACACCTAGCATCAATTACCACGCAATAAAAATACCAAAATGTATTAAAAATCACTAAAGCAAACTATATTGTACACAATTACATCATTTTTTAATCAAAAATTATAATTTATAAGCTGCTTGGTTATTTCTTGTCGTTAGCCAGTTCGCTATTTAGCTCAACAAAATGGCGGCTTTGGCGCTCACGGGCCGTATCCCAAATGGCTCCTCGGAGTACACTTCATAGGCTATACCGACATATTGGGACACGAATGGGAGAGGGGGGGAGGGTTTAACCCTTAAAAATAAAAATTGTTTATAAAAATATATATATATATATATATATTACACACACACACACACACACACACACACACAGGTATATAAAATATATTATATACTAACATTATTATCAGCATCATTAATTATTTGATTTATGCTGCGCATCGCGAGCTCTTCGGCGCCATTGTTCCATGCAACAAAATGGCCGCGCGCACCCCCCCGTGAACGCGCAAGCGGAGCCGAATCCCAAATAGACACCTATTCGGAAACGAATAGCACTAAATAGTGTGCACTTGCAATTCGGAATACGACAACAGTGTAGGGGTGTAACACGCTATTTGGGATGCGGCCCAAGAAAAATAGAAAACAGGCCCGAATAAGCCTAAGTGTTTTTGTGTGTTATAGAACAATACAGAAACTGAAATTATACGAAAAATACAATAAAAATTGTGTATTGGTGTGTTAAACAGTAAACAAAAAATAAAAATTCTGTACTAACATTGGAGTGAGGAGTCGCAGGTGCCCGGGACGCCTCGGTGTTAGGAGGCTTCGGGCCGTTCCCACTGACCGGAGTCTTCTGCGGAGGTTTCCGCTGTTGATTCTGTGGTGTTCCGGTGTCTGGTTTAAGAATTTTCGGCGGTGGCGATTGAACTGGTGATTGAACTGGTTGAGCGGGAGGTTGTTGTGGTGGAGTTGGTGTCGGTAGTGGTAGGGGTAGTTGTTGCTGGGCCGGACCTTTACTCTGGGCATCAGGCGGCTGCTGTTGTGGCTGCTGTTGCGGAGGAGGAGACTTCATCTCCGGCTTCACAGGGACAGGAAGGATCGCTCCCTCAGGTTTTTGCGGGGTGCTCGGGTTAACCTGGTTAACTTGATTGGGTTTAAAACCTCCAGCAACGCCGCCACCGCGGTTCTGAAACGGATGCTGTGGACTATTTCGGAAATTTGGGTTCCCCATCCCTCCGCGCATTCCTCCTCCTCCTCCTCCAGTTCCACGGCCTCGCTGCTGAAATCCGCCGCGGTTCCTAAAACGGTCCCGAGACATACCTAACCGAGTATTTAATTTATAATAAAACGTTTAAGGAACTAAATCTCTAAACGCAACAACAAAGAGCGGAAATCCTGCTTCTTTTTGTCCCCTTTAAATCTCGGATTAAACCCTCAGTCTGCTCCGCTGTTGTTCTCGCGCTGTAAAATGGCTGCTGGAGTGTCGCCTCACAAAGCTATAATTTAACCGGCTGGGTATATGTGACGTCACTTCCGTGCGACAGAACGGGGTTCCCTCTGGCGACCCCTACCGCCCGTCACTGGTTAGGCATTTCATTTCAAAGGCGTGTCTTTGTGTGTGTGTATCAGGAAAGTGAGGTTCCGAAGTACAGGACCAGGGAAAACATTTTGGACCTCCAGTTTTTTTTCTTTATTTTCCTCTAAGATGCCCAAACTATGAAACAACACATATGGAATTAAACGTGTTCCGATCTAGCTTTGACGCCAGCTTGGCAATCTCATACCATGCTTTCATCACAGACCCGGAATGGTTTTCAGTTCACAAGTGTGCTTCGTCAAGCGTGGCATTCCTGGCCTTTATTATGTGCTTTATTATGTACAGATGTAACCATCAGTAACTATGTCAATGCTGGTAAAACTACTGTACAAATCCAAATTGTGTTAAGAAACCCCTTAGGATTGGCTACCTCTGCTGCAGAGGATAAATGTATTAGATTTACCAGTCTCTGAAACAGCCAATTTACATCAATTCTTCCCGGATTTCAGGTGGCAGGCATATTTTAATATCCACAGGAGTCATCATGGGCAAATTGGCACAAATAAACTATTACTTTGCAAAAACAATAAGGCCCATGGTCTCAGTTCCTGATTGTGGGGTTCCCACTGTAAAGCATGGAGGAGGAGGCATAATGGTCACACTGTTGGTGATTTAGTCAAAATTAAAGGCTAAACCAGCATGTCTACCACAGCATTTTGCAGTGACATGCCATCATTTGTTTTTCAAGAGGACAATGACCCCAAATACACCTTTAGGTTATGTAAAAGCAATTTGTTCAAGAAGGTGAGTTATGAAGTGCTGCATCAGATGACCTATCTTCCACAATCACCCAATCTAAATCCTGTTTGAGATGACCAGAGTGTGAAGGAAAAGCAGCCAACAAGCACTTAACACCTCTGGGAACTCCTTTAAGATGGCTGAAAAAACATTTTAGGTGATTATCTCAAGAGGCTGAGTGAGAAAATGGCAAGAGTGTGTATGAAACCCGTGCTTCTAGAAGTTTTCCGCTGACTTATTCGTATTGAGGAAACACCACAACATAGAGTGAGCTGAGAGACCTTCCATCATATTTATCAGCCCTCATGCTGGAGCGCAAACTGATTAGCGTAACAGGAGATGCACCTAGCACAGAGAAACCCCCCACTAACTCCTTCATACCCAATCATTTCTTCCACGTCATTGTTTAAACAGTAAAAACAGCTCATTATTAGCAAGTGGATGCTCATAAATATATATAATATGTATAAGTGTGTGTGTGAGGCCCGCTTTTGTTTTCAGCTTGGTTTATCTCACATTCTGAAGGAAAACTGGTTTATTTTCTGATATTCTGATTTTTGCCAAGTTTTCTTAAACATCGTAACAAGTTGTAAAAGTAATCCTAGTGCATGAACCGGGTTTCGTGAAGACATTTTGTGTGGACTGGAACTTCAACCGAACCTCGGGCCTCCTCACTAATAACCCCATGTCCCACTCGTCCCACTCATCCCTCACAGCCGTGCCCCAAATTCTATTGGAAATCCTGTGGATCTTTTTAATAAGATAGACAACACTGGAAATAACTTTTTCACTTATTCTCTGGTAGATGAATGACCATAAAATCCCAACAGCACAAACCAAATTTTAGTGGAAAACCTTTTTTAGGGAAAGTAGAGCCAAGTTATAGGAGCTAGAGGATGATATATGCTAATGCCCTTTGGATTGTGAATATATCGGTGTAGTTCAGGTGTTCACATTATATAGCTCAGATTAGCTAAAATCAGCATTTAATCCATAACAAGGAATTTTTCAGAGTATTAACGAGAAGTTTTTTAGACATCATGTACATGAGGGAGGCGGGGAAATGCTTATCGAGGCAGCAATTCTTTAAAATAAAGCCCTTTAAAAATGCATAGGATGCTCTCGGCAGTGTGATGCTAATCAGCAGAGCCTGTAATATCAAGCGGCTTCCCGTTTCCTCTGAGCGCAATTGTTATTATTAACTGATGTGGAAGGAATATATGTAAAACGCCTACATTAATGAAGCTGATTTCATCAATTGTTTCTGCTCCCCGGATTTTTTTTTCCGCATGAGGGCAAACGCACATATTTGTTGCTGCTTTTTCGGTAGCGTAAAAATGTTCATTTCCAAGTGGGATTAATCATTTGAAGCTACAGCCAAAAGTAATTGATCAGTTGTCTCATTAGTTTCATTCCAAGTGTAAATATTAATAGGCTCCCCGTGTTGTTTTTTTCCTCATGTGGACGAGTCTCTCTCTTTAGAGTACAGCGTTAAACAAACGTGCGCTGTTCCAATGTGACACGGTGCAAATGTAATTTGTGTAAAATATGCTGTTATGGGGAAAGAACACTACGTAACACAAAGGATTTGTTCCAGGGAAGTAGGCGTGCGTGGTAGTTTTTAATTACGTACAACTCCAAAGCATAGGAAATGGCTATTAACTCAAACTCTGCAATTTGGACATTATACGTAAGAAAATGTTGAAATTTACACCAATTCATTTGCATAGAGTCAGAAAAAAATTTAATTCTCTAATTTTAGGTGAACAAAAAAAGATGCCAATTCTTATAGTTTCTCAATGTAGATGTTCCACCTGATTTTGTGGAAATTTCTGCTCATTCAGCCATGGAGTTGAGTCGAGGTGATGTGGTCTGAGGTTGCAGTCAGAGTTCACATTCATCTCAATAGCGCTGAGCTCTACAGCAGGAGACCTTCCACTCCGATTCATGTAACGCATATCTCCATAGAGATCACTTTGTGCACAGGGGAATCATTATGATGGAACAGGTTTGGAGCTCCCAGTTGAAGTGAAGGAAACGTTTTCACGCGACATCAACCAGATACATTTTAGACAATTGTGTGCTTTCGACATTGAGGTAACAGTTTGAAGAAAAACTACAAGAAGAGTCCGGTGTCCCAATACATTTGACATGGAACATATATTTGTGCAACCCTGAAGTTATTTATTTTACAGAATTGATCATTTTGTAAAATTGTCTCTCTCATTCCGTCCACACGGAGACGACGTTTTCAGTCCATAAAAAAAACAACACAGCTTTTTGTAAAACGCCCTTCAAAGCGGTTCCTAAATTAAACCATCCACTGTAAACTCATCCATCTGTCCATCCTCAAAAGTAGACAGAGGTTTCAACTTTTAAGAACGCCATCCAAGTGCTTTTGAATTTGCAAAACAATTTGCTCCAAAGAACCAGACGATAAACTGACGCATAACACAAAAAACATTTTCTTTTTTCCTTTTCTTTTCAAACTGTAGAGCAGTTGATGAATTGAGGGTGTTGCTTCGTGGGTCCAACACTCGTTTTTTCCTTTTTCAGTCAAGAACACAGAAAGAAATCAAATCAAGTCAAGTCAGGTTTATTTCTATTGCGCTTTTCACAACAGACATCGTCTCAAAGCAGCTTTACAGAAATCAACAGTGAAGGTGGACGGTGTGTGTTTATCCCTGATGAGCAGCCGTGGCGACTGTGGCAAGGAAAAACTCCCTTAGATGTTATGAGGAAGAAACCTTGAGAGGAACCAGACTCAAAAGGGGAACCCATCCTCATTTGGGTGACATCAAGAGTTTGATCATAAATCTTTCAACAATACAGAACACTGGAGAGTGAGAACTAACATGAGTACTAGAATCCAGCTGTTGTAGGCAGTAGGCTGAATCTACCACATGATGGCTCTGTCGAATCACGCTAGAGGAATAAATCAATGTTTTTCCGAGCGTTGAATTTATGCCTTTTCTCATTACGCCTCTTCCATTCATATCCATGCTGGTCACCACAGGCACTCACATGTTGCATACTGGGAAAAATAAAACCACAGCACTTGGTTAGACGCTTGAAGGATTTTTCAAGGGTTTTGTTGGATAGGAAAGGAATCTAAGTTTGCTGCAGGGATTCGACTTTAAAGTTTTTTCTGGCAAAGAAACACTGATATTGGATTTTACCAATAAGAACCTTTCAGTGTTTCCTCCAGTGGGATGCCTAAAGAACTATCGAACCTTCAATAACCAGAAAGCAACAGTCCATTTTTTTTTTTTTTTACTAGAAGCCGGATTAGTCTCACATCCCAATGGTGGGATATTCTTAAAGGACAGATCAGGTTTTAATATTTTAATATTTATTCAACCATCTGTTCCAGATGCTAATGTTAGAACAAAGTCTACTAAATATTTAGGGATAATTTCCTACAAAAAAAAAGAACATGCAGGTTGATTTACCAACAGGGTCTACTGAGATCTACGACATCGATCCACTAAGGGATTCGATAATGAGGCTTTGAGATGTTTAGTGATCCCAATTATAACCAAATTCCCATTATTCAATTATCGAATCCTTTGGCTGAAGTTGTAAATCAATTTGCTGACAAATGTTAAGGTGGTTTACTTTTATTTATTTATTATTTTATAGACTGTCAGGTTTAAATGGATGGAATGTCTGTCTAGTCAGTCAGTCTGATATTCTGGTTGAACTTTGAGAAGAAATTCGCATTTTTACCCTTGAGTTATGGAGGTATGGATGTAACATTATGCAATACACTCAGTACAACATCGCAGTACGTTCCAGTTTCGCAGTCCTCGCTGTTCGGACTATGGAAACTTTGTAGATTTTGTGCATCATCTAATCTTTTATCATTAAAGAAATGGTGACTCGGTGAGGTTTGGTTGGGTGTTGGGTCATACACCAGGACATGCCATGGATAATATGAGATATAGGCACCGTAGGCAAACCATACAAATGTTTCTGTTCAATTCAATTCTATTCTAAAATCATTGATTGAGACATCATGAGGAAGAAATCTTGAGAGGAACCAAGAATCAAATAGGAACCCATCCTCTTACTCAACACCGAATGTCCATTCATTTCAGTTCCTTTGTTGAGGTGTGTATTAACAGGTGCTCAAATGCAGAGCTGTGGTCCTGTGGTTCATGCAACCTGTGGTCCTGAACCATTGTAGTATACCAGTGATATTAATTACAGTCCAAATCCATCCTTGCTCAGTAATTTCATGGATCTTTACATTGTAGTTGCTATCTATCTTATAAATATTGGTCTATTAGGAGTGGTAGCTTCGTTGTAAACCACTTCAGAGCAGAGGGTCTTGAGGTCAAATCCCCGCCCCACTATGCTGCCCCCCGTGGGCCCCTGAGCAAGGACCTTTGAATAAGGGCATTTTACAAATGGCATAAATATAAATTAGTAAGAATTCCCATCTGAATATTTTCCATATAAAGTAAATACTGGATAATTTTCTAAGTACATGTGATGCTTTCCAATGGCATTGTTATTTAGAGAAAAAAAATAAAAACAAGCCTGATTTTAAAGAAAGGTCACAAATGTCTGCATGAGAAGTTTAATATTCGACAAGCTTTTCACACATAAGAATATATTTCCTTGAATATGAAACCACTGTTCACAGCATAAGTTGCAGAAGAGCATTCAAAACTCATACAAACTCCTGAACTTTTCACCCTCACTGACACTTAAAAAAAATCCAGGAAAAACAAGAAATCTGATGTTAACCAATGTCAGGGTATAAAAATCTAAACTGTATGCTTCTGATAGCATCTGTAAAAAAAAAGCCTGATCTTTTCTTAGGATCACAGCTACTCTCTTCATCCTTCACCAATAAACAGAACGAGTGAGAATCTGATATCTGAGGTGATGCGGAGAGAAGTGGCGTTTCTGTACACAATGATCTGAGTATCAAGCACTAAAGAGAAATTGTGTCCAGAAATGTTTTACAGAACACAATGTTTTTGTTAAACCTTTAAAGGGAAGCACTTGAAGTGTATATTGCAAGTCAGGAGGTACATTTAAAAAAAGAAATCTCATCCAGCACATCCCATTTTAAGCCCAGCTTTGACTTTCCTTCACAAAAAAAGCTGTGGTCACTGCAGCACAAACAGCTACCGACATAATGTAACCAGTTGAACGTAGCATTACGAGGTGGAATCAAAAAGTTTTGAGACTCGCCGTTTACGAGAAAGTACTACTATCATCGTCAAAATAGTCCCCCTGCGCCGCAATCTCCGCAACGGTGTCAAAACATCGACCTTCACGAAGATGGCGAAGTCCTCAGGAGCCGAATCTGGCGAGTAGGGTGGACGCGGAAATGACATCGTGTGGATCGTTATCCGACGATCGTCATGCACGAGTTGCTGAATGGTTACTGTGGGTCGAGCTCGTCGAAGGTCTTCCTGATCTCTCGTCAACTTCCAGTGATTTTTTTCCGCTCTTGAAGCGCAAAAACACTTCGAACGACTCGCTGCAGCATCGCTGGATGCAAAACGTATGTCATGTAAAACATATCTGTGGCACATCTGCCCAGTTTCGTGCAGAATTTCATGTTCGCTCTTCGTTCTACCTGGCTGTCCACGTGGTCAGAACAGCACCAGTTATACCATTAGTCTCAAAAGCTTTTGATACCACCTCATACATCGAGGGATGATATCTGTTGCAAATGTTCATTATAATGTCTTGAGCCAAGTTAAATTAATTAAATAAATCAATTCAATTCAATTGTCACAGCTTTACAGAAATTATCATTTAATATTCATTAACGAATCCATAAAACCTCATGAAAGACTTCATGAGAAAGAAACCAGACTCAAAAAAGAACCAGTCTTCATCCTCATCACTGCACATTCATGCATTACAGTTTTATTTACCCCTTCAGAGGGTGATGCGGTCAGCTGAGTGTACCATCCACACCGAGCTCTCTGACCTTTACAGATCTACAGCAAGCGATGCCGGACCAGGGCCAGGAAGATTGTGAAGGACCTCAGTCATCCCAACTCTTTTCTCTGTTGCGCTCAAACAACTACAGAGAGAAGGAGGAGGAGCCACCTGGACTTTCTCTTATTGGACTTCTTTTTCCTTACATACACAAATCTTTTGTACAATTGCACAACTTATAATTTAACACTGCACTGATACAGCAATAAAAAAAATAAATAATAATATTTGATATGATTCGAATCAGTCCGAAAATTTATTTCAGATAAAATATTGGAAAGAAACTGTTTTTTTTTTTACATATTGTAATCAAAACTCAGGAGGCATAATCAGTGCAGAAGATGTGTATGCATACTGGGATGTAGGAACATAACAGAAAGAGCAAGGAGGAATAGTGAAATACAGGCTAAATTTGATTGGCCATGTTGTTGTTGCAATGGCTTGCCTCAGTTAACTCGATCGATTCTGCCAATGTAATTCCAAATAACAAATGTACATCAAATCAGGATGGCCAAATAACACATTCTAGCCCTAACCCTGTACGTCTGTGCTGGATGTTTTATTGAAAGGCTTTTTAGGATACTGTTAGAAATCACATCTAGACCAACCCTAGAAGTCTTAGAATTGGACAGTGAGTTGGACCGAATTTTTTGGCAGAGTTGTTCAAAATTCCGCTCACCAACAAAGTTGGACTGAGCTGTAGCTGAGGTATGCAAATTCCCCCAAGACATTCCCCAGAGCAATAGTGGATACCTGTCAGGTGGTGAAAAAACAACTCCTGTGATCTCTTTTATTTGGACACCCAAGAACGAGCGCACAGTGTTGGAGGGCACAGCAGTGCTACCTAATAAACATATTCTCCAGGGTTCGCACCTAGAATCTTGTGTTTAGTTTTTTCAGGGCTAACACACATTTGTACCTTTAATATTGTGTAATATGGACATATGGTGAAATAATGGATATATCGTATGCAGTGGAGGACGAAGTACACACACCATGTATTTGAGTTAAAGTAGAGATCATTTTTATCACAAGAATCTTTGCTTAATCAAGTCAGTCTATGTGAAAAGACTCTCAGACTCACCGATCTATTAATAAGTTTAACACTGATATCTATTAAATAATCATGAGCCCAAATGGAAATACTTCAGTAAAGTACAGATACGCAAAAAAAGCTACTTTATTACAGTACCAAATTAATTTATTACTGTCCACCACTGATCGTATGCCCATCTTAAATGGTGTCAAACATATCGTCCTATAAAACGCAATAATTATGTGGACAGAGCAATCAATGGTTTGCTAAGGTTGTTCTTGGAAACGTTGACCACCATCCATTTGAATACCTTTGGGATGAACTGGCTTGTTGATTGGAACCCTGACTCTTGTTCTTGCTGAGAAACAAGGCCAGACTTCACTATTGATGTAGTGGCTGAATGAGTTCAAATCCCCACAGTCACGTTCCTGAATCACAGAGAAGTGAATGCTGCTATAGCAGGAAAGGGTGTTAGTGAGCGGGGGTGTAAAGCGTGAAAACATATGGTGGTGTACCCTGATGCTTGATGGTCATTTACTGGTTGACTGTACAGGTTTAGAAATAGCTCAACCTGTTGGAGGTCATGTCTCATGACTCCTATCTTGATTAAAAAGACTAGTTTTGGATGACACTACAAAGCCTCTGAAGATTGCTGTGGTAGACCATTTCTTTATATAAACATTATGTCTGATATTGTGTTGGTTCCTCTTTGAGCCTCGTCCCCCACGACCCTGACGCTGGTTCACCACTGTTCCTTCCTTGGAGCACTTTTAATAGATACTGACCACTGCAGACGGAGAACAAGCCCCAAGAGCTGCAGTTTCGGAGATGCTCTGACCCAGTCGTCTAGACGTCACAATTTGTCAAACTCGCTCAAATCCTTATGCTCCCCCATTTTTCCTGCTTCTAACACGTCAACTTTAAGGACAAAATGTTCACTTGATGGCTAATAAATTTATTCGGTGCCATAATGAAGAGATAATCAGTGTTATTTTTTCTTCTTGACTTGGAATAAAGTTGCTGGAGGCCGGAGACTTGACAGAAAGGTCAGCTTTGGCGATTCTGAGGCCATGTCTATTCTAATTAGAAAATGATTTGCGTGTTGGTTCTTTAACGCTCTGCGTCCACACTTTGGTTTTAATAATTTCTCAAAAGTTCATCCACACTTAAACGTCTAAAAGCGCTTACGTCCCTGTGAAGACGCTTCGGCCCGCGTCATTTCCGCTTGCTGTTTGTGTAGTTTACGGCGATTTGAAACGTCACCGCGATGACAAAAAATGCATGTACCAAAGCCTCCGTTTTTCCAGTTCACACTGACGCATGAACACAGCTGTCTCAGTGGGGACAAAAAAAACAAAACACATGGCCTGAATTTTTGATGGTCACTTCTTCCTATTATTTGCTGCCTTTGCATTTTATTTTTTTTCGTCTTTGGTTTTTGTTTATTGGTAAAATTGTCCTGTACACTTTTCTTGCATTTTTTCGACTCATTGAATTGGGTTTTATATTCAGTATTTGTACTTCTGCAATTATTTTATGAATATAGCATTTAAATTTAGTGGTGCATCCTGCCATTATTCCAGTCCAGAGACCAGAAATGTTGTGTACTCATGTAAGTATTTCCTACACCAGATCTGTTTCAAATGTTCCTCCACAAGCCACAAACTCCCTCGTTGTTGCTTTTGAGTTATTTTTCACCTAACACTTTTTATGTTTAGCATGTACATTCCAGGCGTTCCTGCTCAAGGAAAGCTGATGACCTCTTTCTCATTGAGGAGAATCTTCCTTTCACTACTTTCTCAAGTTCATTCTGTCCTTGATGAGACTTTCAGTCTGTTGTTGCTCCTACATTTGATTGCTGTTGTGTTTTTTTTTTCATCTTTGGCACTTGTTCATCAAAACCTTTCTGCTCCATAGTCTTAAATTGAGTTTTCTCCAAGTTTTGGGGACAACTGTCCTTTGGAGCCCTTCCAGGAACTGCAAACTCACACTGTAGGACCACTGTAACCACTTTACCTGTGGTTCGGATCCTTGGGTTGCCTGTAAATGGGTGTGTTCTTGGTTGTCTTTGCCCTTCAAGTTTCGCTTTTTTGGCATCTGGATTACTAATGTTTGTTTGAGTTTGGATTTTTTTTTTGTCTGGTCTGTGAGCTTCATGAAGATAAAAGATTTTACATGACATTACATTAATAAGATGACATAACAACTTGAACATTGAAGTCTACAGTAAGAATATATATATATATATTTTTTTTTTTTCATTTACATGATTATATTCGTTTCTTGCCAATTTTTGCGAATTTCAAAGTGCACTATATGTAATAAAGCAATTTGCTGTCGAATTTACACAAAAAGCAGATTTTAGTGATTTTCCCAGTTCGTAATTTGTAATTGCTCAGTAATTTTTGCCTAATGCATGACTAATAGTGAGGTCCCTTTCGTGATCAGAGTAATTCAAACACTGCCACTGTGCTGGTTCAGAAAGAAAGAAGCAGGAAGATGGTATTCAAGATGCCTCATAGCCAAAGGAAATTTTAATTGGTGCCCTGGGGAGAGACACTCTACATTTGCAAATTTTCCCCTTTGTTCCAGAGATGAGGAGCTGCGCGTCCACCGGGGATGAGAAATGCTTACGCTCACAAAAAGGGCTTTAAAATGTTTGTATTTGTTGCTGGTGTTCTAGTTGTATCTGCAGTCCCCTTCTGAAAGAATAGTCTGATTTCAACCACGTTTTAAAAAAATTATGATCATTTCAAATTTTCCACAAACGTGAAACTGATAGTCAGAAATAAAGGTATATACTCGCACCATGTTTCATCACATGAGATGTTCCGTGAAGTTCGGTATAAAGGGAAAGATCTGTTTGTCTCTGTTTTCAAGGAAGTGCTTTATTTATCTACATTTATACCCCGTCGGCTTCAAAACAGCCCCCAGCGCTCCTGTGTTCCTGTGTTTTTGAAGCACCTTCTGCGATTTGTGGCGGATCTCCAAAATGGTGTCAAAACGCCCACCTTCGAGCTCGATCTTAATCTTCAGGAAGAGGAGCCAAATCTGAAAAGTAGGGTGGAAGTAAGATCGTACTGTTTCCAGCAAGAAACTTACGGAGAGCTCTGTGACGGGGTGCGAACGTGGTCAGAATAGCAGACGTGGTAACGCATGTGATCGGAATATCACAAGTCAAGTCAAGTTTATTTCTATTGCGCTTTTCACAACAGACATTGTCTCAGAGCATTTATCCCTGATGAGCAGCCATGGTGACTATGGCAAGGAAAAACTCCCTTAGATATTATGAAGAAGAAACCTTGAGAGGAACCAGACTCCTCATCCTCATTTGGGTGACATCAAGAGAGTGATTATGGTCTTTAAACAATACAGAACACTGGAGAGTGAGAACTAACATGAGCACTGGAGTGTGAGATTATGAGTAATGATCTTTCTACAGTCTTATACAGTCATTGTGGTTATAAAACTAGGAGCTACTGAGCAACTCATAAAATAGCTCAACATCTGAGATCATCACAGATCCAACTCCAGCTTCTCCATGCCAGAGCCTTTAAACACTCAAAGAGGTCCAATGTCAAAACTCCAATTGGCACTGGTACGTCTCTAGATGGTTCAGGATGTTTTCAGCATCTACTTCTTTAAAGGTCCACGGTGGGACGTGACTGGGGCTGGAGCAACCTCAGGATGCCTCAGGATGGGTAGAGAAAGTTTCATGTGGAGATTCATGCAGCCAGATAGTAAAGTCTGATACTGATGTAGGTGAGAAGGTAAAGAGGCCTCGAGTTGGCGTTTCTGTTCATCTCAAAGGTATTCAACAGGGTTTATAGCTCTATAGCAGAAGATCTTCTACCAAGAAAAGTTTTGGGTTCCCACAGGACAAGACGGGATCTAGATTTGACCTCAATATCATCTGCACAGGGATATTGCAAAGATTGTACTTGGTTAAAGTTTCATTGTAACCGTGTTTAGAAGATAAAATCTCATAGAAATCTCATTGGAACATTTATATGATCTCAGTAATCGTCACGATAATATTTCATAACATCTAGGGTACGAAATAAAGTTCATGAAAACCAAACCCTAAACTTAATCCTTTATTAAGAGTCACAGAAACAACCATGGATTTCGATGCTGAGGATGAGGACGGGTTCCTTTTTGAGTCTGGTTCCTCTCAAGGTTTCTTCCTTACGCCATCACTGGCTCTGGAAAGCTTCTTTTTAGACGACGTTTATTGTTAGAAATGTTTTAAAAATCAATCGATTTGAATTGAAGCGTGAGCTAATCATCTAGGTCATGTGACATTCAGAGGATGATGGGGTGCGACTCTAAGCATGATCTTGGCAGTAGCGATTCCCAATGGCGCTTTATATTGTGAAACTTTTACAATTTATTTAGAAGTTTTATATCGAATTTGCTCAAAATAGTGAGAAATTTGAAAGAGTTCAATTAAAAAACGTTCAAGCGTTACTGTATATTTATATTCCAGCAGTACAGATTTGCAACTTTACTAAAAAAAACATAAAAAAAATAGATGCTCCACATCTGAGGGTCTCTCTGGTGTAAAGTGAAAGCTTTGCAGAGTTCCTAAGACGTGCCATGCATCCACTTGTGGTTTAAAATGTTTTGAAAAAAACAACACCAAAAAAAACCAGGATAGTTGATTTATGTTCACTGTAGCTTAGGACGTTTAATAGAGTCATACTATTTTATTGAAAATGTATTATCTCTCTCCTTTCTCTTTTTTTGTTGCCCCGTAAGCTTCGTATCTGCCTGTCTGCTCCCCGTCTGAAATGAGATTAAAAGTGTGCCTGCTTCCGAGACATTCTTTTCACAAACCTCTTGCATACCAACACAATGCTGCTCTCGGCATTCAATTACCGTCAGACGTGGGGTTTCCGCGTCTCCTCAAATCACGTTCTGCGGCCAGTGAGCATAACTAATGATTTCAGAATTCCAATACGCTTCAAATACCAAGCTGTATGCGCTTTTATTGATCCAATGTGATGTTCTTAAACTTTATCTTCCGATTTTCCTACTTTTCGTACTATAACTATTACTCATTTTCCAGCCATTTGTGTTTTTATTCCCTAAACCAGGGGTCTCCCAGTTTTCATTCCAACCAATAAATGGTCACACCTGATAGTCATTGAAAATGAAGCTTGGTTGGAATGAAAACCTGCACCCACACTGGCCCTTTCTGGAAAAGATTGGAGACTCCTGCCCTAAACACAAAGTCAGACACACAATTGTATATAATGTCTTTGGACGAACATGAAATTTGCACGAGGAGACCCAAACCAATTCCAACATGACAATGCACCTGTGCACCACACCATGGAGATCTGCTTTACATGGGTTGCAGTGGAAGATCTCCTGTTCTAGAGCTATACAAACCCTATTGAAAACCTTTGGAGGGAACGTCTTTTTTTCGAGAATTGTTCTTTTAGTTTATTAAACTTTGAATAGAAAAAGTAATGATTATTTTCTCGAAATTCTCCAGTTGTTCGCTGCTTATCTGGTTAGAAGCGGAGTGTTCTAATGTCAAAGCGGAACGAAGTAAAGAAAAAGTTTGATAGGTGAACAGCAAACAAGGTAGGTGTGAATGTGCCCTATATGATAATACGGAAGAAAAAAAAAACAAGAAGGAAAAGCACATATTGTATAGCTGTCACTGATGAGGTCCAAAAAATGTAGGGTGTGGGTTGACATGGCTGCAGTGCACTGAATTCTATGGCGTATTGACGCCGCATGAATCTCAATCGGCTCTTTGAGTTTCGCACGAAGTTTTCTGTTTCCGCTCAACTCTTCTCGTCTATCTTGCCGTGTAATTTCTAATATTTCGAATACAATATCGCAACCTACATAATATACTATTTAAACCGAAATGTTTTGCTTTGCTGATGACTTTTAATAAGAAGAGAATCAAAAGTCTCCACGAATGTATACTGTGCACTATATGGAAAAAAAAGTGTGTGGACACCTGACACAAAAATTTCTCCCCATTTCCTCTTATAATAACCTCCACTCTGGGAAGATCTTCTGGGAAGATGTTCCACCGGATTTTGTAGTGGGGAGATTTGCAGGGAGAGGATGTGAGGAGGCCTGGGGTGCATTCGCATTCATCCCAAAAGGTGTTTGTTATGGTTTGGAGCTCTATAGCTGGAGAACGTCCACAACTTCCAACCCATATAAAACATATCCTAATGGAGCTGGCTTTGTGCATTGAAGCATGCTGGGATGAATCTCGTTCACATGAAGGGAACTTTTCATTTTGACCACGTCCAGCGATATCAAATATACATTTTGGGGCTTTGACTTGCTTTGAAAAAGAACCAAATGGCTGGAAAAGTCAGGTGTCCCAATACTTTTGCCAAACGGTGTATATTAGGGTATGGCATTCTTTGCTGCTTTGTGTGTCTCCTCTTGGCATCATATACCCTCTGTCATAATGAAATCTACATAATCAGCCTCTCAAACTGTCTCCTTTGATTAGGTTGAGGACACGATATAAAAATATTATTCTTTATTCTATTCGGTTTGGAATCTTATTACCTTGCAAATGCCGAGAATCACACAGTGAATGAATTCTCTCTTTCTCTCGCTCTCTTTCTGGCATAGAAGAGAGCACGCATATACTTCTCTTGCATTGTGTGCTCATATGCACCTATGCACTTTATGCCTATAGTAATAATAAACCCCAGAACACGACTCGCTGCAACCCCCGTGCCAGGAGACTATTATTAATATATATAGTATTAGCACTTATTTAGTAATAAATGCTGTCCAGGGAATCCACTGACCAGCAAATCCATTAGGACGTGTTAATAAAAATGCTGATGACTTTTATATATGATCACTATTATATCTGGAAGGAAAAAAGGCCCAGATCATTCTGGAATATAATCCAGTCGAAGAGAAATTTGTGGTTCTAAGACCAAGTGGACGAATGCCATGCTATATGGGCCACTACGGGACATGATGGATTGTAAAGCTACCTGAGTAGTGGTAAATTCACCGTGGTCTTCTTTGAAGGAACGCCAAGCTTGAGTGGAGCAGGAAATACATTACCCAGGAAAGCTGAGGAAACTTCTGATGGATTTAATACAAACCTGAGGAGTCGATTCGACCATCGTTCCCATATGTGCTTTTTTAAAGCATCCCAATTTCCTCCATTGCTTTTGTAACAGCCTCCAGTCTTCTGGAAAGGGTTTTTACATTATTTCTGAATATGGCTATTGAGGTGAGATAAGCAGGACTAGCATTTATTCAGCATTCTGGTCCATCTTAATAACAAGGATGATCATTGTGGATGAGGTCAGGAACCTTGAATTACAGCATACAATAGACAGCTGTTTGCTTCTAGTGTTGGAGCAAGATTGTGCCCAAAAGTGTGATCTGTGATGGTTGAATTTGGAAATATAGTGTGTGTGCATTTCTGTGCGGTCTGGAAATTTGGCTCAGAGGAACTGAGCATTGCGTGTTTCTGAAGATCTTTACGTTATACACTGTATGGACTCCAGAATCCAGATTCCATCCCTCGGATTTCACCCCTCAGGGACCAGCCATCTTAGCCTCTATTACAGCAAGTTTTTTGGAAAGGAAACCTTGAGAGAATCCCTCAAAGGGTGAGATGTTTAAATACGAGGTGGTGGCAAAAAAATTCGCACAGCTCCCGATGTACACAGAACGATGTCCTTTGCCACACAGATTTATGAAGGTCGGTGCTCCTTGTGACTGTGCGTGCAGCATTGTGCTGCCATCTGTTGGCGTGTTATAAAACTCTGAACTTTTTGATTTTAGTCCAATACATTACCAACTACATGTTATATACAGCAGATTCATATTTCATAATATTCCTAATATCTTAATGCCAACAATGCTGAGGATAAATAGACAGATAGACAGAAGCACAGGCAGACAGACGGACACAGAGATTAAATATGAGGGAGAGAAAGAGACATGGCCTCTACTAATTAGGCTGCTCTCTGTGAGCACTGTCCTCCTTGACACTAAGCGTCCCTCTCATCCAGCTTTTCTTTTCATCATGCTAGCCTGGCCTTTAGTCTAGCTCATTACCTGCACAAAATGTCATCACTCAGACCCACAGATGTCCAAACTCTCTGCACACATTTTTTCCTGTGTCACTAGAACACTGAACACCGAGCCTGTGCTGTTTCACATCATTTATGCATAGCTCTTGCTCTTTCCCTTTCTTTATTTCATCTGGATCTTAAACTGTTCTGTCTCATTATGTATTTTTAAGATATTGGTACAAACGTTTGCAGACTCCTGACCTTTGTGCTTTTTATCCACCCACAATAATATCCACTCTTCTGGGAAGATGTTTTTGGAGTGTGCTGATTGGTGTGCAATCAACATTCCCGTTCATCCCAAAGGTGTTCAATAGGGTTTATAGGTCTACTGGAAGAAATCTGGAGGAATCTGTGTTCAGGTTCCAGATCCTCCACAACCCTGAGCAGGATAATATGGAAGTCAGTGAGCGAGCATGTAAGTGCTAGCATGTGATGCAGCCCTTGTGAATATGGTTGTAAATGACACACAGGTGTACCTTCTGGTAGGAGGGATTTAGAAAATCTTTTGTCAGGCTTTAACGGTCACTTTGGAGGTCAAATACTAAAAGAGCGTAGAGGCAACTTTAAGTGCCTGCAGTGAGCTTCATTTCAGCTATATGGTCCTCGATAAATATTGACTTCTCATGGAGGGCTGCCACTTTGTTGTTGGCAGCATCAATTTTTAATATTGTGTTGCTGTGAATTGGCAAATGCATCCCGGTTCATACAGCAGGAAAAGTTTGTGAGAGAATTTTCTATGAAAGACTGCCTCATGAAGAACTTTGGGAAGCTGGGATGAGGTCACATGCATTAAAATCAAAACCGGCGTTAACAGCTACAACTTTACATGCGTAGCCCATAGCCTGAATTTATAATGGTCAAAAAAACTCTCGACCAGACCCCAGCTTCCCCAGATACGACCTGGTATCAGAAAGTTTCGAAACTAGTTTTGTAAAACGCCAACAGATGGCAGCACAGGGCTGCACGCACAGTCGCAGAGAGCACCGACCTTCCCAAGCTAGTGTACCAAAAGACATCCTCCTGTGTACATCAGGATTTGTGCAACTATTCTTATCATTTCATCATCGACAGCAAGTTAGAAGAAAGAACAAACTCTATGTGAAATTCTGCGTGAAACTGGACAGAGACGTTTTACATGATTTATGGCGCTGCTCGTTCAAGGTTTTCTGAGTGCCATGCATGCTCCAAGATGGAAGAACATCACCGGAAGACGACGAGAGGTCAGAAAGACCTTCGACTAACTCAACCCCCAAAAACCATTCGGCAACAAGCGCATGATGATTGTCGGAGAACAATCCGAAAGAGACAAACCTAGAACAGTCAGAATAGTCTTGAGACTTTTTGATACCAGGACATTGACGATACTTCGGTACCACTGCAATTGAAAGTTCTTGATGATTACTGCATGCTCGCCCAACATCTTAATTTCTATTCTTTGTTTAATTCATTTAATTTACTTTCCTTTACATGACCAGGCCTGAAAACTTAAACAAATTACTGACCAGCCAGTGGGGGCCGATGGACCACAATGTGATATGCAGCCAATGAGTGCTGATGAATCCACCATTATAGGTCAGAGTCTTGCTTTGCCATTTCACTTTGATGATGCCACAGAGGAGCTTTCAGAAGAAAGACAGAGTGTCAAGCTCCTTAAAAAGGGAAAAAGGCAGAAAAAGTACTGTAATAGCCCACCGTCTGGAAAAAATACTGCCCAGACAGCTCAGAGACAAGCTCCAGCGGATATTAGCACTGGAGTTATTCAGAGGTGAATGACACATTAAAGCAAGCGAGATCTTGTCATGTTCCTTCACAGACGATACTACATCATGATTATCATCATCATCAGAACCTTTAATTGCTTTCCTAGTTGCTTTGGTGAAATTTGACTTGCTGCCCAACTCCACTAATGTTCTAATGATTAAATCCCACAGCCCCATTCCAAAATCGTGCATCAGAAACCTTTTGGTGTATCACTTAAATTTTTAGTTATACTGGTATAGACTGGAACAACATTGCCTGGTCCCTTTCTGCCAGTTGCCTCCTTTCATTGGTTGTTCTTGTGGCATTCTGTTCAATGTTCAATGTGAACCCAGGCAGAGGTTCAATCAGGGCCTTTTTGTTACACAGTGGCTAGTGTTTGAAATAGCACAAGACAAATTGCTGTCCAAAGTAACAGATGTGACAAACCACACGTCATTTACTGTCTACTTCCTGTAGCTTGACCCACGAGTAGATATCGAGGTCCATGCCCCTGGCTTTAGTAAGCAAACTACGGACAAATCAACCAAAAAACTAAATCTGAGATGAAAATTCTGAGTTAATTTCCGCATGGACAGATTAATTCTCTTTCACTGCCAACGACGCTGCCGACTCGTTTGATACGTGGTGAGATTATCAAACAACTAAAAAGGCGAACATTTACAAACGAAGCACACAGCAAGTGCTGAGAAGCTCCCAGCTGGACATGAACAGAATTTATTTATTTTTTTAAGAAAATCCTGCAGAACTGAACTTCATGCAGTGGATGAGGTCTCCAAACACAACAAGGGTTTGGTAGTTGCTAGTTTTGCAGAGGTAATAAAGCGCGGGTCGCCGTTCAAAGACGGAGAACATGTGAAGAATAGTTCATCAAAATATCCGAGCATCCATTTCTCGACGCCGCTCTCCCATTGCCAGGCAACGCTCCGATGTCATTTCAGTACCAAAACAAGTGTAAACTGCTAACATTCCAATACAATAGAAATCATAGTTGTTCCACCTAGTGGTGCAACTAGGCAACTACCATACATCTGCATAAAACAACAGTGTCAAAACATAGAATTTTTGCGGCTCGAAGATCATTTTATTTGGTGGAAGATGAACAAAATGGTCATAAAGTTTAGAAAACCCCTGACATAGGCTATTAAAAGTGTTTGTAATACCCATGCCAACCGCTGGGGGCACCAACAGCCAGGGTACAGTCAAAGATAAGATCACATTTCCCCCATTCAGAATACTGATGAACATTAGCCATTAAATTTACATGATTGTATGCATTTCCTGCCATAAGACTGGCACAAGATTGTGTACAGGTGTTTCTAATTGCGATGGATACAGTATACTTTAATCGGTTTGAGATATTCACATTAACAAATGTGGATGGTTATTATACAAGGCACGATATACATCAATTAGTAGTTTACAGCCTCAGTCCCAACCTTTCTTATGTATTTTTTACCTTTTTCCCTGGAACAAGATTTTAGGTTGCAAAGTGCCAGGGAGCCTTCCAGGCTGCTGGCCCCAAATAGAGACCTCCATTTATTTTTTCTTTCTCTGAATTATTACATAATGATGCATGAAACTTCATTAAAGGAAATTTGTAGACGGAGTTTTAGTACATGCTTGACCCATGAGCCAAACTCCAGACCCAGGAACAATGAGTGGGTAACATCTCAAAACTCCTCATCTAGTCGAGAATCTTATTTCTTAACCATAAAAATCATATTGATTTTATTTCAAGAATAAAACACTACACAAGTGCAGATTGTCAATGATTGTTATGATTGGTGTAAAATTTTGTATCTTTTCTGTTTGATTGAATTTGAGTCCTTGTATGTTTTAAAACTTTATTCGATGTGTGATAACTGGTTTTAAGGTTAGCCCAGAAAAAAGATGCTTAATAATCACACTTGGGACTTGTTTATTAATATTATTTACAACCTAATAACAAATGATAAAACAGTATTGAGTCACCACAGTTTCCAAACATTTTCCAGAACGGTTATTGTTCTTTTTTTTTGTACTTATGGCTCTTTATTCAGAATTTGTTCTGTAGTTTGACTTGGAATAAGTGTTTTTAATGCCTATTTTTAAGACAAGTTGTTCTTTTCTAAAGCATAGCTGTGTTTTCTAATTTCAAGAAATCGTAGTGTAATTATCTTACAGGTATATCATTCATTAAATCATGCATTTATTTCTTATATTTAAAAAGTTGTTTTTTTGTACTGGAGTGGACAGATGTGGTCCAGTCCCTGTTAAAAACTAATAAAACTGCTTCCAATCCAATCTCTTACATTCCCAGAAAGCGTAATATTTATATGTTAATTGCCCCCAGTTTTTGCATTATTAAAAATAGACTGCACTTAAATTTTTTGATAGTGTTATGGATTACTGTTATAAACGAATCGCCTATATACAGTGTATCTAAACCTCTTCTCTTAGTGGACTCATATCCTGCTTTCTTTACTTCTGAATCTAACTTTTTTATTGCACAGAATTTGGCCATAGCCCCAGAAATACCTTGCCAACCACAACAATTTGGCTTCAGGGAGCGGGCAGGAACAAACCATCACATTATGTCTGCAACATTAAATAGGGCAACATCATTACTTTCAAACGATCAAACCACCTCATCATATGTTATTGACTCACCCCATCATAGCATCATTTGTGAGAGATCCTGGATAGAAAACATCTGTTTCGCCTGATCTGCAATGAGATTGTCGCTTGGGCTGTCAAATAGCAAAAAGGAGATCTGGCTCAACATTGACTGAAACCCCGGTAGTCATTACCCTCGGGAGTAGAGGTAGAGCGACCTAATGATGGTAATTGAGGTAATCTAATCACCACCCTATCAGATTCAAACCAATAATAGAGACAGTGGCACAGGAGGAATATATTGCTGAAGGGGCAGTTAATTTGTCCATCACCTCTACATGATCGTCCATCATTCATTCATTAAATAGTAAAAAAAAAAAAAAAAAAAGCTTTAATGGTTACCACATAAAAAAAATAAAATAAATATTTGATATCCCTTGTTATCGGTTTTATACACTCAGGAATCTGGTGAGAATCTACATGAAGCTAATTCTATTAAATAAATATAACCTGCACAGGTTCAGGTAGAAAATGACGGTTTCTTATGATGAACTAGAAACGAAATAGTTATGTGCCAAATTGAAAATTGCGAGATTTGCGAGAACCGCGACGAATCAACGACTGTACATACTTTTCTCCAGACCATAGCTGGTTGCCCATTGGGAGAATCTACGCCCCTGAGACCCATAGATTATAATCTGGACATACACCAGACTAGTCCCATGGCATACAGAGGTTATATACAGCTATTAACTACTATAGTATTAGTGGCCACATATATATGTTGCTCCCGGCAGAAAATATATTCCAAGCCACAAGCCCACCCCAAAAAATGGTCCATTAGACCTTCGTAGATTGTTTTATCTATGTTTATATGTTGTTTACGACTACTGGTGTAACTGGTGCTATTCTGACCACGTGCGTTACCATGTCTGCGATTTCATCACGGACAGCAAGTGAAAAAGACCATACGTGAAAGTCGTCGTGGGCAAATCTGTCAAACAAACGTTTGACATGACTTGCATTTGACATACGGCGAAGCGTCTCAGAGCAGAAGAACATCACTGGAAGACGGTGAAATATCAGCAAGACTTTCGACGAGCTCAACCCTCGAAAGACCTTTAAGCAACTCGTGAATGATGATCATCGGAGAACATTCCACATTTCTGCTAAAAGTGGTAATACTGCCCACATTCGCTTTTAATCTCACTCTCATTATGTCTTTGGTCTCATTTGACCTTTAGCGATCTGTTCTATTGGACCCCAATGACTGAGGTCTTCTGAGGTTAGAGTGGCACTAACAACTTAGAAGAACCCCAGATTTCCTGCCTCTGTGAACTGCTATTTTTCACAAGGCCAAAATCTTTTGAACAGAATAAACATAACCTCGTCCGGTTCTCACACACACCTCTGTCCCAGGCTTTAGAGCTTAACACATGGCTGAATCAAGGGGCTCTCATGCTTTTGGTTGACAAGATCTGCAACATCAGGATGTAGTCCTGTGGCTTTAGACATAATCCTGAAAGTGGACAAAAGCCTTTAAAAGCCTGTCAATGTGTAAGCTGTGACTTACACCATGTCCACACTAATACAGAGACGTGAGAGTTTTACGACGTTTTAATGTGGATGAGCAGCTTTTGGAAAACGATCGAAAACGACAGTGTGAACGCAATGTGGTTTTTTTTGACAATTTGAAATTGATCCGGATCAGTGAAGATTTAGCGTCGAATTTGGCATGGGTTCAGACAGTGTTTATTTTTTCCAAAGATGTTTGCAATATTAGATTGATTACTTTAAAGTAAAATTGTTGCGAAACAATAAATAATCGTCATATTTTTAGTGCTAATCTTTTAATCAATGGGTTAGATCAGCGTTCCCTAACCGGATTAATGTCGGATAATATTTTCACGGACCGGCCATTAAGGTGTGGCGGATAAATACAACAAAATAAAATGATATGACCAGCATAAAAACTGGTATTTTCTTAATATAATAATACATTTTTTTGTTCGTTTTGCTAGTTACGGGTTTCGGTTTAGCGTTAAATGTATTATGTGTTAGCGGCCGGAGCTCCTTTAAGAAGGTAGCGGATGGAGGTAAGACATGGGACCGAGGGAAGCATCCTGACATGCATCAAGTCATAGACAGACAGTTTTCCAAAATATAACATCTTTCAGAATCAAATAATAAATAAAAATAATGTAAGTTATGTATTCTTTCTATGTGGCCCGGTACCAACTGACCCACGGACCGGTAGATGATTTGCACAACTGGTGCCTGGTTCCTGGTATCATCGTTTCAAGTTTGGCCACAAAAACTTTAATAGATGCGAAATACTTTTGCGTTTTTTTTTTTGTTTTGTTTTTTTTCATAAACTGCACCTTTTTGGAAAGTGTTACATTTGGAAGAGCACATTACATAACATTATTATGATTGTTTTAAGATTATTTATGGTTTTTTTTCTTACTTGTTTATTAATTTACATGGAAATTGAGCTTAATTACAATCATTTGAGGCCTTGTAAGTTTTAAGACTTTATTTAAGCTCTAATAATTGGTTTTTATTTTTGCCTAGTAAAAATCTGCAGTATGACGTTTCTACATTCTTTCCAAACATTCATTCAGGACAGTTCTTTCTTTATTATTATATCAAGTACACAAAGTTGTTCTGTAGTTTGTTTTAACTTGCATTGAGTTAAAGTCTTTTAAAAAGCAGCGACTGATGATTTGACTTTGTTTTTGCATCGTAACTACTTTGTGTTAAAAGAGATTTTTAACATCTTTTCTAAAGCGTAAATGTTTTAACTTATTGCACCGGCAGGTCATTTGACTGAAAGTCTTTTTAAATCATGCATTTATTTATTTATTTTTTTTTCCAGATGCTGGGGGTAAAATACAGGTCAAGTCCATTGCATTTAACTAATGATATTCAGTAATGGCATTGTTTTCAGGTGTATGAACGAAGATCTCTCAAGCGAACAACAAGTGAGCATCTATTTCTAAGAAGGATCAAAAAATTATTCAAACTTTATTGATCCGTCTTTCTCCTATACATCCACCCACCGTACCTACATCTCTCTTCACAAAGCTTTATAAGCACCTTTTTTTTTATTTGCTTGCTCCCTTTTTTCCTCCCATGTCTCCAATGATGTCCTTTGTTTGCTTTTTAATTGGGCTCTCCTGTCTCTTCGAGTCTGCTGACCTTATCAATGACATGACACTAGCATTTAAGGAGACCGTGCTGCTAATGAAGACGTGTAATCAATAGCCTACTTGTCTCTAATCAAACCTAATCATTCAGCCATTGAATGGCTTTAAACTGGGCAAAAAGTTTTCGTATGTGTTTACTGGAAGAGATGGATTCTTCAGTCTCGTCTCATGTTCTTTAGACTTGTTTGAAAAGTTCTTCCACCACAATTTATTTGCTAAACATATCATTTTCAAGTATGTCTCAGGACATACATTCTTGAGAACACGATGCCTACTGTGTAACATAGATGACGCTCGGTTAGGGCTGATTTGCTGTAGCACTGGGATTCTTGAATCCGTGCAGGGAAATCACAATGAAACTGCAAGATTTAAGAGCAATTTTAGAGCGAAACATACTTCAAAAATCATCTCAACCAAAGTTCATGAGTCCTCCATCTTCTAATGAAGAGCATCCAAGTAGTTTTCCGAACAAAACACTGGATTATATTGAAGTATCCAAGATCGATGGGAAGAGTTCACGATTCGCGAGTCTTTAATGTGACACATAAGAACGAGTCGCCTCAAAGAGCGATTCGTTCATTTTCAATTGGACGCAAAGCATCGCAAAATCTCCATAGGTTATGTACAGGAAGTTTAAAATGCTATCAAGGCGTTTAAAGGAACGAAATGAGCTAAATAACCCCAAAACAATAATTTTAATGAACGAGATTCAACGAATCAAGTCGCTAAAATGCAATCTTCCCATTGCTAGCATGAAGGCAGCTAATAAAGCTAATGAAGTGGATGGTGAAAGATGTAAATGTATTCATGCCACGATCTTAGCCGATAATTTCCACACAAGAAAAAAAGGTTGTAATATAAAATATTTCAATATTTAATCCTTTAATTTCCTTTACTTAAAACTTCCTTATATTCGTATGTTGATCGATTTTAGTTGCAGTTTTGACCTAATAATCAGTGAAATCAATCATGATCATAATACCCGAAGTATTTAAGCGTTTGGCGCATGTTCTGTGGCGCAAATTCTATAAAAAACGAATGGGATGCGCTTAGCGTCTTGGCATGTCGCTAAGTAGAAGCGATTACGATAATGGCCTGCTAAAGGCAGGGCTAAAAAAACCCTCCCATGTTTGAGTTCGTGCTCAGCATTTGCAGTGCAGGCACATTTGTAAATTTCCATTCCCTCGTGGTTCGTCTGTATATGTTGTGCATTAAAAAAAAAGGAATAAATGAGGGGGCACGTTATTAAAAAACAAAGACAAACGATTTCCTTTTTCGCGCTTAACCTCGTTTTACTTCGTGATTATAGCCGTAAATGTGTAGACTGGAGATTTTTACAGAGATAAGCCCCAATTTGGATTACCTGCAACGTCGGCAGTTTGGTTGTCAACGTCCGTGACTGAAGAACGCAAACAGAAAGAGGAGGAAAACAACAATAGGAATACATTTCATGACTGTGGGAATCCTCCAAGGGAGAGATTAAAAGCACATTATGCTTGAAACTAATGAAAATCGGAGCCGTTCGGTTGTTTAAAAGAGAAGACGCACTGCAATGAAGCAGCAATATGATCCACGGTTAGCATAGATTTCAACGTAGCGGAGATGCATCGCGTATGATTTGAAGGGAAGTCCTTCCACATAGAAAATATATCAATGCATTATGAAATTGCAGACATTATACACTATTAAGAAATCAATATAAGGACACTGGACTTTTCCAGCCATATAAGGGGGGACACCCAAAAAAATAAAATAAGTCTTCTCCTCAGGATAGGAAGTTTCCCAGTACACCAAAACTAGCATTTTATGCCGTTACTGTTGCAGTTTGAGGAAACTGACAAGAAACTGACAGGAATTTGACATACAACTGACAGGAAATTGACATGAAACTGACAGGAAATTGACATGAAATTAACACCAGGGTCCGAGTACGTTCGTTTTCATTCCCTTCTTCCCACACAGTGAACTCAACTGCCATGCACTATGTATGTTTGAGCCGATTATCCTGACAATTATCAGCGTATTATCCAAAATAGTTGATAACATTACAATAAATATACACAATCCATACAGAAATCTTATGTATATCATTAGTAGGTCTGGTAAGATTTATAAATTCGACGATTCAAAAACGATTTATATATATATATATATACAGAATACAGATTAACATGGCAGAGGTAGAGCTGCAACTTCCTGCAGACAAAACAGAAACAGAATTTCTGTTTTTTTTTGTATTTTTTAAAATTTTATTTCTGTTTGTAAAAGGGTTGTAAAAGGTCAGAAGGCACTTTAGCAAATGAATGATTCGCTGTCTGTCTGAACACATCGGTAGCTGCTTCATAAGTATCTTTAATGTATCGTATCGTCGGCTGTGCGAATCAAATCGGCCTCGGTTAACGAGAGGCACATCCCTGTTGCATGGTCTGATATACCACACTTATCTTATTGGATATCTGACATTAGAATTACTGCTCTGGTTTTCTGGGTCATATAAAATAGTTTGGTGTCTACGGGGAGTCGCCCCACAACATCGTCACCTGGCCTCCATTTTTTTTGTTTATTCCATCATCAGTATGCAAGAACTGTCTAGACACATGAATACACACGGAATACTGAACTGCTACACACTCAGTGATAAAACTGTGATTTCTCAGGGATTTGGTCCACAGTGCAGGTTTAAGAGAAAGTGTCTCCAAGCTCGAATACGAGACCTCAGGGTAGCCACAGGTCTTCGGACAAGACGCCAGACCGAAATTCAGCACGCCACGTTCCGGGTAGATAAATCAAAATGTTCGCCCCCCACGACATTTATGAGAGGTAGCCCAGGAGAGAATAGAATTGAGTTGAGGGAAATATATTTTGATTGATTGTCCGTGCCTGAACAGGGACTGTCTCCTGTGTGTGTGTGTGTGTGTGTGTGTGTGTGTGTGTAATACAGGTGTTGGGGAGATCAGGTGGTGGCTGGTAATTCAAAAAAACATAATAATGCAAAGGGGAGCTGAGTCATGTGAGTGGATTTTTCGCTCTACACAGGTGCACGAATAGATAGATTATAGATAGATAGAGTGAGAGAGAGTGTATGTGAGAGAGAGAGAGAGAGAGAGAGAGAGAGAGTGAGAGAAAGGAGGCAGTGACGGTGACGGTGGGGGTGGGGGGTGTAGTAGTGACATTTAGCATTGTATGCCTTTGAATTTTTATACTTTTACCAAAGTACAAAAGTCAAGGTCAAATGAATTAAAGAAAAAAAACATCCATTTTTTTTTTAAATCATAACATCTATCACACAATTTTACCAAGTTGCTGCCATCCTGGGGGCATTTGTCTGACAACCGCTCAACCCTGGGCATTTATGACATCATAAAACATCAATCTGTGCCCACTGGGTTTGTTTGAGATTAATTTCGAGACTTCCTGTGCACACTGAAGCTCCTCAAAACCTAGACAAAAGTTTGTGGACACCTGATCATAAGAATTATATGCTCTTCTTTAAACAAACAATTCGGTCCCAATTAGCTCTTATACTAACCTAAATTCTTCTGGGAAGTTCTAGAGTGTTCTTGTGAAGGTTTATAAATATTCATGTAGATGTAGGTGAGAAGGTGAGGAGGCCTGTGGTGTGGTCAGCGTCCACATTCATCTCAAAGGTGTCCAGTAGGGTTTAGAGCTCTACAGCAGGAGATCTTCCACTCCAACCCATATCTTCATTGAGCTGGCTTCGGAGCATGTTTGGAACTTTTACATCCTATGCAATCCTATGCAACTGTGTTCCTCCAGATGTGTGGAAACAGTTTGGAGAAAACTCACATATGGCTGGAAAAGTCAGGCGTCCCAATACTTTCCCCAAATCGTACATAATGATTGTACATAACGAGGTAATGTTTGTCTGAACGTTCTTCTCTCGAAAGCTCCAAAGACACGAGTGTGTTCCTGCAAGAAGAAAGAAACAAGCCGGATGTGTGGTGTAGCATTTAGTTGTGACTGGCAGGGAAACCTGAAAACACTTGAGCTGAATTTCAAAGCTGAAGTGTTTATTCTTGAATAAAAAAACAGCTTCCTGCTCATGTTGTTAGACTGAAAACCAGCAGGGCAGAAACGAAAAAAAAAAAAAAACACAGCCGTTTCCTGTGAGATCTTGAGTTTTTTTGGAGAGTCCTTAAAATTGGGCAGCATCTTTAATATTTGTTGAGCTGTGAAAAATAATGGACAGTGTAATAAATATATAAAATACTACTAATATAACACACACACTAAGCATGTCAATTATAATAATATATATATAACTGGAAAAATAATTTGTCCCAATACTTTTGACCCTATAGTGTATAAAACATTTATACATACACTATAGGGGCAAAAGTATTGGGACAAATTACTTTTCCAGCCAAATGTGGCTCATCCTACAAAATTGGTGGCGCATAATCGTCCTCATATGGCGTCATACGGGTTGGTACAAAAAAGCCGCATTTCTTCTGGCCCAGTTGCAATTTCTTCTCAAATGCCGAAGAAACTCCATGAAGATATGGATTGCATGGTCACTACTGAGCTAGAAACGCTATTGAAAACATTTTGGATGAAATGGAACCCTGAGTGCACCCCAGGCCTCTTCATCTCCTCACCAACATCAGTATTAGGATGTGCATCTCCATAACAGAGGTTAGAGATGAAATCAACATCATCAACAAGATGAAATAAAACCAGACGTTGTTTTCCTGTTGTGTCTGCAGGACGTCACAGCTCTACCTCGTGAGCACTTTTAAACACGGCTGGCACATCAGTATGAAACACTCCTTGACGTTTGTCGTGAATTTAATGTTGGGTTTACTAAAGCACATTATTCTACCCGTGCCCACCTACTAAGTACAAATTGCAGTTCAAAAAGGCAATGAAGTGGTGAAATTGATCAACCGCAGACCTGCCAATAAATCCAGGACCGATGAGGAATTGCAAAGTTCAGGAACAAAGAAAGTGTGTTAATAAACCGAGTTCTGATTAAATAAAGACTCGTGGCAGAACAAGGCCACGCTGCAGAGCCCTTCAATGTGGCTAATATGGCCTTTGATTCCTAATTGGTTTTAATGAAAATGCTGCTGTGTGTAGAATGAGATTTTTTTCCCCAGTAAATGTGGAGCAATTAAACTCAATTCACTTCACTATTGGGGTCAGCTGTGGTTTAGAATGAGCTTTTTCAGTGGCACCGAACGCTCGTTTAATGTGTTTAATCTCTTGATGCAAGGTGGGTTGCCAGATCAGGGTGACAAATGAATCCCAACTGACACAATGTCCATAAATCTTTCACCTGGTCATATACTGACTGCATTTAACACCATATACAGTGTTTTATATATATATATATAACTGTACAGACAAAAAAATAGGGACACTTGACTTTTCCTTATGACATTTGTGGTTCTTCCCACACAGTTACATTTGCTTGAACTACGAGACCCAAAAACCTATTCCAACTTGCTCCTGGTCACAAAACTAGCTCCATGAAGATATACTTTACATGAGTTGGAGGTTGTGGAAGTTCTCCTGATATACAGCTCTGACCCTACTGATCACCTTTGGAGTGAATTAGAACACTGATTGCACTCCTCACCTCCAATCTGACTTCAACCAAACCTCCCACTAAAATAAAATCTAGTGGATCATCTTCTTAAAAAAGATCTTATAAAAGCAAATGAGGATTAAATGTGGAATAAGATGTTTAAAAAGCAGGTAATCGTATGTGCAGGTGTCCACAAAAAGATCTCTTATACACAGTATGGATATTATACTTAATATAATTAAATCAGTCATTGAGTCATTTATTTGCAATCCAGACTCAAATGATTAGTCAGATGAAAAAAATCGATCACCAGTTCTCTTGTAAACGAGACAAGTACAATTAATAGATCGTCTGCTGCATCATTCACAGCTTCGTATCATCTTCCGTAAAAGTGTTGATATGTTTGAGAAAAGCGAGTTTATCATTGTTGATTACCGGTAAAGATGATGCAGCAAAATGAACCGATATGACGCAATATGAACGGTGTGAAGAGCCAGGCTGGTGTGAAGAGCCATGAAAGTTCAGCCAAAATGCTGTCACTTGCTTCAAATTGTTTATGACTCGTAGAAGAAGCTTATGAGAAGTTATTTCCATTTCCAGGAAAACATTAAGCAATAAATTGGGGGCCGCACTTTGATTCCAACGCTACGGCGTCGTCCAGAACCACGTGTTCTGGAAGATAAAAAAAAAAGTGAAATGAATTGAAACAGAAATGATCGTTTGCTGTTCGAGCCAAATCCGTGCCCTTGAGCTACACTTTGGGGAGATGACTTTTTGGCAGAGAACTTGGACCTGCTACGTTACGGTCTTTGGCAACTGTGACACTCTGGGAGTGCACTTTTTTATAGAGTAGGTTGGAGTTTAATGTTAGACCATTTGTCATTCCATTATCTCACATTTGAAATGAAATCCAAGTTGCATTACCTGCCCTAAAACCTAGTGAAGGTGCAATCAACTGTTCTCAACCTGAGGACCAAAAGATTGCAAGCTTAAACCTTGATCATGCTTCTACTGATGCATGTTCACACCACCAACATCAACCTCTATATAAGAAATAACTTCACACTTACCTATTCAATTCTACAATATGCAGTAGCAGGAATCCAACATTTCCTTCACCAACCTCTGCAAAACAACATACGTAACATGGAGAACATTGACACTGAGATGTAAAACTGTGGCATCAGTGGAGTCGCTCAGGTTCTTAGGCACCACAATCTCTCAGGGCCTCATGTGGGATATGATTTCATTGTTAAAAAAGGTCCAATAGAAGATGCACTTCCTTGACCAATTATGGATGTTTAACCTGCTACAGAAGCTGCTCAAACAGTTCTACTCATTGAGTCCGTCCTGTGCACGTCGATAACCATCTGGTTTTGGGCGCCGCTACACAATCAGACATCAGAAGACTTCAGAGGACGGTTTGATTATTGGTGCTCAGAAAATCACCCTGGATTCCTCACATCCAAACCATATGCTTTCTGATCTTTTGCCGTCTGGCCAAGTACCAGGACAGCAGCAAGCAGGTTTCTTCCCGCAGGCGATCCACCTGACGAACACTTAAACGCTCTGTGCATTGTGCAATAAAAATAAAACATGTGCAATACCACTTTTACTAATCTAAACCGGAACTTTTTCAAGCCATAATACCGTTTTATCTTCTTATTAAAATGTGCAATAACTTTTATTCCTTTTGATTCATTTCGCTCTTTTATTTCCATTCGACTTAAATAACGTGCAACTGGAGGCTTCTGACACCAAAACAAATTCCTTGTGAGCGCAAACGTTTTAGGCAATAAAACTTGGCTAGATAAGGTAAGTACATTCACACATCATCTAGAAGACCTCATTTTATTTTTACTTAAAGTTTTTTTTTTACTTTAACAGCTCTTACGACCATTTTATTATCATTAAGGATTTGTTTTTTCACTTAACGACATCTTTCATTATTGGAGAATAAACGGCCGTTTTGGTAAATGCCTCGGGCGGATTTTTAAAATAAAACAGACAGGGTCGATTTCTCAGATCGATCCCGTTTTCTGGGATTTGTCTCTCATTAAGCACCTTATATAGTCTGTAGAAATAGATAACTATACACTTTTTAAAAGGATAATTAATCACTATTTTACTGTACAGACAATTCGCCCGCTTTAATGACTTTTTTCTGGCAACCAGGGGAGCAGAATGTCCACATTTTGAGAGAAAAAAAAATCGATTATGATGATTGTCTATTATTGTGTCAGTTTATTAGTATTATAGTAGAGATTTTATATAATTTAAAATGTATTTATTACGCCTCCTAATGCCAGATTAGTTTATTTTGTCCTGCACCATACAGACAAACAAACATTACTTTTCAAGAGATTTATCGCTTATTAATCACATATTTTTATTATCACAATAACATTTCTTCATAATCATTGCTATTTAAATCAAAACATATATCTATGTGTATGCCTGCATGTGTTTGGTGAATTGAACAAATAATTATGCTACATTTATAAGTAGAGGTCGACAGATAGCGGATTTTATTGATCCGATTCCGATAGCCAGGTTGGATCGTAATTTGCTTATACCCAATTAATCAGCTGATTTATAAATATAAAAAAAAAAAAATGAAATAGTACTGAAGTTCTTTACAAAAAACAAACAAACACAGTACTTATTCATTAAATATTAGTATATAATTCATCAATTTTGAATTTATTTATATATATATATCATAGCGCTCTCCGTGCAGCGCATCAACTCGTGTGTATAAACAAACAGCACTCCCATCAGTAACTTGCCTCTAGAGGCCGCTCTCGGAATGACAACGAACCGGAAACCGAACTATGGATTTTAGCAGACAGTTTCTTATAATATTTTTTTTTTTCGATTTAAAAATATGTCTCTGGCATTGTTCAGAAGGCCGTTTCAAAAGTGTGAGTGGTCTGTAGTTTGTGGACCTCTGATCTAGATCCTATCTAGATCTCTTCCTGCCATAAAAGCATGATGTATTCTTTTTTTAGGGGATCTATTTTATAGTTCAAATGCACAGAAAAGCTAAAAATCTTGCATGAAATCCCAGTTTGGCAGTTTCAACTTCCAAAACTACTAATTATGTTTGTTATATGTAATTCCAGGAAATGTGGTTCTTGGAACCATGGATAGCCACCAGGAGTAGTGAGAAACACCTGGATACCTGGTCGTCCCTGTGTGTACGCATGCCAAAACCTTCTAGAAAAAACACACAACCTTCCTTTTTTATAGTTCCTGTTCCAAGCAACAAGGTTCTTAAAACCAAAAAAACAACTGATGGTGGAAAGAATCACATGGCTACTGGAGCTCTTGCATGTGTACAAACACGCATAGGCCCAAAAGTATGTCGTTGTATTTGTAATAATATTTCCTTGGAACCTTCTCGCTTATGCTGGATCAGCACCAGTTCTGACTGGCAAGGTGTCACAAGCAAAGCCTTAGTAATCTCCACTTGAAGATTGGACCTGAGCGCTGATCCAATCCTGGCATTACCTCACTCTCATTCACTGCTCTTCTAATCAGATGTGGACTCTTGTTGGAAGAGTTTTTATTCCAGCCACAGACGTGGATGCTTTATGAAGCCAATGTTGTGCATCAGCAAGTCTTGTATTCTTATTTCCAGTCATGGGTCAATGCATCTCATCTCAGTGGGCTTTCTGGTTCCTTTGAGGAGAACCACAGCTGACAATGACGGCAAAGTTCTGACTGCTTTTTGCCAAGGGGTACAGAGGCATGCATGTTATCGTCACAAAGTATCTACTGATATCTATGCCATTAATATAGTATCTGTTTCTTGTTCTCGTATTATGTCAGAGCAAAAAGTTGCCATGACGATAGCTGGGTCTTCTGGTACCCAGCTAATAGAGTTTGTTGCAGTAAAACCGCAATCGACCCGAAGGCATATTCTTGACATGTAAGAGATGATCTGAATAGCGATGGCAAAATCATTATTTATCCACATTAAACAGCTCTTGGTTACCATTTAATTTGAAAACACCCCTGGCTGTCAAAAAAGGCAACCTTTAAGCCATATCTTCCTTACCTTCAGGAAAAGAAACCAAATCTAGCATATAGTGGTGGATGCAGAAGTGAGATCATGTTGTTTCTGGCGAGAAACTCACCAAATGATTTATGGAGGTCTGTGCTCCTTGTGACCGTGCGAGCAGCCTTGTGCTGCCATCTGTTGGCGAGTTACAAAACGCAAAGCTTTTTTATACCAAAACGCAGGTTGTCAGATTCAGAATGATTACTGCAATAATGTCCACACATTGAGATCACAGGACGGCTAGCATTCTCCATACATCTAGCTCCATCCTGATTCATTGGTTCATTCCTGAAAAATCCCCAGATGCTAAGAAAATAAAAAACCTACAACACCTACAGCATAGGACTAAATAGTACGACCTCATTTCTTACTTCTTGGGAGTGAACATTTTTAGAAAGAGAAGCTACATTTTTAATTAAGTCTACATGTGTGTGATGGACTTTCATCTAGGGTATACATTCACTGTCACCTCCTAAGGACCTTGGTGGCTAATGTTCTTCTGGATGTTGACAATCATTCACAACAAGGAGCTAATTAAAACAGAGATGCATGTTTTTGCGAAGTGGAGGAACCTGGTGAACTTTTTTTTTTGTCTGTGCTGAAGCCCCAAAAGATCACTGAAGGCCTCTGTTTGAGTCACAAACGGCACAGATCTTTCAAAAATCAGGATCTAAAAAAAACTAAACAAGTTTGCACATATAAATTGCCCAGACTGGTGTCAAGCCAGACTTGCCCACCTGAACTTGTTTTCAGATGTTTAGTGTGGCTGAGAGATGTTTGAGAAAAGATTGAAAAGATTTTCTAGTTTGGATGAGTATATAGTCGTAGCCTCGCTCCTTTAGACAGAACGATATCTAGAATGCATTGGATTACTGTAACTATCTGCAAATATCTATGAAGATGCTTTTACTTGTCGCATAAACATTACATCATATAAATTTCTTTGCATACTGGAAACTTGGGTCAGAGCACAGGGTCAGCCATGATACAGCGCCACTTGAGTTCAGGTCCCAAGAGCGGCTGCTTTGGCGATACTGGGGATTGAACCCCCAACCTTCAAATTGGTAACCCCTCTGGGGTGAATTGAGCATCTCTGTGCTAATGACGTGGTCGGTGTTAAATCCTGGTGCCATTGTTTGCTTCATATTTCTCATTTTCTTCTCCGGTTCCTCGATTTCATCTTGTGTCTCAAACCACAGATCAAAGCTGAAGTTCTCCATTTAGCTCATTCAACTGTATGTGATATTAATTTTGAAAAAAAAAAAGAACATCGCAGAACAACGATTAAAACGCCTGTGGTCGGTGGTTTGAACTCACGTCCTCCAGCCAATCAGAAGCAAGCATTTATAGAAATGATAATATAAATCAAGCCACAGCACCAAATACAAGTGAATCCCACGCCACAATTTCTCACCTATTGGAAATGCCATTGTAATGTAAATGTGAACGTATTACTTGTAAAATAAAGTCTTTTCTTGTATCTTGTACGTCCTATTCTTTGAATCTGGCTTGAATCTGGCTTGGGCTATTGAGCGGCGTCCTTTCTATCACGCTTTCTTTTGCCTATCTTGTCCCTCTCCGAACGTGTGATGTGAGCTTAAAAGCCATATCATGCTCGCCTTTTCTCTAAAGACATCACAGTCTGTGCTGCTTGCTTTTTTTTTTTTATGCGGATAGAACTTGGTATGCTTTTTTCCCTCCCCGCTGAAAGGCCCTACACTCCGAGCAACGTTATCTCTCTCTGACACTCACAATTTAGCCAGCGGTTAACTCCTTCCACTGTAGAAAGGCATTCTGATTGAATCAAAATGTGTCAGACCTGCCCCATCAGCCCTTTCAGTCACCTACAGAAGAAGCAAAAGAGAAATATTTTCCCTTGCAAGTCAAAGGAACAAAGTCTGACCTCCTTTTGGAAATGCTGTTGATCTGCGCATATGTTTCATATCGCCTGCTAATTTAAAACCGCAGGGGTTTGAACGCTTCGTTAGATCCTTCACACATACAGCTATGAGGAGCGTCCTTCTGTGACCAGTCGACTTGAAATATTTCATAAAACGTACTCGAGTGGATAGCCATGTTAAGCATTCAGAATAATCAGGTAACGTGTTCAGGTATAAATACTAGCGGTTTAACGGTACACACTTTCGTACCGTTTCGCTTTGGTGCAAATGTGTCTTCAAAATCTGAGTTCCCTCATGAACGTATTAGGCGGCGGACTGCGAGTTTGTTTAGACTTTTTAAACAATAAACATGCAAAACAATACCAGAGGTATGGAAAAGAAACTAGAGTTAGCGCAGTGTCACTGTGGTCCTCAGCATGTTTGATTTGGCATGCTGGATGCCCTTCCTAACGCAACCCTCCCCATTTATCCGCCTTGGGACCGGCACTAAGAGTGGCTGGGGTTGGTTCCCTGACCAGGGATTGAACCCGGGCCGCAGCGCTGAGAGCGCCGCATCCTAACCACTAGACCACCAGGGACCCTTTTATATTATAGGGTGTCCCAATACTTTTTTTTTAATACAGTGTATTTATGTATATAGCACAAATTGACAGCACATTTTTTTTGCCAGTTAATCCAGGAAGCAGTGATGTAAATGACATCATAGTTGTATATATATATATATGTAATAAAATTGTACTTGTATAGTGCAGGGGTCACCAACATGATGCCAGCAAGGACCACATGAGTAGCCCGTGGGCCTTTTCTAAAAATAGCTGTTTCCTACTTTGTTAAATCATTGTTGATAATTATTATGAGAACATGATCAGTGTCTTCACATGGATGAATATCATTAACTACTAATAATAACATCTAATTAAAGGTACATTTTGCAAATTTGTTATTTCAGATCAAACTGAAAACTGTGTTTACAAATGTATGTTATTCCTGATGAGCTCATACCCTGATAGTGGAGAAGGAAAAACTTTTTTAGAGATCATGAGAAAGGAACCTCGATAGGAACCAGCCTGAAAAGGGAACCCGGTTTCATCCTCATCCTCATAGTCATTCATTTGTTGAGGTTCATCAGCTGACGAAGACTCGAGCGCGAATCTGTTAAAGATGATTGTATTCCAAAGCCATTGTTGATGTTAATGACAGTCTAGAGACAGTTCTTCATTGGAACCATCCTCAGTATTCTCATATGGAGCTATTTTCAGCTGAGTGGGTTCCCTGGTTAATGAGGTTTTCATCCATAAGTGGGGAATCTGGATAGATCTGGCAACAAACCTATCTGAAAGTGTCTAGAAACAGGTTCAATGGAGTTCTTTATAAAATTTTGGATCTAAAACCGGAAACCAGAATTCGTGAACATTGATGACTCTACCTCAACCCAAACACACAAAATTCTACTTCACTCAACTTCGTCAAACTTTTGACAAACTAAATAGCAGGTCCTTATAAATACCCTTGTGTTTAATGTATCGCATTAGGGTTGTTTGGAGTAAAAGTTCTGCATCTTTAATTACTCCTGTTCCATTCTACAATTAAAAAGGAGGTCGAGCCATTAAGAGTCTCCTTGTATATTGATAATTACATCTAAATGGCAACTGCCTTTTGATGGGCGAGCGAAGCTGAGAGTGAAAGGGCTTGTCGAGTCATTGTTCACTAACTGCCTGATTGGCAGCTCTTTTCCTGCTCTATAAGTTGTTAATTAGACTTCTATTTGTTTATTCGGAGAGGACAAAAAAAAGAAGAAGAAAATCCTCCTACGTGTGTTTGAAATGCTTGTAATTTCCAGTCATTAGCATTGAGGGGCTCTGTTCAAGCCGCAACTTGGTGAATTATTTATCTAGCTAAGTACAATACATATTTAATTTTTCAGCCTGATTGTTTTTCCGAGACTTTGAAGAAGGTTTCATGTGCGTGTCGGGATAAACAGAACAAATATGTATATTATAATACAGCTTGAAAGCTGACGCTCGAGAGAATTTGCCTGAAAGTGACTAACGAGGCTAAGGCTAATGGGTGTTAAATTTCCATTTTATTTCTAAAGCTTCTGTCATTTATCTGGTTTTATGACTTTTCACATTGAAAAAGAACAAATACTAAAGTCTTTATTAAAACAAACAAAAAAAACCCTCCAGATCCTGATCATTTTATCATTCATTGTGCTGATAATCTCAGATGGTGCCGCCCTAGTGGCAGCCTGTTGCAACAGCTCCTGATTAGGTGTAAACCCCTTTTTACATATTTTTTTACCTACACCAGTTATCAGCTGTTAACATTCGGTAACACGGTGGTGCTACTCCAGGAAATAACTACTCCAGGATTTTTCCAGTGAACTAAGAAAGAGAAGACAAGGGAACTGAGCCGGTGCTTTGTGTTGTGCCAAAAGCAGAAGTTACAAACCAACACTCCCGTCTATCGTCATGGGGAATGTGAGATCCCTACCCGACAAGATAGACGAGCATCAGAGGGAATTCCAGGAGTGTAGCATCATGCCGTTTACGGAGTCATGGCTAACCAAGCTAACACCGGATATGACCATGGCTCTGGACGGATTTCAATTATTGTGGGCAGACAGAATGATGAAGAGCGATAAGAGAAAGGGAGGAGGGCTGGCAGTTTTTGTGAATAACAGATGGTGTAAACCTGGTCACATCACTATTAAAAAGATAATTTTGCTGTAAGGACATTAAGCTGTTAGCAGCTAGCATGAGGCTGTACTCTCTGCCCAGGGAATTCTAGCAATGTTATAATGATAGCTGTGTATATTCCCCCTTCTGCTGACGGTGAATCGGCATGCGATGTTCTGCATTCTGTTGTAAACAGACCTGTATCACGGAGTCTAAATGCTCTACTCGTTATCTCTGGAGATTTTCATCGTTCCGCTCCATCCCTCACTCTTCCCACGTTCACCCAGTATGTTTCACGTCACACCAGAGACAATAAAACACTGGACTGATTTTATGCCAACCCCAAGTAGGCTTATACTTCCCAGTAACCCCTGATGCAACCCCTTTCTCTGCTTTCACAGCAAGCTGCTCTAACCCCACATCTCTTTGCGCTGCTCTCTGGGTAACACATCTTAACTATCCCCCTACCAATTCTCCACAGCCCCCACTCCAACCACTACATACTGCCCATTACAGAAGACTCACATCTGAAGAAGACATTAGAGAGGCTCATCTCTGACCTTCAATGGATCCGACCATCGATGGATCCACTTCAGTTTGCTTACCAGCCAGGCATTGGAGTGGAAAACGCTGTCATCTTCCTCCGTAATAGGGCTTTTTTACACCTGGAAAAGGCTGGGAGATTTTAAAACCATTCAACCTGTGCATCTGAGGGATAAGCTGGTGTACATGTGAGTGGACCATCATCTATCTACCCGGATACTGGATTACCTTACATACCGATCACAGTACGTGAAGTCTGACATGGCTGTCTGCAACACTGGATCCCTGCAGGGAACGGTCCTGGCTCTGTTCCTCCTCACCGTCTACATGTACAGCTCAGCAATCTTTCACCTGCAGATGTTCTCTGATGACTCGTCAGCCAGATCATGGATAATGATGTTAGTGAGTACAGAGAACTGATCCAAAACTTTGTGGAGTGATGCCAATGGAGCTGCCTCCAGATAAACATGGGGAAGACCGAAGAATTGGTGGTGGATTTTCACCAGTGAACATTCAGAGAATGGACATTATGAGACACATAAATACCTGGGTGTTCTTCTGGACAGACAGCACAGATGAAAGTATTAAGAAAGAACAGAGCAGAATCTTTCTGCTGAGGAGACTAAGGTCTTTTTGGAGTGCGGGACCACCTTTTTTGAAGAACTTTTTTGACACAGTGGTGGCCTCAGCCATCTTCTATGTGGTCTATGTGGTCTGCTGGTGCAGCAGCATCTCTACTGCAGACTGGAAGAGACCGGACAAGTTGACCAGGAAGGCCAGTTTGGTCCTGGGGGTTGCCCTGGACATCGTACAGGAGGTGAGAGAAAGGAGGATGGTAGCTCATTGCTGGAGAAAGACTCTCACCCTCCACCCGATGCCTCCTCAATTCCTCACCTACATCAGTACCTGCACACACAAACACACTCCACAATCTAATGGAACATCATCCCAGAAGAGAGGCTCCACAAGAACACTTCAAAATCCAGTGAAACATCATCCAGAAGCTCCACTAGGAACAGTTCTGCAGGTTGAAGTTTCTGAGAGCCACTGCTGATGGTTTACTATCAGCAGTGGCTCTGCCACCACAGAAAGAAGAAAAGAATCTCAGACTATGAAACATTACCCTGGGGTGGATTAAGGTTTGGAGTATGCTTGCGGAGCCTCCACTCCTCTGGCAAGATGTTCCCGCAGATTGTGTGATTTTGATTTATAGCAGTTCACTCAAGATCTTCCACTCCAAGCCATGTAAAGCATATCTTCATGGGGTGGCTTGAATGGAAAGTTTGCATCCGAAGGCATCCAATACAGCTGTTTGGCTCGGACTTGGTGGTAACGGTTTGGGGAAAGAACCACATATGTCTGGAAAAAGTCAGACATCTCAATGTGAACTAGACAGAGGTCGTGCATGAAAGTCCAAGCTCGGCAGACGGGATCAGATCTCAAAGCCTCGTAAGCAGACCATGTGGCAATAACGTGGTCATGACCAAAGTCATTAAGATCACAATCTTCTTATTTCATATGTATACTGTAAACATTTAAGTGAAGTTCCCGACCTTTCCATTTCTTCAGCCACCACATGATTTCATCCTTGTTGAGGTTCTTAGGGAAGTGTATCTCAGTGGGGATGGTGGGGGTACTGTAACACAGCACAGCACAGCTGTATAATTCGTGGTGAAACTTTATGCAAATCGAACAAAAAAAACGAGATGAAAGCGGAACCTCACTTCATATTCCAGCACGTCGCTGCAGTCCTGGCATTTTTTTTTTTTGCCTTGACCCCGGTTTGCGTCGTCACGTGTCTGCTTTGATCATTTCTGGTTTACTCACAAAAGAAATGAATTTGAGTCCTAGCCTGCTGAGCTCCTGCCAGGGTACTAGGCTACTTTGATTTCCTCAAACACACCGGGTAGGAAATTGATTTTTGGGACAGGTGTGGAATCGTCAAGAGGGAAAATGTTATTTCCTGGAAATATGTGTGCGACTCTGTTGGTGAGAATTTAAAGCCCCACACACACACACAATTGGAGAAAAGGATAATGATTCCTAATGAGGAAACACGTCTACAAACTCCCACCTCTGTACAAAAACACACCCAGAGGAAGTATGACTGAGTGCCGTACACACACTTTCAAGGTGCTTCGAAAGGACATCGGAGCAGCTGCAAATGAGAGACGGTGCTTCCAGTGACAAAGACACCTCTCCCCGCTGCTCTGATTGTTCAAATGAATATTTAATTACCACTGGCATAATTACTCTGCCCAGCTGTGGGCGGTCTACTCAAGGAGGAATTGTGCTCCTTAATTGGAACATTCCTGGAGAGTAAAAATAACTCCATGGCTGGTTCAATCATTCACTAATCATTCGCTAATCCCTATAGAGGGCACGGCAGTTGAGTTTACTGTATACGGAAAAAGGGAACGACAAATTGAATTCGCATGGACAGTTTCATAAATGTTACTCTGCGTTCACGTAAAATAATTTTTTTGTGTTTAATACAACATTAGTTGTATTATATAAAAACACCCCAAAAGAAAAATATATGGTCTGTCAGGTTTACTTATTTATTTATTTATTTATTTATTTTAATGATCAATGGGAATTTTTGTTTTTGCCGAAACCTCTTTTTCTCTGATTTCCGTCTTTTTTTTTTGAGAACAAGGAAACCTTTTTTTTTTATTAAAAAGGGTACTGTTTTTTTTTTCCTGAGGAAAATGTAACTTTTTTTTTTTTTTTAGAAGAATGGGAATTAATTTTTTCTGAGAAAAAAGAAAAAAAATTATTTCCTAAGCAAAAGTAAATGTTTTTCCCTAAGTAAAGGGAAACATAAAAAGGACATGTCTTTTCCTGAGGAAAGAGAAACCTTTTTTTTTTTTTTTTTTTTTTTTTTAAAAGGCAACTGTTTATCTTTTTCCTGAAGAAAATAAAACGTCTTTTTCCTGAGGTAATGTGAAGCTTCTATTCCTAAAGGAGCTACACGTCTTTTTTTACTCAGAAATGTCTTTACTATGTTTTCTAATTAAGTCGTTCAAACTCAAATAGTGTAGTATAGTGTAGTTTATTGTAGTTTAGTAAAGTGTAGTGTAGTTTAGTTTAGTGTAGTATAGTGTAGTGTAGTTTAGTGTAGTACAGTGTAGTGTAGTTTAGTGTAATGTAGTAAAGTGTAGTGTAGTTTGGTGTAGTTTAGTGTAGTGTAGTTTAGTGTAGTGTAGTGTAGTGTAGTATAGTGCAGTGTAGTTTAGTGTAGTACAGTGTAGTGTAGTTTAGTGTAATGTAGTAAAGTGTAGTGTAGTTTGGTGTAGTTTAGTGTAGTGTAGTTTATTGTAGTACAGTGTGGTGTAGTTTAGTGTAATGTAGTAAAGTGTAGTGTAGTTTGGTGTAGTTTAGTGTAGTGTAGTTTATTGTAGTACAGTGTGGTGTAGTTTAGTGTAATGTAGTAAAGTGTAGTGTAGTTTGGTGTAGTTTAGTGTAGTGTAGTTTATTGTAGTACAGTGTGGTGTAGTTTAGTGTAATGTAGTAAAGTGTAGTGTAGTTTGGTGTAGTTTAGTGTAGTGTAGTTTATTGTAGTACAGTGTGGTGTAGTTTAGTGTAAGTTTACTTATTTATTTATTTATTTATTTATTTATTTATTTATTTATTTATTTATTTATTTTAATGATCAATGGGAATTTTTGGTTTTGCCGAAACCTCTTTTTCTCTGATTTTTTTTGAGAACAAGGAAACCTTTTTTTTTTATTAAAAAGGGTACTGTTTTTTTAAAAAATGTAACTTTTTTTTTTTTTTTTTTTTAGAAGAATGGGAATTTATTTTTTCTGAGAAAAAAGAAAAAAAATTATTTCCTAAGCAAAAGTAAATGTTTTTCCCTAAGTAAAGGGAAACATGAAAAGGACATGTCTTTTCCTGAGGAAAGAGAAACGTTTTTTTTTTTTTTTTCTTTTTTAAAAGGCAACTGTTTATCTTTTTCCTGAAAAAAATAAAACGTCTTTTTCCTGAGGTAATGTGAAGCTTCTATTCCTAAAGAAGCTACACATCTTTTTTTTACTCAGAAATGTCTTTACTATGTTTTCTATTTAAGTCGTTCAAACTCAAATAGTGTAGTATAGTGTAGTTTATTGTAGTTTAGTAAAGTGTAGTGTAGTTTAGTGTAGTACAGTGTAGTGTAGTTTAGTGTGATGTAGTAAAGTGTAGTGTAGTTTGGTGTAGTTTAGTGTAGTGTATTTTAGTGTAGTGTAGTTTAGTGTAGTGTAGTTTATTGAAGTACAGTGTGGTGTAGTTTAGTGTTATGTAGTAAAGTGTAGTGTAGTTTGGTGTAGTTTAGTGTAGTGTAGTTTAGTGTAGTATAGTGTAGTGTAGTTTAGTGTAGTGTAGTTTATTGTAGTACAGTGTGGTGTAGTTTAGTGTAATGTAGTAAAGTGTAGTGTAGTTTGGTGTAGTTTAGTGTAGTGTAGTTTAGTGTAGTGTAGTTTAGTGTAGTGTAGTTTAGTGTAGTATAGTGTAAGGAAGTTTAGTGTAGTGTAATTTAGTGTAGTGTAGTTTAGTGTAGAATAGTGTAATGTAGTTTAGTGTAGTACAGTGTAGTGTAGTTTAGTGTAATGTAGTAAAATGTAGTGTAGTTTAATGTAGTACAGTACAGTGTCGTTTAGTGTATTACCGTGTAGTGTAGTTTGGTTTAGTGTAGTTTAGAGTAGTGTATTATACTGTAGTGTAGTTTAGTGTTGTTTACTGTATTGTAGTTTAGTGTATTGTACTTTAGTGTAGTTTAGTGCAGTACAGTGTAGTGTAGTATAGTGTAGTTTAGTGTAGTTGTGTAGTGTAGTTTAGTGTAGTGTAGCTGTGTAGTGTAGTGTTGTTTAGTGTAGTGTAGTGTGGTTGTGTAGTGTAGTTTAGTGTAGTTTAGTGTAGTTTACTGTGCAGGTGTTTGATTAGAATTGCAAAATGTGAGTGTGAGGGAGAATAGAAACAGCGCTGTTGCATCTGATTTGAGGGAGTGTTTGATTTTATTGCGCTTCGAAAGAACGGAGACACAAAACGTTTTCAGTGTGTCCATGTGTCCCTCAAAAAGGCAGGACGACCTGATGGTTTTGACTTAAGGGAGATGTTGTTGGTCCACAGGGGGGGGACGAGGAGGAGCAGGATGATGATGATATATTTATTTTTATTAAAACCTCAATTTGAAAAAAGGAGAAAAAAATAGGGCTTAAATATTTCATTTTGGTCTCTGGGGGTTAAGTTTAGGTGAAGGCACCTACTGTATTTACAAGGATAGTAAGACCTGTATGGGTGTTTTTGTGGTCTCAGTCCAGCATAGTGTGAGGGGTCTGCTCACCTGCAGAATTTTTGGTGTGTGTGTGTGTGTGTGTGTGTGTGTGTGTGTGTGTGTGTGTGTGTGTGTGTAGGTTCTGAGCTACGTGACCTGCTAAACGAAGTGAATCCTCCTCTGATTGATGACTTTCATTTGCACTGGTTCATATGTTGTGTTCTGCTGCCCCCTGGGCTCAGCCACCTTCTGTGCTTCTTTAAAGCCCATGCACTGTAATTAAGGATTTTTCTGTTTCTCTTTCTCTCACCTTCTGTGCTTCTTTAAAGCCCATGCACTGTAATTAAGGATTTTTCTGTTTCTCTTTCTCTCTCTCTCTCTCTCTCTCTCTCTCTCTCTCTCTCTCTCTCTCTCTCCCACACACAAACACACACACAATAAAAATGTCATCCAAGAGGTGTTCAGTAGGGTTTACATCTCTATAGAAGGCCACTCAAGATCTTCCACTCCTCCAACCCATTTCACGCCTATCTTCAAAGAGCTGGCTTTGTGCACAGAGGCATTGTTATGCTCAAAACAAGTTTGAGACAAGGTGAAGGAGTTCCTCCTAGTTAAGGTGAGGGAAAGGATTTGCGGAGGAACCTTATATGCCTGAAAAAGGCAGGTGTTCCCATAATCTGTTCTTATCCGCACGGATGAATGCTGATGCTTTCTAATTTTAACATACGACGGTGCTGTAGAAGTTAGGTGGCCGTAACGTTTAAAATTACCGGGACATAACAAATAAGGCGCACACACATATACACACACACACTCCGTCCTTCATCCAACCCTCTGAACACGCACAACGCTCTTTAAAAGTGCATTAACGTGCATGATTAAACCTGTGTAGTCTGTTTATTCGTCACTCGTTATCATTTCTTTTCCCCAGACTGCTTTATCAGCCGTCTTTAAAATGTCCTTGGATGTTGTAAAATTTGAGTACTTCCAAAATAAAGCAATTAATGACACTTTTTTTTTTATCTCCAGAACATTAAGAGCAAATTAGGAAAATGTGAAATGATAAAAAAGTGATCAGATGTCCACATACTTTTGTCCTTATATTGGCAGATTGAAGATCCAGCTGCCTTCAAAAAATCCTAACCTTACAACGATGCACCTTCTGCCTGCTCATCTCCAAGCTGACAAAACACGTGCGACGTTCTCCTGCGTCCGCCGCAGCAGGCGTATGAGTGATGTAGACATCTCCCTCGGTCCCTTAAGGCCGAGTAAGGAAGAAGATGGAGCACTTATGTTGCAGTAAAGCAGGTACGTGAACTGCTTTATCCAGTATCCATCAAGACAGGGTTTCACAAAGCTCTTCATCATTTACTAATTACTTCAGTCTTCATCTGGATGAAATACACAGGACGTATTTTCACAAGCAGGCCAAGGGGCGTTTTGTGTCTGAAAGAGTATTCACGTGGATGCACCATGAAACTGTAAAGTTCTTTCTTGCTTGGAACTTTTTTATTTTTTATGAAATTGATAGATATTAAAAACATTCAGTGTCGGTATTTCTTCTCCAATTCTGTCTATTTAGTGTAGTGGGTGTGTATCATATATATATATAATTTTCTTACATTTACATTTTTTTAATTCAGTAAATTCTTTGTATTAATAAAAAAAAATACAATATTAAAGCAAAGGAAGCTACAGGAATAATTTTGCACAAACGCACAGTAATACAAACGTGTCTCATGACCATTGTGTACATGAGACACGTTTTACAGTCTGAGCAAATTGCTGAGCGCAGGGGCACAACGGGTCTATTTTTTTCGGAGGAAAACAAGGGAGCTGCTTAGCTAAGGTTAAAAGAGTCAATATACGCTGAAGGCGTGTAAAGGGACGAGTTATGTTTTTCAGGATGCATCCTTTCACAACTTATTAAAAACAATATTTCAAGCTCTCGTATTGAAGACCGTGGATGCAATAAAGGATAAAAAAATTGTGTTTCTCATGCTGTAGAATTTTGCTCACACTGTAATGTATTTTTTTTTCCTTATAGATTCTATGGGTCAAAGTATTGGGACGTCTGGCTAGCCTTGTGTGGTTCCTACACAAACTGTATAAGGCACACAATTGTATAAAACATGGCGGTTGTATTTTTACGGATTTTATTTTTATGGAATTTATTTTTATGCATGCTATTTTTACTGATTGTATTTTTACGGATTGTATTTTTACGGATTGTATTTTTACGGATTGTTTTTTACGGATTTTATTTTTACGGATTTTATTTTTATAGATTTTATTTTTACGGATGTTTTTTTAACGGATGTTTTTTTTACGGATGTTATTTTTACGGATTTTATTTTTACGGATGGTTTTTTTTACGAATGTTATTTTTACAGATTTTATTTTTACGGAATGTATTTTTACGGATTTGATTTTTACAGATTTGATTTTTACGGATTTTATTTTTACGGATTTTATTTTTACGGATTTTATTTTTACGGATTTTATTTTTTTGGATTGTATTTTTATGGATTTTATTTTTATGGATTTTATTCAAATGGGGAAATGCAAGTTTAGCAATACTTGGCTTAAAACATTTTTTAATTTAGGGCTCGATTAAGGGCGATCTCTGGTGATGTCATGACTTCCAATGCATTTTTTTTGTATTAATATTATTATAATGAAATGTTTTATTGTTCGACATTTTAAACATTACCACAGCCAGTCCAAATATTTTTGAACGACGAGTTTATCAAAGAATGGGCTATATTTTCCTTTAGCGCTTAGAAAAAAGAAATCCCGGCCCACGAAGGTCTAAACGCTATTCAGCTTGTATCAAGGCATCCATCATTGTAGGAGCAAATCTGGGTGACAGAAGAAGCTATTTCATCTGCGTTAAGGAGATTATAGGCTTTTATGTGAAGCACACTTTAAACTACCCATATAAATGCACCGTCTGCTACGACGAACTGGTCTTCACAGGAGGTTGAGTGACTGTAGTGTATGTACATTTCAGAAAGAACAGATGTGGTGCTTGAATGAAACGGTAATCTTCAATAACCGTCAAGTAGAAGTACTTATCTGTGTATTCAACATAGAAAGACACACTTTGAATACATACCAGTCCAAACACCAGTCGTGAACATTCCCTCTCGGCATGTAGCGTCATGTTCTTGTGCTTTGGTTTATTATAGTGTAAAAAAAATTTGTGTTTTTGTCACTTGTTTGTGTCCTTGTTACTACATTGACTATCCTACTGTGTTCTCCTGTTCTGTGTCCCATCGCCTTTTAGATTATCCGTAATTTCTTACCTCTTACAAACTTATGATTATTCATTCATTTCACAATAAGATTTTTCCACAATTATCTCATTAATATACCAGTTAATGGATCAATGGTCCATCAGTAGATGCTTATCGATGCTGAGATTTGAAATCGAATGCACACCGAGCTAGTGTGAAGTTCTAGCGTAAAAAAAAAAAACAAGGCAATTTTTATGATCGTCTTCCATCTGCGTCTTTCAGCGGCGACCTACTGAATCAATCCACCTCTTAATTCCATTATTATATCGCCACGTTTTTTTTTAGAAACCATCAATGTTATGGGAAATACTGTATAACAGAGAGCTGCATCACAGTCAGGAATCTCATACAGCGAGAATCAACGCCAAAGCAAAAAACCCAATAAACACAATTCAACAAGTCTCAGCGGCGACCTACTGAATCAATCCACCTCTTAATTCCATTATTATATCGCCACATTTTTTTTTAGAAACCATCAATGTTATGGGAAATACTGTATAACAGAGAGCTGCATCACAGTCAGGAATCTCATACAGCGAGAATCAACGCCAAAGCAAAAAACCCAATAAACACAATTCAACAAGTCTCCTTTCACTGGAGCCACAGCTGCACCAACCACATACAGCATCTCTAAAAGAAGCATTGATAATAACCCTAAAAACCGACTCTATTTTTAGGCATTTTTTCCGTGCATTGCAGTTTACCCGGGGATTTGAAATGAAGGCGAAAAAATTGTGGGTTTTTGTGTAAATTCGACAGGAAAAAAAAGGAAAAGTATAAACGGTTCATTAAAATGATTAACAGCTTCCTCACAATGTCCAGCTTTTCTCGAAAAAATCCAAATCGATTTCTTTTCCTCCACCAGTTGTAGTATAATAATAATAAAAAAAAAAAACAGCTATTAAATCCACACAAACAGATTTAAGCTCATGCAGTTTGCTACAGATGCGGGTTGCAAAATCTGACCGTCCAATCAAGTCGCAATCTGATTGGTTTAAACAACATGGATTTGAAGCTGAGAACCCGTGCTGTTCTGTACTCACGAGAGAGAAACGCTATGAAATGAAGAGAATAGATGGGAATAATTGGATACATATTCAGGACAAAAATATATCAAAAAGTCAGTGAGTCAGCGATTAGACCCGGCCACTGGATCACAGTGATTACAGCTGACACACAACATGTATGTTTGTAATTTATTGAGAGGGAAAACAATACATTACTGCCTGTGCAAGCAAAGGCAATGAAATAAAAAATAAAAAAGCTACATAATTCTGCATAAAATCATATTTGGATAAAAAAAGGACCCGAGTACCAGTTCCAGTATTAATAATTGGTATTATACATATTATATAACACTCATTATATATGCATTATATATTATATTATATAATAGTATAATAGGTATTACATAATGCATTATTAGTAATGAATAATTAATATAAATATACAGCAATATTTTGTCTGACTATTTAGTGCCATCAGATGCAATTTGAGATGCAGCCAAAAACAACCAGACAAACCATTTCACACCACAGCGAATCTGTTCAAACAGTCTGCTCAAAACTGAAAACACACAGTCTGGGCATTTTGGTGCGACAAAAAAATATAGCGGAAGTCGATAAACCAGAAGTTAAACATTGAGATCATTTGTGTGCATGAACTGTGCGTAAACGTGATTATTTCTGACATGCATTTGAGATCAGAACAGAAAATTGATCCATATGGAAGAACTTGGTAAATATGGTAAGAAAGCCGGCTTTCGAATAGGCTTCAGACGATCGCAAAAAAAAAATGAAAAATTGATTGCCAAACATTGTACCCTAATTGAAGTAGCTGTTTAGTACGATCATAAAATTAAATACCACTCCATGAATGACTGTCTGACGCATGATATATTATAATATTTATGATTAACAATCAAATGATGAAAACGTTAGAAAAGCTGCTATGAAGGTCGTCGTCTTATGAACGACTTGTTATAAAAGACAATTTATTTAGAGTGCAAATGCATTGAATTTCTCTTAAATTACACAAATTACAAATTTCTCCATTTCTATTTATGATAAGTTATTTACAGTCAAACCAGACGTTAAAAACGTCTTTGGCAGTGGATTACTTTGAGTCCTTCATCCCCCACCCCAACACCCCGGGATGTTTGAGGCCCATCGGCACTTGCCCCGCTGGCCCAGTCAATAATCCATCTTAGGATTTATTGCCCATTCAGCTAATTAAATAGTGACAGATATATGTGGATGAAGTGGAGAGAAAGCACGAGAGAGGGAAAGAGAGGTGGATGAAGAGAAGAGTGACATTGCATAGTGTACTCATGACAATGATAAATTTTTTTTTCTGCTTTCCCTACGCGAACACTCGGCAAAGTGACAAATGGACGCTCGTGGGTATGTGAGTAGTCACATATTCACCGAGAAGAGAGAGACATCAGAGGCAGACAAGACGGGAGTGAGTAATTGTCTAAATGCTACATTACATGCGATTTGTCTTCCTTGTCGAAGCGCGGTGTAGTCCTTTTTTTCGCCGCTTTATATATCAACACACAAACACATTTCTCTTACTCGGAGACCGACCTTATATTGGATCGCTTAGGGAGGTAGGGAGCATGTACTGTATAACCTTTACTGCGACACTACAGGCACTTAGAACGTAAAAAATGGCTACTAGTATCCGCTTACCGACTGGCAAGAACGAGGTCTAAACCCCGTCAAACCATTGTTAAGCCTCAAGCTATCACTTGTAAGTGTAATTGCTCATCCTGATTGTATTCTTTGGTCATATATTCAGTGCGACCGGTGTACCCGGATGCCGTATCAAGGATTGTTAAGCTCCAAAGTGTCTGGCCCAGTTAGATCCTGAATGCTTTCTGAGTCCAGCTTGTTTATTTCTGATTTGCACCACTACTTCGGCTTGATTGTATCCAGAAGGCAGTTGCCAGCCAGGAATGCACAAATCCTCTCGGTGGCCAGACTTTCGCTTTCTCGCTTCATAGCGAGCTGTTAAAATGCACAAAGGCAACCCCAATCTGGGCAGCGACAGAAAACGTGTGAATTGTTCATCAGGGGGAAAGTTCTGGCGCTAAAACAACATTCCTGGTCTGTCATTAGGACTTAAAGTATCTCTTCAAGGAGAAGGTTTTTTTTGTGTGTTTCTATTCCACCTTTCTAATTTGTACAGATTTCCCAACAAATCTGTTCTGGTGCTTTCAAGATTAGTTCTTTTTTTCATCAAAAAAAAAAAAAAGCATGGCGAACTGTGACATCGTACGGCAGGATCTCTTTGACGGCCAAATCGGTCATTTCATGTCTAACACACTTAATTTTTTTTACACAATTTGTCTACACTGGTGCGCCGGTAGCGATGGAACGTAAAATGGAGAGGCAAATCAAGAGAAAGATGAATGACAAATGGGATATGGGCAATACACAGGTCTCTTAGATTTGAGAAAGTATCGTGACAGTTCAGAAGATGATGCGCCGTGTCATCGGAGTCCTCTTTTTTTTTTTTCCCCTGTCTGTTCTTTTTTTAAGCCGTAAATTGATTTTCGCATTTCTCCTCGAGTCTGGCGAGGCTTCCAGTGCAATTAGTTACGGCAAACATGAGAAACATAGCGGCCTACTCAGCCCAGAGCGCATTATTTATCAGCCCAGAGCGCATTATTACCAAAACCTGTCAGTCATCCTGATTTTATTGTTTCAGACCGGCCCACACCACATCGCATTCAAATGTAATAATACACTAATGCTGACCTGGGATTAATGAAGTGAAATTGAGGAGTTGTCACGTATACACACACACACACACACAAACACACCGAATCCTGAATCTCCAAATACTGTATGCAAATATTTTTATTGGTGTAAATCATTACTAGTTATGGATAATTATTATGTATTTTTTTATCTGGAATCTGGATTCGGATTGGAAAAAAAATGTCTTTCACACCCGGAACATGATGCGTAAAAATCCCTGGTGTATAATTTAAGGCCATCTGTTCACCTGACATTGATGTATACAGAAAGTCTGGCTTGTAATATGTCCCTGGACATGATTTAGCTTTATTTGTCTTCATACATTCTGGCAAACATTTTTTAATCTAGTGTGAGTCCAATCTTGTTTTGGACATGCAACCACTCATGATTAAGTTGAGCATATGTATATATATATATATATATATATATATATATATATATCTCAGTGGTCCCCTGGAACTCGTGGGGGTTACGCTCTAAGACCCCATGAGTTCCAAATATCTGTGAATTTTGGACGCATCCCCACAGCCCCCTGAGTGAATTCATCTAGACATTGGCACTTTTATAAATCTAATGTACAGTATTTGACCAAAAACATAGTTTCAAATGTTATTTCTAACGTTCCTGAACATTCAGTCCTGCTGCGGATTTCAGGGAATTTTAGGATAATGCGGATATAATTTTATACATTTGAGAAGCTAGAAGGTACATTGGTTAAACCCATAACAACGAAGGGAAAAAACATTGTATTTTCTTGCAATTGGTTTAGAATAGGAACTAAAATCAGACTCCCAGCATGCAATTTTGTCGAACATCTTTTACATACAGAACACCAGGGTTAAAATGGTGCGTTGAAATCATCGGGCCGGTCCCCTGAGCAATATGTACAACCCTAAATTGTTGAGTTCGATAACTGGATAGTGTTTTTGACTCATGCTTTGACATGAACATTGCTATTGTGGACGCTACACAATTTGGTCGTTGAGACGCTCAGAAGGTTCCGATTCTGCAGTCGGTTTGATCAGGTAGAATATATAATGGCTTGCTAATATCTAATATTTAATATCTATAGCGTACGCTGTTAATAAAGACTAAGTACAAGCTGTACTTAGTCTTTATTGACTAAGTACAGCTTGCAAGGAATCAACAGGAATCCAATTATGTTATCTGGTTAATGAGTCTTAATAAATTCACCACCCAACTGTCCCACTATGTGGCCTTGTTTTTTTTTCTCAGCATCACCTCATCGTTCTAATCCAAACCCCCTCGGCAGCCTCCGATTCCATCTCGTTCCGATTGGCAGTCATCAATTCTTCCATTGTCAGTCTCGTTAATTAAACTAATTAAACCCAACGATTCCCAACTGCTTCTCAACTGGACAGCTGGTTGTGTTTGGCATATGCTTTTGCAAATGAAGATTGTATGTATGATGTATTAATACACTTTTGAACCATCTGTTCCTGGGGCTGGATCAAGCCTGGCCACAGTCCCAGTGGAGCAAGTCAGGACCAGTAAAACCTGGTTAATGCTAATGCAAATCAACAACAAATTTGTTCCTGTTTACTCGCTTTCAACTTACACATGACCCTCAAACTCCCCACCCAGAAAACACAATCCAGCATCAAGAACTGTATTAAACAGTGGTTGGACTTTAGAACCAGCAAGGCCTTTTGTCTCGGATTAAACTCTCAAAATCATTGGGTATATTTTTATTATATTTCTGTTCATAAATATGTATGATTCCCATAATAAATGATTCCCAATACTCCATTCTCTTCATTTTATAGCGTTTCTTTTGGGTAAGGTTTCTCCACTGCGCCACTAAATGTAGATTTGGGTTTCTATCCAATTAGATTTCAGGCTTTACATTACATATTGCAGCAGAAATAAACAAGCCCTTGTTAGATTCAAATTCATGTTACTTATAGCTGTCGCTTAAACCAATCCGGTTGCTCACTCTGAGGTTGTCCAATCATGTCAGCATTTTCCGATCCTTTGATTGGATGGCCAGAGAGGGCGCTAGTCAGACTCGGAACCCGCATCAAATATACATACTCAAATATATATACTCAAATATATTCGTGTGGATTTCATAGCTGTTCTTTCAGTCAACAACGTCTGACAGAGGAGAGGAAAACGATTTGGTTGCTCTTACAAGGACATTTACAAGACGGACTTTTTCTAGAAAAGCTCGACATTGTGAGAACGTCGACCAGAACTGTTTAAAAGAGGTGTTAAGCTTTTTCACTAACCATTTATACTTAACCATATTTATACGTAGCTGCTTCATACGTGTCTTTAATGTATCGTATCGTCGGCTGTGCATCGAAATGCGAATCGCATCAACCTCTGTTATGGAGATGCACATCCCATTACTGATGTAGGTGAGGAGATGAGGAGGCTTGGGGGGCACTCAGCGTTTCATTTCATCCAAAAGGTGTACAACAGGTTTTAGAGCGCTATAGCAGGAGATCTTCTACTCCAGCCCATGCGTAGCTTCCTTCCTAGTTTCCTTCCTTGTGTGGTTTTAAGAATTCCATCACGAGAAAGGGAGGAGAGGAACGAAGATGGCTTGGCATCGCTTATTTCGCATTTCTCGCCATTATAAATAGCAGCAATGCCTCTACTGAATAGGAACGTTTGATCAAAATCACAGAAGCCCATGATTGGAGATAACATCAGTGTGTTTTTTTGTGTCGTTTTTTCCCCTCGGTTGATGAAATGCTAAAGCATAGACTTCAAAACTTCAAACCTGAGTAAGGGCCGAGCTGTCACGTTGCGTAATTATGCACTCGGAATTGCTATGGAACTTCAGAACTTTCTTCACCTTTGTGGAAGGTCTGAGGAGTGGGGGAGGTGGTAGGTGGGGGTCAACTACTTCTGTACAGTGGAATGGAACTAATGATAGACCGTCTTTTGAGACAACGCGTGACATTTCTATTTAATCCGGCATCGCGTATTCTACTGATAATGTCTCCGAGGTAGGTTCGGTGATCTGCAAAGCTTTTCTCGTGCAAACAATATTGTGGAAATAAATGGAAAATGGCATGATTCTCCGAACAGTTTCTATTTTTCTGTGCATTTGAAGTCTCGGTGTAGGCTATACTTAAAAGCACGGACAGAACAAAAAAAACACTTTAGATGCACTCGATATGCAGGTTAACCACTGCAGTGCTGGAACTTCAAACCAGGAAACGGACATGTTCAGATTCTGTTATATACGAATAGGGTTCGAGGGCTGTATGAGTATTTCTTATTTTGCATTTTAGGAGCCTTAGGAATTCACATTTCTATCATATTCTAGAAGCATTTCATATCCAAAGAACATGACCAGAAAGTCGGAAGACGAGAGTTAAAAAAATGACGTTCTTGATTCTAAAGAACGACCGAATTTAGTCCCCATTTCCTCTTATAAGAACCTCCACATGTTCTGAAAAAATGTTCCACTAGATGTTTGGAGTGCGCTTGTGGGGATTTGTGATTTTATTCAGCAAGTTGGTAAAGTCAGGTACAGATGTAGGGTAAGGAGGTGAGGAGGGCAGGAGGGTGTATTCAGCGTTCACATTCATCCCAAAGGTGTTCAATAAGGTTTATAGCTCTATAGCAGGAGATCTTCAACTCTGACTCATGGAAAAGAATATTTTCAGGGAAGTGGTTAACCTCAGGTTAAGGTTATGAGGAGGTGATCAGAAGATTGCGGGTTTAAGCTCCGGTGTAGCCAAGTCGCCAGTATCTTGGGGCCCCATTGCACGGCCCTTAAGCTTCTGTGATCTAAGGGCGCTGCATTATGGCTGACCCCAGCTTCCTTGCATTGCTGGAATATGAGAAGAAAGAGATTGTACTGTAATGTACATGTGACAAGTATAAAACATCTTTACCTTGGAGCACCTTTATTAAAGACAATAGTTGACTTGAATGAACAAAGACAACCAATGAAAAACAAGAATTGAAAGAGTGCAGTGAATCTCTGGTTCTGTATACACAAGTGACCGTGAATTTGACGTGACGTTACAGTATGCAATACGTTGAAGAAAATGTAGTCTGGTCCGTAACCTGACACCATGGAATGCTGTTCCAGAGGAAATTCCTTCCTGAATAAGGTTTGGAATTGAACAATGAATGAGTAGAAGAAGATCTTATGGTGTTGGGAGAAGATGATAGCAGATTGCCTCATGCCCCACAGTCAAACATGGAGTTGTTTTGCAGCAGGGAATGTTGCAGACTTGTTTCGGAAAGTGAAGGTAACACCGAACCAACATGGCTAACATTCCATACTTCAACTAACGCCATCAACTCATAGGAAACCACTTATACGACAAGACGATGAGCCGAATTGTACGTCCGAGCTCTATAATCGTTATTTACAGAGTTATCTGGATCTAACATCTGGCCAGTCACTGCACCATCCTCTGGGATAAACTGGATCGTAATTAAATCTCCAACATCTTTGGTAAAACATTTCAGCTGAATGTTTGAAGAAAAAAAACTGGTCGGTTCCCTGGTGGTCTAGTGGTTAGGATGCGGCGCTCTCACGGCTGCGCCCCGGGTTCGATTTCCGGTCAGGGAACCGACCCCAGCCATTAGGGTTGCACAAGCCAGTGCACTCTTAGTGCCGGTCCCAAGGCCCGGATAAATGGGCCTTGGGACCGGCTAAATGATAAATCGAACATGCGGATCATGAATACGGAAGATCCGCAGTGGCGCCCCCTAATGGCAGAAGCCGAAAGAAAGTTCGAAGAAAAAAACGGTCAAAGATGCGAAGAGTGCGTCAAGCTAATCTTCATACGCTAAAGGAGGATTTTTTAATAAAAATTGTTTGTTGCAAAAAAACAAAATCATGTTTGTATTTCATATACAATATAAATGGATCTTAATTCATGCACATGACATACCAGTAAAAAAATTCATATTCACCATAATTCCCTCGGTCTCTCCGGGCCTGTTTTTGCGCGGAATCAGTACAGCAATATGGATTAAATTAGCCGCCTCTGGGCATTTGATAAGTGAAATGTGTAATAGAGAGATTACCATGTCAGTCACTTCATGTGTGCGCCTGTAATATAACACCTGCCTATGTTCATTAGCGTGTCGCCGTCTCTATGGCGGGGATTTAGCCGAAGCTTTCGGATTATTTTATTTGACTGCAGGAAACAATAACAGAAATCTCTTCACGCCGAAGCTGTTCGGGTTGTTTGGGTCGAGTCAATCCGTACTCTAGTCGTTTTTTTCATACGGGAAAATGGATCTGGGGTTTAATCGAAAGCGCGGCAAATCACGACAGGTGTTTGAGACGATAATGTTTATTGGAATGATTTTTTTAAAAGTATCTGCCGCGAACCTGATACACGCTGATACGTTCGTACGTACACAAGAAAAGCTTGTTTCTCTTGATAGCGTCGAGCGCGTTCTAATGGAAATCTATATCATTACCCCTGTTGATAAGTTTACACGGTAGTGCCACATGATTGCGCTCTGGAGTAAATCATTATCCATGAACTTACTTTCTGTGGTATAGTTATGGATCTGAGCTTCTGAGCTTCACTTTTCTGTGAGCGATATACACTTGCAATACAGCTGCAAATTCACACAGGTATCATATTAGCCAATCATGTGGAAGCAGTGCAATGGAGAAAAATCCTGCACACACTAGAGAAGATCTTGAACTGTAAGGTTTGTGTGAGTCTGAGAACATAATAGTCTCAGATTCATGTTCTTGGCTGGTGGAAGAAGAACTTGATGTGAGTTTATGCTGTTGTTGGATATCCTCCTCACTTTTTGTTGTTTGGTACCTGCTGAGATACTTTCCTGCTTACCTCGGATGCTAAGAGTGATCTGAAGAGTTTATTCGTCTTCCTGGCTTCTCGAACATCTGGCCAGTTTCTTTTACCTTTCAATGCACAGAACTACTGTGTGTAATAATTCCAACATGCTACACCTGTTTTTTTCCCAGCTATAGTCGGCTCTTCATTCCCCCAAAATTTCCAATTCGGTGAACTGGTAAAAACTAATTTTTATTACAAATTAAAAATAAATAAATATAAACGAGGCGAAATTAAAACCTCAGACGCAGGTTTTTTTTTTTTTTACAAAAAATAAATAAATTAATTAATTAATTAATAAATTGCAGTAAATAAATCAATAAACATTTGTTTTACTGATGCGCCAAGTCTCGAATCGAGCACCAGAATCCACCATGATGCTCTCATTCGCCGATTAAAACCGTCCGTGCGGAAACGTAGCAAAAGCTCCGTTCGGTGTCCTGATAACACCATAATTACTTCAAAACATTTCCAAGAATATTTTGTCTTTATGCTCTATTTTGATTTTGTTTTCATGTTTTATTGTTATTAATAAAATTTAACTCATGTCAATCGTGCGATTTATTGAGGTTGAATATTTGAATTGATTGACAGCCCTAATAGCCTTATATATGTTTATATATGTTTATATGTAAAGGAATTTTTAATACCAAATAGGTAACACTAAATGTGGAACGGGATTTTCATTCAAGGACAGGATCTTCCGATCAGGTGTCCATCTGTTGTCCTTTGGAAACATTTAAAGCAAATTTTGCTCATTTGTTTATGAATGTATTTGTTAATGTTCTGTATGTAACCCTTAAAGTGACTATTCCAGATTTTGTACGTGAATACAGCATTCCTTAAAACATTTCCCTCTGCCTCTAATTCCTACTTTTATGTTTGGCCTTTTTTTTTTTTTAGCATGAACCCTCGCAATATAGATATATATATATAGATTCTACTGTATCTCTGATTACCATCTTATGATAGTCCAAGCTATAGACCTTAACAGATTTCTGGATGGAAACATCAATCTCAGGCCTGCAGAATGCTTGGAACAGGAGTAATTAATATATTTATGTGATTCCAGCCTGATCCTGCATCAGCACACAAAATGTCTGCAACCCCCCTCTCAAAAAAAAAAAAAAATAGAGAGAGTTTTGCAAATGTCTGTTGCAATGCATTAAACATAAAGCCGGCAAACTGAAACTCGGGTATGCCGGGATGCGGCGAACGATTTAAGGTTTCCCAAGGTTACTCCGTGTCTGCTTGTGTGAAGTCGATGATATTTCAGCAGTAAAAGTGAGTGTTTATGGATTTATAGTCGTTATAAACCCGAGAGTGTCTGCATGGGGCTGTCAGGGATTGGACTGTTATTAGATTTAGTCTTTCGATACTGCCAAGATGAGTAGAGGAAAAGGTGGCGGGCAGAAGAGATCATAACTGCTGGAAGGGAATTTAACTACGCATTTGTTCGAGTGCATAAAAAAAAGCACACGAAGAGTGTTTATTTGCTTTAATCGTTAAAATCGAGGGGAAAATTTATTTAAATCCTTAGGGATCGCGTTATAATATAGACACAGTTCTGTGTCGCAGAACATCTATACGATCGTGTGCCTCCAGCTTCGAGATAGCAGTTTGGAGAAGAACCATATATGACAGAAAAGGTCAGGTGTCCCAATACTTTTGTGCCTGTCTGTCTGTCTGTCTGTCTGTCTGTCTGTCTGTCTGTCTGTCTAGCTAGCTAGCTAGCTAGCTATACAATTTGTATTTTTTTGGTTTATCATTTATTTATGATATATATCTATAAGATGCTTCATGTCGTATCGTTGGCTATGCTTCAAGATGTGAGACCTCAGTTATGGAGATACATACACATACCTACTACAGAGCTGATTGTGATTTGATGAACCTCTCAGACTTTAATTAAAATTTAATGAAGTAAAAATGTCATCTACTGAATCATAAATGAAATCGGGTAGAGAGAAAAAGTTGCTCATATCTTTGATACTCAGTGAAACTAGAAACGTAGCCGAAAAAGTGACTTCAGTACAGTAACAAAGTATATTTACTCAAATACTTCACACCGCTGGTAACAATACGTTTATAGCGTATGTGTACAAGGAGAAGGAATAAAGCTCCTCCGTTGGGTATCGCGATGGCGTATTTTGAGTATGCGCTAATCCGAGGTGACCCGCAGACGCAGCTGTGCCTCGGCGCGACGCTGATTATAGCGCGGAATGCTTATTAGAGGCACTGTTTACACACTCGGGCCTTGGTGCGATTGTTACCGATTTGCACCGTTCTCAATTATTATAATTTGTCACCCGAAATGTTACACTCCAGAAATCTCGCGGAATGAATTGAATGAGAGATTAGTTGGGCGCCAGCCTCATTTTCCAGTCAGACACGTCTCCTGCCTGCAGCAACCGGATCTCATATGCATATATTCATTTATCCACATTAGTAGAAATTCAAACAAAGCAAAAAAAAAAAGAGGCTTAATTCTATTTTGTAGTGCAATATATGAACAAAAATATTGGGAGACATGACTTTTCGAATCGTATGCAGTTCTTTCACGGTCTGTTTTTCCACAAACTTGGAAGCACCTATTTGTATTGGACGTCTTTGGATGCTCCAGCGTTCGATTTTTACTTGACCTGAACTACGAGACGCAAACCTGCTCCGGCATGACAACGCTCCTGTGAACAAAAGCCAGCTACATGAATTTTTGCTTTACATTGGGTGACTGAACAGTGATGAGTCGTTCTCAAGCGATTCTCAAACGATTCTTTTCTTGGATAAAAGCTTTACTTTCTTCCTTCATTCCTACATGGGATAAGATCCTTCATTCCTAGCTTCCTTACTTCCTAAGATTTAATCCTTCCTTCCTTCTATCCCTCCGTCTTTCTTTCGATCCTTCCTTCCTTCCTTCCTTCCTTCCGTCGATCCTTCCTTCCTTAGTTCCTTCCTTCCTTGCTTTGATCTCCCTTTCTTCCTTCGATACGTCTTTCAATCCTTCCTTCCTTCCTTCCTTCCTTTGATCTTCCTTTTTTCCTTCGATACTTCCTTCAATCCTTCCTTTCTTCTTCCTTCCTTCGATCCTTCCTTCCTTCCTTTCTTCTATCCATCCTTTCCTACTTCCTTCCATCCATCCATCCTTCTTTTCTTCCTTCCTTCCTTCCTTTCTTTGATCCTTCCTTCCTTTATTCATTCTTTCTTTCTTCCTTCCTCCCTTCCTTCCTTCCTTCCTTCCTTCCTTCCTTCCTTCCTTCCTTCCTTCTTTCGTTCCTGTAAACAAAAGCCAGCTACATGAAGATCTGCTTTTCATCGGTTGACGGAATAGTGATGAGTCGTTCTCAAGCGATTCGTTAATTTTAAACGATTCGTAATGCGACTTGGAAGAACGAATCGTCTCAAAGAGGGAAATTGTGCAGGAAACATAATTGAGTCATTGAGTCCTCTGGTCTGAGTCTTTCGTTCTTTACAGGTGGTTACTCGCATTTAAAAACGGTTCAGTCTGAACATTCAGACCTGAAATGCCACTGCATATTACACAAGGAACAAAAAAACGATGTGCGATAGTTTATTCCCCAAATCTATTGCAAGATCTGGAAAATACAGTGGACTGTTGCTGCTATGCCTCAGGGTCCGTCTGGTGATGCTGTACAATAGCAGCACTCTCTTTCCACTCAGCCCAGATCCCTCAGGACGGCCGGATTAAATCTTCCTTCATGACCCGAATTGATTTGTGCTGCCGACTTTGTGTCCCGTAGTTCCTTAAAGAAATGCGTTACGAGGAGAAGTTCGAGAGAGATAAATCTAATAAAAAAGAAAAAAAAAAAGAAACGTAGGTCGGATAACGGTTGAGGCGGCAGGACAGGAGCTGAGGAGCATCGGAGAAGAGAACGAGTGTGTCTCCTGCGGGTAGATGGATGGATGGCGAGAAAATGGCAACGTCTTATTCGTGGCATCTTGTCTAGCCGGTGGAATTTATTTAAACAATAAATACGGGATTTCAAGCGGCGTCTCTTTTGCATCTTTCGGGATACTACGAAGCTACATAGATGTCTGAGAAAATGAAACTCGTATCCGAGCGAATCCTCACAGAGTCGGCTATCAGCTTCTCGAATCTTATATAAACATTAGAGAGATGCTTGACTTACAGAAGGATTGTCCTTGTGTGTGTGTGTGTGTGTGTGTGTGTGTGTGTGTTGTTGAGGCTGTAAGAGTGTGCGAGAGGAAATGAAAGGAAGGAAGAGGAGAAAGGGACGAGTACCTTTCCAGCACCCTTTCATCTCTCTGAAAGAGCCCCATAAAGATGGCCATTAGTCCACTGCAGATTCAGATCTTCTGGCTTCTTTTTCTCACTCTTTCAGGATTAAACCGAAATTAACGAACGCATTTCATGCATGAGGGAAATATTCAGATCGCATAGAAGTGTTTGTTAAACACTTTAATTTACAGGCAAAAGTATTGGGACCCCCAACTTTTTCCTCCATACTGTATATTTTACCCAAACATAAGGGGACACAATTGTAGTCTTTGCATGGACTTTAGAACATTAGATGTTCACTTGAACCACCTGGTCGAACATGACAATTAACCTCTGCACAAAGCCATGAAGATATGGTTGGAGTGGAAGATCTTCTGCTATAAAGCTGATAACCCTATTGAACACCTTTGGGATGAATTGGACCCCTCAATGCACCTCAGGCCTCCTCGCCTACATCAGTACCTAAATTTACTGACTGGCTCAATGGGGACAAGTGCACAAGCTCCCAAATTCAGTGGAACAGTCTTCAGTCTTCAACATAGTCGCACCATCATTATCAGTCGGTAAAGTGGTATCTCAGTGGTTTAGATGTTAGGTCTTCTGATTAGAAGGCCATTCATTCAAATCTCAGCACCACCAAGCACACGAACTTGCAGACACGCAACTACTCAGTTGTGTAAATAAGATAATTGTCTGGATAAGAGGGTCTGCCAACTGCCATACATTTAAATATGAAAATCAATGTCTACATCATCGTACAAACCGAGCAGCTGCGTTGGTGTTGAGACTCTGGACTGACTGACTGACTGACTGACTGACTGGATAGAAATATATTCCAATCCCAGAACTACTAATGTGAAGCAAAGCTTTTTTTCTCTACAATGGCTGAGCTGAAGCTCTGCCTCAAGCTTGGATATGCTAAACAAATCCTTTTCCCTCTTTTCTTGGATACAAGCCTTTCTTTCTTCTTTCATTTCTACATTGGATAAGATCCTTTATTCCTTCCTTTCTTCCTGGGATTCAATCCTTCCTTCCTTCCCTTCTTCCTTCCTTCCTTCCTTCCTTCCATCCTTCCTTTCATCCTTCCTTCCTTCCTTTGATCCTTCCTTTGATCCTTCCTTTGGTTCTTCCTTCCTTCCTTCCTTCCTTCCTTTCTTTGATCCTTCCTTTCTTCCTTTCTTTGATCCTTCCTTTCTTCCTTTCTTTCTTCGATCCTTCCTTCCTTGCTTCCTTCCTTCCTTCCTTCCTTCCTTCAATTCTTCCTTCCTTCCCTCCTTTCTTCCTTCCTTCAATCCTTCCGTCAATCCTTCCGTCAATCCTTCCTGCCTTCCTTCCTTCCTTCCTCCCTTCCTTCAATTCTTCGTTCCTTCCTTCAATTCTTCCCTCCTTCCTTATAGCTTTCCTTCTTTTCTTCCCTACTACCTTCCTACCTTTCTTCCTTCTATCCTTCCTTTAATCCTTCCTTCCTTCCTTCCTTCCGAACAAAATAGATAAGATTCTTCCTTCCTTTCTTTCTTCATTCCTTCCATTCTTCCTCCCTTCCATTCTAAGTTCTATAAAAAACAACACCACAATCCAAAGTAAATCCTGTACTATTGTTTTCCTCTAACAGAACACCACATGGTTAGAAAGTCAGTATATTGGGTGTTTACTGTGCACTGAACTCAAACCCTCACTGAGATGATTCTCCTTCTCCCCAGTTTCCTCCGTGTGTAAGCGCACAGCATGTCGCCTGCTCTCTCCCATAAACTCTCTGTATGTTCCTGGCTGGCATCTGGTTCCTGGTCACATGGTATCCTGGGATTTGAGGCTTTTTGCCCAGCAAGATGGTGCGAGTCTTTCGTAGCCGTCACTCGCTCGCTGTTTCTTTAATTTGTTTTGTTGTGTTGGACTTAAGTGGTGCGCTGTTAAGTGTTCACCACCCTGGTGCAATTCCACTTCTCTCTGAGCTTCACATGGGAGGGCACATCGATTTTCTGTGTTTATTCTCGTGTGTATATAAATATATAAATAATGTTATATATATTAGTATTTTTCTGCACATAAATCCATATTGACCCTTATTATATGTAGAAAAAAATAAAATTGATATAAAAATATGCTTTATAAACCTTCTTTTTTGTTTTCAGGGTCATTTAAGGTCATTATTGTTTTTTTGTATTGTTTTTTTTTGTATTTCCCTCCACCTTGAGTCTCGGGCTGGTCTCAATTTTCAATGAAAACATACAAGATAAACCATAAAGAGCAGGACGACTAAAGAACTCGTTTGTGATTTATCACCCCAATGATTCCAGGTTTATCTTCGTCATCATCTTCCTTCATTTTTCTCCGGTTTCAGGTTTAAATGATAGTGAAAAAGGGGCTGTAATTATGACACGGCTATTAATCAATAAAAACAGTAATTATTAATACAAATACACCAGTTTGTGTTTGTGTTATTGCTCTTCATTTCTTTGCCTTTTTTTATATATATCTCGTTCTTGTTTTCCTTCTTGCACGTCTTTTTGTTATTATTGCTGTTTTTTTTATCCTCCTTTTTCTTCTTAATGCTCTTTTTTTCTTTGTCTTTATCTTTTCTGCTTGCTCTTCATGGTATTACTGCTGTTTTCCTTCTTTTCTTCTTTTAATCCTGCTCTTTTCTTGTTATTGTTCTTTTTTTCCCGCTTGTTTTTCCTACTTTTAATTTTGCATTTCTTCCTCATTTCTTCCTGCCCCATTCTTTCCTTTATGCTCTTTTCTTTTCGTACTCTTAGTGTTTATTCTTGTTCTTCCTCCTTTCCTTCTTGCTGCAGAATTTTCTTCACTTTTCTCTTCCAGGAAATCATCCACCTGCACTGGATTCCCCTCCACCCTCCGTGTGGTCGTCCTCATTAAACTTCCACTTGCCCTGAGGTGATAAAGGTGAGACTCTGCCAAGCTTAGATGTTCAAAGCAATTCTCCTCACTAAAAAGGCGCATGGCCTCTGCCTCCGCAGTCAGCGGCCTATCAGAGCACTTCCATGTCGTCCACCCACAACCACCCAGACGAGGGCAGATGTAATACCCCGACTCAATCTGGCCCTCGTGTCCTTGTCTAAAAGCTCTGCCAGCATCTGATATCAACAGGAGGTGAATGTAAAAAAAGATTCTGTTCTTTTCTTGTTCTCCCTTTTTTTTTCTTGTTCTTCCTCTTGAACTTTTAATTCTTGCTCTATTTTTTTTTTTATCATTGCTGATCTTCTATTTTTCTCCCTTTTTTCTTTGTTTTTGTCATTATTGCTCAAATTTTTTTTATTTTCCCCTTTCTCCTCCTCCTCTTCTTTTTTTCATGCTCTTTTCTTTTCTTGTTCTCCATCTTTTTTTCCTGTTCTTCCTCGTCTCTTTAACTTTTAATTCTTGCTCTTCTTTTTATCACAATTGCTGGTCTTCTTCTTTTCTCACTTCTTTTTTTTCTTTGCTCTTGTTTCTTTTGTTCTTGCACTTCTTGTTATTATCGCTCTCCTTCTTTTTCCTCTTCCCCTTTTCTCCTCCCCCTCTTCTTTTCTTCATGCTCTTTTCTTTTCTTGTTCCCTGTCTGGTTTTCTTGTACCTCCTCTTTCTTTTATCTTTTTATTCCTGCTCTTCTTGTCATTATAATTGCTGATCTTCTTCTTTTTCATCTTCTTTTCTTTGTTCTTGTTCCTTTTCTGGTTATTATTGCTGTTCTTTTTATTTTCCTTTCTCCCCTTTCTCCTCCTCTACTTTTCTGCATGCTCTTTTTTTTTGTTCTCTTGCTCTTCTTTTCATTCTCATTGCTGCTTTTCTTTTATTTATTTGTTCCTCCGTTTTTTTCCTCGCTCTTCGTTATTACAGCTGTTTTCCTTTTTTTCCTCTAATTGCTTTTTTTTCCTATATTTTTTTTCTTGCTTTTCTACTATTTGTTCTTTTACTTGTTTTTCCTTTCAAATCATTTGCGTTCTTTGTTCTTGCTTTTCCTCTTATTGTCGCTGTCCTTCTTGTTCTTCGTCCTTTTCTTCTTGTCTTTCATGTTGTTAGTGGTCTTCCTCTTTCTCCCCCCTCCTTTTTATCATCCCATTTTTCTTCTGATTTTATGACATTCAATCTAACAAAACTGTTATTTTCTGGAATTTATTAAATTTTTGCAGCTTTTAAAATTGAAACTTACTACAAATGAACATGATGGAAATCTGGAAAGAATTAAGCACCGAGCTCGAGCACTGTTTGCTTGGATGAAGTCATATCAGCCCTATTTTTATTACCTCTTATTAAATAACTAATAAACGGTAATAGACTCGGCACAGAACGACATTAAAGCGATTTGGGCTACGTTATCATCCTGAATGGTTTCTGATACGTTCAATTTTTCTTATTTTATCCTCTAAGATTGAAAAAATAATACAATATTTATCTTCATTTTTGTTTCTGAAGAAGATATTTAACTTTGTAGCACCAAAAAATGAAAAATAAAAACACAATACATGTTTCTGGGCGACTGCACGAGTCTGATCACGTAACGATGAGACACAAAAGAACGGACACGAGTGCAGATAAATGTATGGAGCTCTAGAGCCCTGACCTTCACCCACATCCCCTCACCTACATCAGTTCCTGACTTTACTTTCACCTTTGTGTGTGAATGAGCACAAATCTCCACAAGCACCAAAATCTAACTTCTCATAAGAGTGGATGATAATGATGATGATGATGATGATGATGAGAGCCAATTAGGACTAAATGTGGAATGTGCTATACTTTTATTATTTTGAAAGTCACCAATATTTTATATGTAGATCGATTTCTCTACACTGTCACCACTGCTGCTACGTGAAGACGTGTATATATACTGTACGTACACACACACACACACACACACACACACACACACACACACACACACACACACACACATGGGCAGTGGGAGGTCAGTGGTTAAGGTGTTGGGTGACTAATTGGAAGGTCATGAGTTTCACATTAAACAAGGCCCTTAACACTCTGTGCTGTAGGGGGCGCTGTATCATGGCGGACTCTCCGGCTGTGACCCCAGGTTTAAGCTGGGCCCTATGCGAAGAAAAGAATTTCACTGTGCTATAACGAATCTGTAACAAAAAAAAGGCTCTTCTATTCTATTCCACATGCATCTACTGCGCGAATCACGCTAATGTATGCTAACGCTAGTTCAAAGTAGAATAGGAACTAGCCCCTTTTTTTCATGCACGTTTCCCTGTCGTTTCCTCGACAGTTAAAAGTCGACCTTTACTTAAAAAATAATCTTCAGACACTACCACACTTGTGAACGCCGGGATAATGAATTCCGTGTATCCATTAGTGCCTACTGTATATTGTTGCACTTTAGTTCGTTGATCAATCGTTTCAGCAAGACACTGCAATTAGAGCGATCGATACGATGAAAAATCACAGCGTACACACACTTTGCGTGTTCGCAATTTGCTCGATTATTCCCACGCCCCGGAATTTTCCAGCCGTATGCGCTTCTTCTGCAAACAGTTGTGAATTTTTTTGCTTTATTCCAGAAACATCTTCAGAAAGTACACTAAATATTAGAGTCAGGTGTCCACCAGAGGTGTGACGAGAACCTGAAAATAAAGTAAAAGTATAAATATCTCAATCCATTCCAAGTGAAAAGAAATCAGTTCCAATAGTCAGAATATTAGAATATGAAGAGGAAGAAACCTTGAGAGAAACCAGACTCAAAAGAGGAACCCATCCTCATTTGGGTGACATCAAGAGTGTGAGAACTAACATGAGCACTGGAGTGTGTGATTATGAGTGATGTTCTTTCTACAGTCTTCATGGTTATAAAACTAGGAGCTACTGAGCAACTCATAAAATAGCTCAACATTTGCGATCATCACAGATCCACCAGCTTCTCCATGCCAGAGCCTTTAAACACTTCAGGAGATCCAGTGTCCAAACTCCACATAAAGTGGGATCCATTTGGTGCTGGTACGTCTCTAGATGGTTTAGGATGTTTGCGGAGTCTACTTCTTTAAAGGTCCTCAATCTTCACAAGGTGGGACGTGACTGGGGCTGGAGCAACCTCAGGATGCCTCGGGATGGGGAGAGAAAGAGAAGCAGTGGAGAGGAATTAGCGTAGCTGCTGTTCATGACGTTCACGTAGGCTCAAATAGTCCTCAACACCAGAACACACGTTAGTGAAAAAGCCCTAAAATACGAATTGCATTTTCCACCTCAACACTGCAGGAACAACTTTAAGATCTTCACAACAGTCTCTGGAGGATGGCAGAGTGAAACGAAGGTCAAACAAGACTTCAAAAAACAAAAAAAAGACATAAGTATTAAAGCGATCTTTCATTAAGGGATCTTCAATTAACCAATAAAATTACAGGAAAAACAAATATTGATTGCTGTGTGATTCGATGCAACTCTTAATGTTCTAAAAGTGTCTATTCAAGATATTTTTGGATGGAAAACGAGGCCAGCGGTGCTAAAAAAGTCGTTCACTTGCAGCAGAAGACGTGAGTCGGGAAGCGTTGATGACATCAACAGAATTTTTGAGGAAACGCTCAAAATATAGTGGAGTAAAATGTACATCTATTGAATAGTAAATGTAGAGTAGAGAGGAAAAGTTGCTCAAATATTTAGGAAACTCAATAAAACTTAAAAAATCGCCTAAAATTTACTTAAAAGTACTGTAACAAAGTCCATTTTTATCCATTTGATAGATTTCACGTTGCATTTGCAGCTTTAGTGTAAATGCGAACGTGCACCGCATGTGTTATAAAACCTAACAGGATACACAGTGTTTTGTTCTCAATGCTTTCTGTAACATAATGTACATTATTTTCACACGAATACACTCGCAATGTTCCAGCTTGCTCACTACTTTCTGCCCCCCCACACACTCAGACAGAAAGATCGTCTCGTGAAACAGGAATTGTTGCCGTAGTGCAAGAAAATGTGACTCGAATGTGAATCTGAGTCACAATGATTTGAGTTTTTGTGTTCTAAGTAAATACTTTTCGATCTCGATTACTAATATTTATGCACATACACGTTTATTCACAGCTCATCTGCAGCACTGAATCACCTTCCAGGCCGAAAGCAAACAAATTAGAATGTATTATTTTTCTTTTACTCAAAATCACCTGCTTTTTCTTTTCTTTTTTTTTTTTTTTTATATGTGCCACAATAGTTTTAAAGAAGAAGAACTGACATGTAATTTAAATTGATAAGCACAAGCGGACGCTTTTAACTTTTCCTTTGAAGCTTCACCGCCTTAAATACTTCTGAGAAAAGAAGAAACGTGTTGAAAACATTGTTTGATAAAAGTCGTCTTTGACTGCATTGTAATGTGGTTTTGTTTTGGTTTTCTTTAATACAAAAGACTAAAATATTAGGACACCTGACTTCTCCGTTCCAAATGTGGTTCTTCTTACTATTTGAACATTAAACCTAAGCATTTTCTGCATGAGAACGTGTTCGGATCGCGCTGAGATGTTTCATAGGATTCATATTCTTTTGGGTGTGTTGGGACACCAAACTTTTCCTTCCCAAATGTGGAAGCTCACAACTGTAGTTTTTGGATGGAATAGTATTAGAGTTTTCACTTGAACTTGGGGATCCAAACCTGTTCCAGCAATACAAAGAACCTGTGCACAAAATCAGCTCCATGAAGATCTGCTATACATGGGTTGGCGTGGAAGATCTCCTGCTATAAATCTAAAAACCCTATTGAGCAACTTTGGGATGAATTTGAATGTGGAGTTCACCCCAGACCTCCTCACCTTCATCATACCTGACCTTCTTAACTGGCTGAATGAATCTCCACAAATCTCCCAAGCACTCCAAAATCTAGTGGAACATCCTTCCTGAAGAGTGGAGGCTATTATACCACATATCTTGTGCTTGGGTGCCCACAAACGATTGCCCATGTGAGTAAAAGATCTGAACTGGCCTGCTGTAGAGCTCTGATCTCAGCCATTTGGAATGAATTGGAACTGAGTGCAACCTTTTCACCCAAGAGGAACTAGCAGACCCAAACCTGTTCCAGCATGACAAAGATCTTGATAGAGCTCTGACCTCAACCCTATTTACCTGGATGAACTGCAACCCAGGCCTCCACATCTCACCTACGGAATGAGCACAAATCTCCACAAATCTAGTCTAACATCTTCCCGGAAGCGTGGAAGGAATTGCGCGTGCAAATCGGGACTAAATGCGGAATGGGCTGTTCGAAAAAGAAGGATTATGAATTTTATGCTTTGGTGTCAACAAACTTTTGTCGAGTGTAAATACTTTTTAATGAAATGGATCATTTATGGTATTGTGCATTTTTTGTCTGAGATATTTTATATATATATATATGAAATGTGCTCATTTTCCTGTGCATAATATAAATTCTGTGTCATGCTGCCCTGAGATATACATCGCACCTACTCTTGAGTGTGAAAAAAACCCACACTATTCTGTATTTCACATTTTTTTGCAAAAATAATGAGATGAACCAATGTGCTTCACAGCTCTTACTTTTCGGAGCTATCATTCATTCGTTGCCTCCAAAATGTTAAAAGCTACAGCTGCTCATTCGGATGAAGATTTTCTCTGATTATTCAACCAGGTTTACCCTCTTTGTTCAGTAGGATCCGTTCTGGGCTTATGCGACAGTCAAATGAAGTTAGAACTGACATCATGGCAGGAGCACATCAAGAACTGGAAATGGAAAATGCAGTTCTCGTTTGAAGTAGGGCACGACAACCTGGATTTAAGGGTTGTGTCAAGGATCGATCTTAAACCGTTTATCCGTATATTTGCTCAATAAGTGTTTGACAATAGTGCAATTTCTTGCTCGTTTAAATATCCAACTTTCAATCATCTTTGGTAGACTGAATTCTGGTTACAACCTGGGTAACTGCAGGTACGTCAAGTAAGTGTTCCAGCTTTCAGTTACAGAGGTTTAAGGTGACCATCAGGGATACCGATTGTGGAGTATCTCTGTCTTAGCCGTAAACCTGCACCAGAGAAGAGAAGAGCATGGGCAACGAGGATTAGAAATGTAGAAGGGAGAAGGACAGCAAGACAAAGAGTCTTGATGAACCGCTATGAAAGGTTCCTCTTTTAATGGAACTGAAATGGAAGAAGTGTCAGGAATGATTTGAAAAGAAAGATAGTACGATAATGAAAGAAAAAGGCTTTGACTTGTCACATGTACCTTAATAGGAAGCTGGGGTCAGTCATGACACAGCACCCTCAAGGGCCCTACATTGGCAGCTTGGTGGGGCTTGGAACATCTGACCATCCAATAATTAACCCAGAGTCTACAGGCTTTTTTCCCCTGATGATGAACTACAACATTATATAATTTTATAATACAATGATTATAATAATTATAACCCAATTTAACAAATTTTGGGACAAGGACATGTTTACCACTGTGTCGCATCAAGTCTTCTGTCAGTTTACATCTGGGAACCGAGAAGACCAGTTGCTGAGGTTTCGGGAAAATAATTTTGTTCCTTATGTGCCCGATATTCCAGGATTTCAGCTGCTTAACAGTTCTGGGTATTATAAGTAGCAATATGCAGCTAACAGGGTTGGGGTCAGAGCTTTATAGCAGGAGATCTTCCATTCCTACCCACATGGCCATTGTCAAACTGGAATCGGCCTGGGCCTCCTTGTAGAAGAATGGGAAAATTTCACGCTACAGCATCCAAAGAAGTCCTATACAGTTGCGTCTCTGGAAGTTTGTGCTAAGAGTTTGTTAAAGAACCACATATGAACAAAAAGGTCAGGTTTCTTAATACTTTTGTCTAACAATTGTGCCTTTCAGTCATGCAAACTTTTTTTTTTCTCAGCGGTTTATAATGGCTATTGATGTGGAATGAAAGTTCTGTCGATATCACTAATAACTACTCGGCATTCTGATTCTTCGTCTCCAAAACAGATCCAAATTTAAGCTCGTTAGATAATAAACAAGCTCATTTCCATCCTTCGCATCTGCCCAGCTTGATTGCTTTGTGAGCACTGTTAATTGGCAATTACGATGGGCCGCTACACCAATCACAGCTATGAACAGTGTGACTCAGCCAGTCCTTAAAACCTCAGAGCGAGGAAAGACAGAAAGGAGAGAGAGAGAGAAAGGACAATTACACATCCGCAGTCTTATTCGGCTAATCACATTTAATCTTGTTTGTTCATATTCCATCAACAACTTATTTAGGTGACATTATAGGCAATTAATACAGGTTTAAAACAACAGCACATAACTAGGACCAGCCGGGCGGTCAATTAGTAAACCGTCCATACAATGTCCAGCCGTGAAATTATTTTCAACACACAGTTTGGACTCTAAATTGTCATTATAATATAATTGTCCTCACTTGAAGGTGAATTGTCTGGTCAAACACTCACATTCCAGGACCCTGGATAAGGGTTTCTTCACGGGGCTTATTTTTGGAATCGCTAAACGAAAGAATTTATATAGAAATGCTTTGTTTTTTTGGTTGGATGGCTAAATATATACAAAGTAGGACCTCATACAGCATTCGGTAATGAAAAAAAAAGAAAGGATATATATATACATACAATATATATGTATGCATGTGTATATGCAGGTAGCCAGCTCGAGTTTTTTGATCTTATGATGGCAATAACGATACAAAACTAATCAAAAAATTATATAAATATGTGATATACTTTGAAGTTTATACATTCCGGTAATGTAACTTGCACTGCTTTGCTAAATTATTGCCTGTAATTAATTTAAATATTAACAAAATACAGAAACTATGCCATACTGATCATTATTTCTTTAAGATTCCTGCAGGCTGGGACATTTTCAAGTTACAATGGGTTCATCATCATGGGTCACGTATATGAATATTAATTTTCTATCCTTTATCGAAATCAACACATTCAGCGTATAAACTAAAATAGTGCACAATATATAAAATGGATTATCATTCATAATTCTTTGCATTGGAATTATTGGTAACATCGATCGAACATCGCAATGCTACTGTGTGTATGTATATATATATATAAAACATAATCTGGCACACAGAAGAAATTCAGCCTTGTGCATTTTCCTTGTAACCCAAACCGTCATTTACATCAGTAGATATTGTGAAGAAACTGTGAGAAGCCGCGTGCCTTCATAATGGCAACTTGACTAAACATTTTACCGATAACAATGAGATGCTTGAGAGAAAAAAAAAAATCTTACTTTTGACAGATTTGCTGTTTGTAAACATTGCTTTCAGAAACACACTTCCCAATTTGCAAATACCAAGAATGATTCGAGAAATGCTGCGAATCAAATAACAGAAAACTGTAAACAATTCTCCTACAAAACAATATATAATGTAATTGCTTTAAATAAGAGTTTCCGAGTAAGGCACAGAGGTTTCCTGAAGCTGACCCACCTGGAAACCTGTCAATAATTTTGTTTGTTTGTGCATGGAAGGGACTTGAGATTGCGAGGATGCGGCGTACGCTGCTGAGAGAGTGAACGGATGAATGAGTGCGGTGGCAGACCGTGAATAAGGTGAGGCAGAGGGATCTGCGAAACGCCGCTCCTTCATACTAACCACTGACTCAACCCGAGGATGCATTCTGATGGAATACTGCAGTAGGAAAAGTCTCTGTGAAATCAGGTGAGGACAGTAAACACATTTGGGAAAGTCTGAAAATGTGTGCGGGTTTCACACGAGTGTTTTTTTGTTTAGTTGCTTTGGAGCATTTGATGAATCATCTTAAATACTCACAAACCAGGAAGTAACAGGTCCTTTTGTCATTGTTTCTCATTTCTAATCCTGTCCATCGTCGTCACTCCCAACGAAAACCTCAACATCTTCAACTCTGCTACCTCCAGCCCCACCTCCTGTCTTTTACTCAATGACACTGTCACTAAAACATACAGCATCGCAGGTCTCACCAAGATTCATCTGCACAATTTGTCAATTCGGAGTGAATTAGGATTTGAACAGTCGGATAAACAGGATTTTGTATTCAATGACGTGATGCCCAGATGTTTTTGGGGTGAACCAGAATAATACATTTTGATCAACGTGACATTTGATAGTGAAGGAAACAGCAGCTAATTGTACACAATCAATTAAACGAATGTGCTGGTGTGGAGTAAAGTGGAACGCTATTAGAATATACTGATAAAAAAGAACACAATATGTAAACACCATGCTTTATAGGAGCATTTCCTTTCCATGAAATTCGCAGTCGAACACTTCGCCAAAGAGCATAATGCAGCCTCAATGCTTCAGTAGTATATTTTTTTGGCAGGCGTCCAGCTAAACAGAACTAACAGTTCAGCCTGAGCCAAAATAAAGTGCAACAATATCTTTTTCTCCATATGCCCCTCGTTTATTTTTTTTTGCTAATCCCAGAGTCCCACAAACTAGCCGAGCCCTCTGCGATCGAGACTTGCAGGTGATGAAAATGTGCATGGCCATTTATTATTTAAGGCATAATTACGTGTGAGGCTGCTGTGTCAGGTGGCCAGTGTGAGTGAGGCTTTTCATTAGGTGGCTTGTCATACATCCCAGGCCGCAGGCATGCCACATTGCTCACTTGCTGCCAATGTTCACCCAACTTTAGAGTCTTAATGAAAAGGGGCAGGCTGGAAAAAAAAATGAGGGCAGAAAGAGAGTATTGTCTGACCAATTTGCCCATTTCTTTCTCCTCCTACACAGCTCACAAGGTCTCCCTCTCGCTTTCATCCTCTCACACGTTCCCCTTTCTGTGCTTCTATTTTCATGAAATTGGCCCCCTCTGGGACTCGATTTAAATGTCAAATGAAACTGATTGGATTTCATTGGAGCTGATCGAGAGGGACAGACTGAGGGGATGTAGGAAGAGCACAAAGTTAGATTGGTCGAAAAACGAAAAAAGGAACAAGGTTAGAAATCTAATTGGAGGATAATAAGAATTTATTCTAAATACCAATCCAATTTATTTATATGCTCATTGTGGACAAAAAGACCATTCGATAAAATCCTTGTATTGTCAAGAGCGAGGGATTGACCCTTGCTTGATGCTCTATAGCTCAGGTCTGGATTAGCAAGAAAAAATTGTAAAGAAAGTTGCTAATATGAGGTGATATCAAAGAGTTTCGAGACTCACTCTGTTTACAAGAAAGTACTTAATCTATGTTTACAAACTATTACCTTTAGAATAGTCACCTTGCACAGCAATACAGCGCTCCCACGTTCCTCTGGAATGTGTCCTGGAGGTCTTCTTTTCAAAGTGTGTCAAACACCTGCGCCGGATCTCAGCAACTGTGTCAAACCGGGGCCCTTGGAGCTGAATCTACATCTTCAGGAAGAGGAAGAAGTCCGCAGGAGCCGAAGGGTGGCAAGAGAGATTGATTGGCTTGTTCTCCGATGATCATCAAGCAAGAGTTGCAAAACAGTTTCCAGGGTTTGAGCTCGTCAAAGCCCTCCTGATCACTCGTAGTCTTCTGGTGATGTTCTTCTGCTCTTGAAGCGCCTCTCAAAACACCTTGACCGACTTGTTGACTCGTTTAAATTTGCAGACATGGTAAGATGTGGGCAGAATTGCACCGGTTTCCATCATCCGTCTTGAAACTTTCCGATACCACCTCGTACTTGTCCCATGTACTTTACAACACCGTGAAAATCGTTCTTCGGTTTTCCCAGCGATGTTAGGATCTGGTGTCAGAGTGCAGAGTCAACCATGTTACGGCTCAGGGGCTACAAGAGTGGCAGCTTGGAAATACAGAGGCATGAACCCCTGGCCAGTAACCAAGAGGCTTTACCACTAAATTACCACCTCCCAAAAGCGGATTGTGGCTTGTATTGAAGAAACCACTGAAAGATGTTAATAAATAGGAACATCCTGTTACAACCTAAGATTGTACTACATTAAAACAAACCATTGAATCCATGCATTTGGAAAAAGCCCATGCATTGGATTATGGCTCACACACTTCCTTAAAAAAAAGAAAATGCTAAAAATCCTCTGGAACTACTCAAGGACTTGTACAGGCAGCTGACTACAGCTTTCGTGATGAATTCTTTCAACTAATTTATAACATTACACCTTTCAGCTGATCCACACAGACATTGTCGTAAAGCAGCTTTACAGAAATCATCAGTGAAGGTGAATGGTGTGGCGACTGTGGCAAGGAAAAACTCCCTTAGATGTTATAAGGAAGAAACCTTGAGAGGAACCAGACTCAAAAGGGGAACCCATCCTCATTTGGGTGACATCAAGAGTTTAATCATAAATCTTTCAACAATAGAGAACACTGGAGAATGAGAACTAACATGAGTATTGGAGTATAAGATTATAATTAATGTTCTTTCTGCAGTCTTATACAGTCTATATGGTTAGCAGCTCCTAGTTTTATGAGCTCAACATTTGTGATCATCACATATCTAGCATCAGCTTCTCCATGCCACTGCCTTTAAACACTCCAGGAGGTCCAATGTCAAAACCACACATGTAGCAGGATTCAATTGGTACTGGTACGTCTCTAAATGGTTCGGGATGTTTGCGAGTTTCGGCATCTACTTCTTCAAAGTTTCATAATCATCATGAGGTGGGACGTGACTGGAGCTGGCCAACCTCAGGATGCCTCGGGATGTGGAGAGAAAGAGAAGCAGTGGAGAGGAATTAGCGTAGCTGCTGTTCATGATATTAACAGCACAAGTTGATAATGTGCATGTGATCAGATGTTCTGGAGCACAAGGTTATGATGTCAGACGTATGTTATGTGTAGGCTTTGCTAAAAAGATATGTTTATAGTTAATAGTGACAGTAGCATGATTTGATGGGGTTGTTACACTGGACAGGATACAAAGGGTCCACTTGCATAGACCCTCACACACCCATTCAAGAAACTATTTTGAAAGGCCAAATGCATGTCTTCGGTATACCAGGAGGAAATCCGAGTACCAGAAAGGAAACCTATAAAAGTGCAGAACTTAATATTATGACTAATGGATAAATACAAAACAGGAAATAGTATAAAGAACAAGAAGAAATGGTGGCCTGGAGTTAAATAATCCAAAGAAGCCAGGATGAAGGGTGACCTCTGGTGGTGTGGAGGAGAATTTTTTAAGCTCTCCATTACAAAACCATACGTAAATAGTCAATTTGAGGCGGGAACGAACATCCAGAGCATCCACAAAAAAAAAAGGCAAGTATACTGGTGTTTATTAGTTAATCAAAATGTTCAACGTTCTAAAATCCGATCCATATCCTGTATCTCACAATCATTTTTGTATCTAAGTTGAAAAACCTAATACTTATGCTGTGACAATACTACTGCTGAAATTTTTCAATCTTTGGATTTAAATTTTTATTAAGCCACTGTGAGTTCACCTTCTTCCCAGTTTGCAAGTGTATTTAGTATATTTCTCCTTTTTTTATTTTTTTTTATCAGCTTGTCCCCTTTGGCCTCGTCTCTTTTTGGCTCCCGCAGGCAGGAAACAGAATCTCTATAGAATCCACACGTATGCCAGGTGACCTTGCATAATCAAGCAGCTGTCAATCAAAAGACCAGGCGTCGACACTGAAGGCGTCGAATGAAATTCTTATTCATTCAGAAGGCCGTACTGATCTGTGAGCCGTTTTGACCTTGGTTTATTACGCCAGCCTCTCTCTCTCTCTCTCTCTCTCTTTATCTCTACCCGAAGAGAGTCGGACATCGTTGCCGTTACGACCCATTATGAAATGCTTTGATGCAGACTCTACAGCTCGCCTCGTAATTGAGGCATTCATCGTTTCCTTCCTTCCTCCTTTTCATTTCTAGGAGTCACGCAAAGCGCTTGGTGCAACGGCTTTCGTTTGTCAGCTTTTATGAATGAATTCGGACTGCAAGTGCAGCAAAATTTTAAGTAGCGTATCTCCGCTTGGCTTTGCAAGACCGAGTACAGTGCGGATGAACCATCTAGAGACCTTTAATAAAGTTGCAGGGGTTTGCATTATAAAGCTAGGAATTATTTACTGTATTTCTGTTATCAATTTTTTTCTTTATTTATTTTCAGAATGGAAAGGAAAGTGATGCTGTGAATGTTTTACTGTGTATTTGTTATATATAAATGGTTACCAATTGGCCCAATTGGCTTCCCACAAGGATAGTAAAACAT
>MU589826.1:1626617-1749117 GCA_024362625.1 Silurus asotus
TTACATTCATTATATATTCTAGATGCTCATCTCATTTTACAACGAATCAAAATGTCTGGGTATTTTTTTAATAGTCGAAACAATGTTGTATTATATTTGATATTGATTATTTTGGGATCAGCAAGAACGATTAAAAACAATACAAATGTTGATGGACACAAATTGCTTCACTTTCATACATACCCTGAATTAGGGTTTTATATAGTAATATACAGCAAAACGTTAAATTAAAAATGTTAAAACAAAAACAAAAAAAACCCCCACAAAAATAATATTACAAATATTAATAAAAAAAAGAAAAGAAATCATAATAATAAAAAAATTATCAATAACATTTGTTATAAATGAACAAATAAAATTGATAAAGAATAATTAAATAAAAATTGTCTGATTAATCGACTACGAAAATAATCGTTAGTTGCAGTCCGAGTTCTTATAAAAGCAAAACTGAATGTCTAATGAAATGTTTACACTGCCCATAAAAAGAGCTCAGGCATCTCTATAACATTCCCCCGTGAAATGAAATGGTAATATTTTCTCTTGTTCCATATGAACAGATACAATTTTAGCTCGAATGCCAACAGTCCAAATCACACCTTGGTTTTGATTCATGTAATGGGTTATATATATTTATTATACACCGCACCGAGATGCAAAAAAAAACGTAATGCGAACATGTGCGGAAGGTTAATTAGTCATTTCGATGGAAAGCCAGAGTTCAGCGAGCGCACACGTTTGCTACACATTGTTTAATGGGCTGAAACATGACTTTCTGAGAAACATGATCACATCCATGTCTGTATTTTTCCTTCAACACAGGAGAGTTCAAATTCCCATACCCGAGAGCTTTATTTAGATAATCTGCTTCACACTGACACCAACAGTGGAAACTAATTTCACACGATTACAGTTTAATTTATGTAGCTGTATGTTGGATCTTTTCAGCAGATGTAAGACAAAAAATATATATTGGACTTGGGGTAAAGAAAAAGAATGAGAATGTGTGCCATAACCCAGGCGAGGTGATCTGACCTTGTGTAAAGTACAAATATAAGAATGCTATCGATATTTTAACTCATTGATAGGCTTTCCAAATTAAAGGCACACAAATGTATAGGGTGTCTAAAGATAGAGTAACATGATAATTTCCTTTCTGGTGAACTAGAGGACACAAAACTATTCCATCATGAAAAATCTGATCTTTACGTGGGAAAGAAAGAGTTTAAAGACTGTTCTATAGTGCCATCCTCAATCCTGTGCTACTTTTAAAACTGGAAACCTTCAACAGGAATCAACAGGAATTGTTTTATTTTATTTTAATTTTAAATCTTGCAGGATAATTTTGGTATTTTTTAAATTTAATGCAATTTCATCAATCACATGCAGACTTACTGCAGGGTTACACATCATTTCTTGAATCCTGCCCACAGAAGTAGGTCAAAAAATGTCCATCTTAGGAAGTATTCATGAAAATTATATAAAATGTTATACTTTTATGTTGAGAACTTCCTTGTGTGTGGGTTGGCTATTGTAGAACAAAATTATACATAACATTCAAATTAAAGCATTATTAATTTTTTAATAATCTGTCTGAGTTTACATGCATTAGTTGGCAGCTTATAAGCAAACCAAATATTTATATTTATTTACATTGGTATATGATACAGTATGTAAATTTCCACCAAAATTCAAATTCATTCCCATAAATTCATGTGATTTTTTATAAATCAATTCCAGGTAAGTATTAAACAGATTTCCATAAAATGTTTCTGGAGATTTTTTGCCCCTTTATGATCATCGATCTGCACAAATCTTGCAGAGAAACATCTTTCCCAAAGAGTGCAGGTTATTATAAAGGCAACTACATGTGGACTGTGATGTTCTGCAACGAGAGTCGGCAAACACCTCACCTACATCAGGACCTTCTTCTTCTTTCGGCTGCTTCCATTAGGGGGCGCCACAGCAGATCATCCGTCTCCATAACCCCCCTGTCCTCTACATCTGCCTCTTTCAAACCAACTACCTGCATGTCTTCCCTCACCACATCCATAAACCTCCTCCTTGTTCTTCCTCTTTTCCTCCTACCGGGTGGCTCCATCCTCAGCATTCTCCTACTGATATACCCCATGTCCCTCCTCTGCACATGTCCAAACCATCTCAATCTCGCCTCCCTCACCTTGTCACCAAAACGTCCTACATGTGCTGTCCCTCTAATAAACTTATTTCTAATCCTGTCCATCGTCGTCACTCCCAACAAAAACCTCAACATCTTCAGCTCTGCTACCTCCAGCTCCACCTCCTGTCTCTAAACCATACAACATCTCAGGTCTCCTTTCACTCTCACAGATATTCTTCTTTCACAAATCACTCCTGCTATCACTCTTCTCCACGCACTCCACCCTGCCTTCATCACCTACATCAGGACCTGATTTTACTAATACCCTTGTGGAGAAATGAAACCAAATCTCCATGAGGACCCTCCAAAGTCTTCCCAGAAGAGTGGAGCTTAAGAGCAAACTGTGGACTCGATGTGGAATGGGATGTTTAAATAAAAGGCATACAACCGAATGTAGTGACAGGATGTTAGCCCTATAACAGGAAGTCCTATGATTTATAATAATGACCTCGGATTATAGAGTCGCTGCCGTTTTTACAATTTTACCACAAAGTCTCACTAACATGCAGAAGCAGCACTGTGACGTTCTTATCAGCGCTCTTTGCTTATCAGGTCTTCAGCCCTGGGATAAGCCATAAGCTTGCAAATGTTTCGCTTTTCCCATTTTCCACAGTGCCTATAGCTACGTCTTTGTCCATTAGGCGTGCGTGCGCATTCTCAGCACAAACATACCCCGGGTCCGTCCCCTCGAATAACCTCTACAACCCTTCGCCCTGCCTAGCTTCAGTTTCTGGGGATAATTGTCGGAGATAAAAAAAACCCTCGGAACTGTTATGTGGTGGACTTTATTGTGCAGCACAGGTGGGACGTGGCACCGTGACGGCACACCAGGGAGCGTGCCAGTCCATCCTCCAGGTGTTTTAAATTGATAAAAATGCATGTTGCGGGTAATGAACTGGAGAAACCCATTCACAAGAGCCATAAGGGAAAGACAGAGCTGCATTTTTGTTTTATTATTTTTTTTTTACTATATCCCATATTCACATTCAAAACATTTTCAGCTGCCAGCTTTATTCACTTTGGATTTCCTTTTTTACAATCCAAATATCCCACTTGAGTTTTTGCCAATCTGGAACAATAATTGAGAAAATGTTGAGCTGTCAACCTTCAGATCATTTGTGCAGAATTCTGCATTTTAACATCGGTCTAATAATTACTTAGAAAAACCTGAAAAGAAAAACGCAGATTGAAATGTGCATTTTTAATAAATCCATTTGAGCGTTTTGAACTCGCTGATATTAAGTGACGATCTCTTTCAACCTCGATATGATTTTTCTACTCGAAAGCCTGGAGCAGCGATGTGGATACTGGAATGTGTTAATTTAACAAGTTTCAGTATGTAATTAAGCAAAAGAGCCCATTTTACACTACAGTAATAAACAGTACAGTATACACATGTATGTAGAGCGCCGGTCTGCGAGTGGAGGGTGGAGCCGGATTTGAAGAGCTAAAATTGAGCAATAAAACACCAAAAGTAAAGAAAAAATACACACTCCAACACCAAGTTGGGGTGCAATCAGCATTCTGATTTCTCCCAATGGTGTCCAGTGGGGTTCAAGTCAGATTTCTATGAGGAGGTATCAAAAAGTTTTAAGACTATTTTTGAAACAGATGATCTCTGGTGCTATTCTGACCCCGTGCGACTCTGTTTACTCACTTAGGGTGGGTGCGGAGCCACCCGACTCACCAGATTGTTTAAGATCTTTTACCTCAACATTTGTAGACCATATCTTTATGGAGTTGGATTTGTTCACATGGGCATTGTCATGCTGGAACAGGTTTGGGCCTCCAAGTTTTGATGGGGGAGGATTTCCTGCTAGCGGATCTAAAGACATCCAATACAATTGTGTGACCTCCAACTTTATGCTAACAATTTAGGAAGGAACCTCATATCCCAAAACATTTGTCCATACAGTTTATATAATACGGTATATATAATACAATTGATGGTTCCACTTAAGAACCATGGAAACGGATTTAAAATATAATGAAGACTTTGCTATATTGGATTAGGACTACAGCTGCCATGCCATTTTGCACTCGTGTTCCTCACTAAACAGTTGATAACCTCAAAAATAATGAAACAAATATCCAACATCACTCAGACTGGAACCCATTCTGGTTCCTCTCCAAGTTCCTTCCTTATAAAGTTTTCCTCACCACCATCGCCAAATGGGTCACATATCAATTTATACAGACTCTTTATTTCTGTGAAGCTGATTTGTGACTTCAGTTTCTAAAGTCTTCATTTTTTTTTCTTATTATCGCTTTAATGTTTGCAGTTCAGTCCAATTTGTTCGCCTATTTATATCTTAATGTCTCCAATTTGCTGCACAACAACTCATCATTATGGATATTTCTTATTTAACCCTAACTGTGTGTTTTCTGAACCTACAGAAAAATGATTATTGTATTTGATTATGGAATCGCAAATTGAATTGAAAAAAATAATCATCCTACCTTCACCATAATACACACTGCAGTTACTCGGCTTCTTCTTCATCTTCTTCTTTCGGCTTCTCCCATTAGGGGGCGCCACAGCAGATCATCCGTCTCCATACCCCCCCTGTTCTCTACATCTGTTTTATTCAAACCAACTACCTGCATGTCTTCCCTGACCACATCCATAACCCTCCTCCTTGGTCTTCCTCTTTTCCGCCAACCTGGTGGCTCCATCCTCAGCATTGCCCTACTGATATACCCCATGTCCCTCCTCTGCACATGTCCAAACCATCTTGATCTCACCTCCCTCACCTTGTCTCCAAAACGTGATAGTAGATCTGTATATCTCTATGTATTTTGCATTGGCTCACTAAGGGTATGGAACATATAAAAGGAGGCTTTCTGATAGCTACGTTGTTCCTAGTTGTGTTTTCCCCCTCTCTCCTCTTCAGCTCATTGATGCCAAGCTCACCCTGTTCTTTTCCATCTGTTTCTGCTGCCCTGAAGGGCCATTAATAAAGTGCTTCTTATTAAACTCTACTTCATTTTTTGCAGTGAATAATTACTGCCAAGTGTGACGGCAACCACAATGTGTGTGAGTGAGTGAGTGCACTGACTTTATTTTTATCCTGTACTTAATGTTAAAGACATTTTGTATTTGCACAACAGACTTCTCTGTGGTACCGGCATTCCGTTTCTGTTTTTATTCCCACTGTACGCCCAGTTTTCCTTGGATACACCTAGGATATAGCACAAGGACAAACCAGGATAAAACAGCTATAGGAGATAAAAGATTAATGAACGACTCAATTTTGAATTTGGATTCACACATTATGGATAGGTCACATCACCATTGTTCCTAAAAACCAATCAATGATCACCATTAATCCCATCAACCAATTACTTATCACAATTGTTCCTATTATCTAATCACTGATCTCCAGTAGCATCCAATTGGCAATCAGTGATCCGACTTGTTGCTAACATCCAATTATTGGTAACTATTGTACTCAAAAATCGATTGCTGATTAACTTCGCTTCCAACAACCAATCACTGATCCCCCTGTTCTCAAGATCCAATCACTAATCACCCTTGTACCCAGCAATCACTAATCATCATTGGTCCAAGGATAAATTCAGCAGCATTCAATTGGCAATCACTGATTACCATTGTTCCTAACATCCAATTACTGATAATCAGTGTTCCCAACAACCAATCATTGATCACCCTTTTGCCTAACAACCAATCACTAATCGTACATATTCCTAACAGCCAATTATTGTAAACTATTGTTCCTAACACCCAATCACCAATCACCTTTGTTCTTAACATCTGATCACTGATTTTGATTGTTCCTAAAATCCAATTAGAAACATAATTTTTGCTAAAAATCAATTATTAGTAACCATTGTACCCAAAAACCAATCACTGATTACCATTGTTTCCAACAACCAATCACTAATCACCCTTGTACCATTTGATCAATCAATCAATCAATCAATCAATCAATCAATCAATCAATCAATCAACCAACCAATCAATCAATCAATCAATCAATCATCATTGGTCCAAGGACACAATTGAACATTACTAATTTCCCTTGTTGCTAACATCCAATCATTTGAAACCATTGTACCCAACAACCAATCACCGATTACTCTTGTTCTCAACAACCAGTAACTGATCATCCTTGTTCCAAACATCTAATCACTAATTATTACTGTTCCCAATCACTGAACACACATGTTCAGAACAACCAATTATTGATCACCAATGTACCAATCAACCAATCACTGATTCAATTCAATTCAATTCATTTTTATTTGTATAGCGCTTTTAACAATGAACATTGTCTCAAAGCAGCTTTACACAGATAATGTGACTGATCATTAATGATTCCAGCAAGCAATCACTAATCAGTCTTGTTCCCAATAAAGCAAAAAACGTATTCTATGCTGTAAATACAACATATTTCCAAGGGATGTACTTGCGTTCCATCTCTGTGTTCTTCCCACCTAACTTTCCTGGAACAGATGGTGGATGTACCACCACCTTAGGACAAAGAAGTTATGATGAATAAACAAATTTGGATTCACACATTAATTGAGCACTTCACCATTGGAAAACAGTCCCATTAGCAGGAGAATGCATGTTTTAAACAAACTGACCTTCGAGCCAAAACAACTAAAACAATCTAATAATCCAATGTGTTCAGTCCTAGTGGATGTAAAAAGTGCTGAACAAAACCACAACGTTATGAATTCAAATCCTAGAACAATCCAGAGCTCAATTGTGCAAAACTCTTAACCCTCAAAAGCTTTCCTGCAGGATTGGATTCTACTTTCTGACTGCTACATTGTTTGGATAAAAATTTAATCTGGAAAACTTTGTCACTAGCAGTGTTTAAAAGTGCTGATACACATGTTTGCAGAATCTCAAAGCCACCTCACTTCCAACTGCTTCAGCTCCGTGCCTCAAATGTATTCTTTTTCCCTTGTATGTGCTTTTGCATAAAAGTGCCTGGCAAAGATATAAAAAATAAAATAAAAAATGAAAAACGATTATTTCAGCTGGGTAAATAATATATGAGCTTCCAGGTTGGGCTTTTTATAGGTAACAGATATTGTTCAGCATACTGTAGGTTTCAGTTGACCAAAGCTCAATTTATACCGTATTAATTACTTTACTTAGGATTCAGATGAGGATGTCTCATTAAATATATTCAAATAGTAGCTGTCAGCTAAGAACATTTCTTTGACCCCTGTGCAAACACATTTTCCCACGCGGTTATAGAAGATGGGTAACAAGGTTATCTTGCTCAGTATATTGCATATATGCAAGCCTCTCTTAAAAACATGATCGCTATACAAAGAATGCCATTTTTGCTATCTAGGGTTTGCATTAACGAATGCACACTGTAGCAAAATTGACATTTATTTGAAGAAAAAGTCATTTAACAACCTTAGCGAATTTCACCAATAATATTCACCAAAATAATTGCTTCCCAACATCCAGTAACTAGTTCCCAGTAACCAATCACTGATCACCACTGATCCCATAAACCAATTACTGGTCAACATTGTTTCCATCAATCAATAACTTAGAACCATTGTTTGCTCCCCCCAAAAAACCTCCAGTAGCCAGTTCCCCACAACCAATCAGTGATCATCATTTTTCCCAGCAACCAGTCACTAGTTCTCACCAAACAAGTCACTGATCAACATTGTTCCCAATAATCAAATGTTTGCCCCATAATAAACAATTACTGATCATCAATGTTTGCCCTCCAAAAAAATTTTTGATCACCATTGGTCCCTTCATCCAGTAACTAGTTCCCAACAACCAATCACTGACCACCATTTATTTCAACAAACACTTCTTACTATTATTCCCCAAAAAAACAATCATTGTTAAAATCATCCAAACAACCAATCACTGATCACCATTACCCCCCCCCATTAAAAAAACTATTATTGATAACCATTGTTTCCAACAACCAATCAGTGATAACCATTGCCCTTCCCAAAGCAATAACCAATCACCATTGTTCGCCCCCCATAAAAAACAATCATGGATCACCATTGTATCCAACAAGCAATCAGTGATAACCATTGCCCCACTTTCAACCAATCAACAACCATGGCTGTTTCCCCCCCAACAACCAATCACTGATTACCATTATTCTCAACAACTTATAAACATTTCTCTGCATTCTTGATGAGTGTAATATTTTGAAATAGATGAACAGTTGTCTCTATATTGTAAACAATTTACAGCAAAACATTACCAGTGACCAAAGACGATTTATTCCACTTTACTTAAACTACTTCAGCTTCTGTACTGAAGCGCCTTCAGTGACTTTTGTGAATTTTTGAGAATGCATTAGCGCCTTTTCTTTGAACCCAGTTGTCGGTTCCACGCAAGCAACAGCACCATGCATCATATCAGAGGAAGCAGCACTTCACTTCAGCATGATTATTACAGCAAATTCGTTCTCACCACAAGCCAATTTGCTGCTGAAGTCGTATCCCATAGGTCAGATTTTTCCATGTTCTAATTAAATGCTACCCAAATTCAAACTTTTCTACACGAAGCCACGCTGCTTATTTACTGAAGATGTTGTATTAATGTGGGAGCATGTTTTAGACTGGATTCACTGATGATACACGATTAATAAAAACAAACAAACAAACAAACAAAAAAACTACTCCTGCACAATTAATCGTTTGAAAAGTTTTTGTAAACAGAGAATAATAATAAAAAACAAAAAACAAATAAAAGTAAAAAGCCAGAAACAAATAAATACTAATACAAAAACAAATAAAGCTACAACAAAGAAATAAAAAAGCCACAAACAAATAAATACAAACACAAACGAAAAAAAATCCGCAAACAAATAAAAACAGTCTACAATAAAACAAACAAACAAAAAACGTTAAACAAATACAAAACACAAACATATAAAAACAATCAAAAAATTAATGAGCCACAAGCGATTTTTTTTGGTCACAACAAACGAAACAAGCAAATCATTCCAAAGCAAAACACAAACAAATAAAAATGATAATACAGATAAACAAATACAAAGAGACAAAAACAAACAGAAAACTAGAAAAACAAAATAGCAAATAATATGCAACCTACAAAAAAAAAAGAGAAAAAAACACAAAAAAGTCCCAAACAGCAAATTGTTAAAAGAAATCTACAACAAACAAACAAAATAATCCAACAAACAAATGAACAGCAACAAAAAATAAGACACAAAAAACGAACAAAACAGCAACAAACACAACATACAAATGAAGTTAGGACAAACAAACATAAAAAACAAACACAAACGAAAACATTTCAAGCGAATAAAAACGACAAACAAAAATATACATTCACAAACAAATTTTTTTTTTGTTTTCTGCAAATTATCTAATAAATAAGCAGCTTTACCTCAGCATTTGAGCAGAAATAATACAAGCAGCATTTTGGAGCAGAATGTGATTGATCTTCATGCCCCCTGTGAGTGGGTTTGGGTCTGAATGGAGCAGTGTGTACAGTAGATGGAGATGGCAGCAGATCAATACAATATGTCCTCAATATTTTGTCACCTGTTTGACAAATACAAACACATGATTCCTTTCCAATGTAGGACACCATACACACACTTTAAGAGCAATTTATCATATCTAGTCAACCTGTTGCCATGTTTCATGGAGATGGAAGGACACCAGAGAACCCAAGGAACCAGCAAAGAAATAGAAAGGATCAAAATTGGGACATCGAACCCTGCGGCAATAACACCCACTTCCCCACGGTGCCACTGCTAAATTATATATTAGGATTGATTTTTTTTTTATTGAAATAAAAAGGAAATATGTGACTTGAAAACTTCAATACTTTCCGATTCAGACGTCTCTAGATCTTGGAGCATGCTCCAGTTTTGGACTGTACCATTCATACTCATTATATGGATTTATTTTGTTTTGCAAGAAACATTGAATCTGTCTGTTGCATTTTTTTTTCCTCTGGAATAATTGCCCCAGCAGGGCATTTAGCATGGTGCTATTTTTAAATGTTTAGAACTGAACTAGCATGAAGGCTTTTTTTCTTTTTTTGACAGACACCACAAAGAGCTATTGTAAGCATTTATTTGTTTTTTTTGTGGGGGGGATGAAGCAATTTCCTGCAGTGGAAAGAAAAAAATAATGACATCTTGCCATGTACGCAAAAAAACTTCACGATCTCTACAAACCCGTAAAATCCGGTAGAACATCTTTCTTGAAAAGAGAAGGATGTGCGCAAATAGGGTCGAAATGTTTTGACGACTTGTCAGGTGTCCACAAACTTTTGCCCCCGCTTTTAAACCTCTTGGGAATTCCCCGAATCGATGTCTGACTTTTTTTTATTTTATCTCTTTTTTCAGATTTCCTGTGACATTTCAAAAAGGTAATACCACTAGGACTATTAGCAGGTTCCTCCTGTAGATGCGGACCACCGGTGTCCGTCCACGGACCACCAATTATACGTTCAGGGTGGTTGGATTTCTTTTCTTTTCTCTTTAATGGTCAAGAGGAATCCAATTTAAGACGATTTCTGAAAGCTTTAAATTGTATTATGTAATGCAGATCTTTTGGGGGAGTGGGAGCCCAGTTGATAAGGTGTCGGATTACTGAGTTCAAGCCCCGGTATCGCATAGCTGCCACTTTTGGGCCCTTGAGCAAGGCCCTTACCCTTCTGTGCTCCTTTGCTTCAATGCAAACGTACCGGCACACCGTAGTTTGTCGCATGATCATGTCCGACAAATCTCAAGGCTACTGGTTAAACCAAGCTGGTTTACAGTAAAACGTCCCACATGAGTTCTCCAAAAGGATCATAACACAAACTATACAACGAATATACAGCAGCCTGAAGGGAAATGCTGAAGTGGACATCTATGAGCCCTGATCTTAATCCTGTCCAATCCAATCTACAGAAAGAGTTGAACCATTGAGTCTGGAGAGGTCGACCTTTAAACCGGACACAGCGAAAACATTTTGCTCATGAAAAGTGTTCCAGACGACCTGTAGACAGGTGCAGACGTCTCATTAAAGGAAACATAAATCTTACATCGATTGAAGTTTTACGCAACAGAATGTTTTCTTTCAGGTTGATTCAAATATCAAAAGTTTCATTTGAGTTTTTTTTTTTATATGGAATAACCACTTTTTTGTCGTACTTCAAAGAACATCTAGCAAATTTATTCACATCTGCGAACCACGGTTATTCCCACATCCACGATTATTACTGATGTAAACCGCAGGTATGTACTCGATTCTTCTGTAGATGAATTCGAAGGTCAAAGATCAAGCACTAGCAAAAAGAAACGCATGAAAAGAGCTGCATACGGAGCGAGAAGCGTTTCAATCAGCCTGAGAAGAATAAGGTCTATTTTGGTCACAGCTATGGATGTATGTGGGAGCTGGAAACTTCAGCCTGAAGTTACCATGGTGAGTTAATCCCTGTGGTATTTCGCCTGAGTAACATTTTCACCCAGAGAGAAACGTTTGCTTTCCTTTTTTTTTATTCTAAAAATACACACCGTACCAACAGTAGAAACGGGAAACAAGCAATAAATAAAAAAAGACGTTATTTTTATCTGCACGGAAATTCGTCTACCGTGGACCTACACATCACCTGCCATATCAGAGGGTCGTTTTAACCGCCAACAACAAACGCACAAACGGAAAACGTACACATATAAAAGCAAATCAGGAGCTCCATCACCAGCAGAAGCAAATTTCAAGACGAGGAACAAAACGAAAAACTTGCAAAAAGCTATTTCTATGTGTTCAGTTACATTTTACTTTTAAAATTAAATAAAACAAATACATATATAATTGTTCGGTTTGGGATTTTCGACGTTTTGGATCGCAAGACCCTACATGGGATGGAAAAGAGACAGATGAGAAGATCATCAAGGTCTTTACACATACACCATGCATCTGCAAAGCCACCAGCATTGTGGCTGACTAACACACACACACACACACACACACACACACACACACACACACACACACACACACACTCCTTCTTCACCATTATGCTGTCTGGAAAAAAGTACAGTTCATGTTGGAAGGTTTTAATGAAATTAATAAAGCAATTTAAAATAATAAGAAAAAAAATTGGAAGAAGAATAAAAAGAGATTGAGAAAGAGGGAAAAAAGTAGAAAAATGAAAGAAAGAGGGAGGAGAAGAAAAATAAAGAAAAAGAATGGGAGGAAGAAGGGAAAGACAAATAGGAGGAGGAAGGCAAAGAAACGAAAGAGGAAAAAGGGTAAAAAGCAGGAATAGCAGAAGAATGGAAAAAGGGGAACATAAAATGACAATAGAAGAAAAGGAGGATGATGAAGAAGCAGAAGAAAAATAGAAAAATGAATAAGAGGAATAATAATAATAATATTAATAATAATAATAATTAATAATAATAATAATAATAATAATAATAATAATAATAATAATAATAATAGGAAACACGAAGAATAGGAGAAAGAAGAAGAAGATGAAGAGGAAGGTGAAAAATAAGAAAAAATAATAGAGTAGAAAGGATAAAAAAGAAGAAGAAGAAAAGAGATCAGATGTGGTATTAGAAAAAAGGGGAAGAAGGAAAGGAAGAACCGTAGGCCAAGTTTTTTGAATGGAGATAAAAGAATGTGACTAATGCATTTACTCTTTAAAATAAATTAGTAATAAATAAATAAATCCTGCAGGTATTATTTATTTATTTTTTATGATTTTAACGAACAGTGCGCATGCGGTGCTTTTGGGGAAACGAGGTTCGATTTAAAGCCACTGTAAGCGATATTAATCTCAGGATCAACATTCTTGAAACTCGTGAAGTAATAGAAGGTTTTGAGGAAATGGGGTGTGTGTGTGTGTGTGTGTGTGTGTGTGTGTGTGTGTGTGTGTTGGGGGGGTCCCTGTGAGTCTTATCAGATTTGTGTAACTTTTAAGAAGATAAATGTCTAAGATACTAAATGTTTGTTTAAAAAAATAATACAAAAACACCTTTTATTTTCTGTGGATTATCAGTTAGATGTTGCAGGAACACATGATGTATGATGTTCTGTTATTCGATTGTGTTTTTAAAGAACAATCTCTTCATTCGAAACTCCACAAGCCGAAGTCTGTAGACACGTTCTCATAAGATTGATGTACTTTTCGAACATTTTATTCCACATACAAGCCCCATTTCCTGTTATAACAACTTCAAATCATTTTGGGAAGATGTTCTACCAGAGTTTGGAGTCGGGAGATTTGTGGGATTTCATTTAGCCATGAGGGCGAAGGAAAGTCGGTGTTGGTGTAGGAGAAGGTGAGGAGGTCTGGAGTGCAGTCAACACTTATGTACATTCGTTCCAAAGGTGTTGAATAGGTCTTAAAACTCTAGAAAAGAAGATCTTCCAGTCCACTCCATTTTAAGAATATCTTTCTGGAGCACATTCAAGTGAAGAGAAGAAAATTCATGCCGTTTTGCCTCCAAAATGTAGGAGTCCCAATGCTTTTGTTCATATTTTGAAGGTCAGGGTTCTATAGCAGGCCACTCAGACCTATGGAAACCATATCTTCATGAAGCTGACTTTGTGCACAAGGACACTGTCATGCTGGAGCATGTTTGGGTCTCCTAGCTTATAAAAGTTTCATGCTATAAATGATGCAAAGACGTTTAAAAAAAAAAAAAAAAAAAGGTGGAAAAAGCAAAAAAAAAAAAAAAGGCTGGAAAAGTCACAACAATTAAGGTGTCCCAATACTTTTGCTCGAATAGTGTAAAAGAGTAATTTTTAAAATTGGTTATCATTTTTTTATTATTATTAATATTATTTTTTTTTTTACAAATGTCTGATGTGTCCCTCAAACGAGAAAAACAAGAAATAACAATGCTCATGATGGATGAATGTGAACGGGGTGCAAAGATCATGTGACGGTGTGAAGTGACTAATTGGAAATGAAGTAGAAAAAAGATAAAAATATAAAAAAATTCCAAGGAAAAATAAAACGATGAATAATATAAAGAGGAAGAAGAGGAATGTGAAGTATAAGAAGAATAAGCAAAATACGAAGAAGAAAAAGTAGAAAAAAAAAGAAGAGGAAGATGAAGAAGAGAAAAAGGAATAGGAAAACAAATAAGAATTACAAAAAGAAACAAAGAATAATAAGACTCAGAAGAGGAAGATGAGAAATATGAAGAAGAAGAAGAAAAAGAGGAAAAAGATGGGGAAAAAGATAAAGAGGAGGAAGAAGAAGTGGAAGAGGAAGAAAAGGAAAGAATTAGAAAATAATGAAGAGAAAGAAGAAAAAAGTGAAAGAGGAGGAAAAATTAAAGATAAATATGAGGAAAGAAGAAGGGGAAGAAATGGTAGAAGAGGAAAATGGTGAAGAAGAAAACGAAGTGGAAAAAGAAAAAGAAATGGAAGAAGATAAAGACAAAGAAGAAGAAATGAACAAGAGGAAAAAGAAGAGAAGTGGAAGAAGAGGGAAGGAAGGAATAAGAAAATAAAGAAGAAGAAGAAGAGGGTAAAGAAGCAGAAGATAAAGATGGGGAAGAAGTAGTAGAAGAAGAAGAGGAAGAAGAGGAAAAAGAAGAAGAAGAAGAAAACATGTTGATCAGAAGATATTTTTGTTATATTTCATAAGAATAAAACAATATCATATTGTACATAATGAATCACAATTTCTTTACCTTCTGCAATTAGGAGACAGAAGGTCACATGATTGCCTTTTACTTCAGCTGAAGCTCTACAGTGTAACGTAATTAATTGTTCTCGTTAGCAGCCATTATGTGAGAAGATGTGATGAATTGCCCTGGTTGAAGAACCGAACGTATAAAACGACGTTATGATGCATGAGACGAGTCGAATTCTGTTCTTGTGCAAAAAGTCCCGATTAATTCTTCATCGTTACTTATTGTTAAATACGTATAATAGTTGATCGTAAATGTCGTCTGTTCGCTACTGAACGATCTCGTTTAGCATTTTGTAGCATCTCTCTCTTTTTCCCTTATTGGAGATTGGTTAAAAATGTAAAGGAATGGACGTGAGACGAGGTGAGGAAAAGGCGACGTACGTAATGCCGGCCGTACATAAGAGGAATCTCAAACATTTTAAAGTAAATTGCTTATTAAGCTGCTTTATACCGCGAGCAAAAATGATTCGTCTGCATATTAAAGAAGAGATTGCGTACGATTCCTCTTCGGCGCTCCGGACATGATGCTTAGCATTGCAAATGACTGGAGGGTCCATTATACAGGATGAAGTGGTGAGTGGGACGAGATGAGATGAGATGAGACGGGGGGATTAGCTAGAGAGAGAGAGAGAAAGAAAGGCAGATGCGTTAAAAGACGACCGACATGCCCTACTATTAATGAAAACGTGAGGACTCTAAGTGCATGTGTGTTCCACATACCAACCCGAAAGATCAGGTTGCGACAAAATGTTGTTTATTTTGTTTAAATAGCGTAGCAGCCCAATTGTTTTCCTAAAATACACTTATCTTTCTACTTTCATTTCCTCTCACCTACTTTGAACTGCTTCAAGATGGAATCCTGGATTTGACCACAAGGTCATCCAAGAGTCATTTGGCCACCAGCATTCACAAGGTGAGATTATGATTAGTGAAAACGGATTGCTGAGAAACCAGCACCTGCTTCTGTAACCTCCATATTGCACTTTCGCCCTTCTCCTGGTTGCCCCGCTGTCTCTTGAAGTCAGCTTCGGAAACGCAGCAGACTTCTGAAGTCCTCAGCTTGAAAAGAAAGTTTAAGCCCTCGATCCCGATCCTGTAAAACCTGCATTAACTGTGTGTTAAGTTCAATAATAGGATGGCTAAAAGTTGAAATGGTTTAAATGCATCTTGCTGACTTCCTGAAATAGGATATTTTTCAGCACCACGGACAGCGCACTATATACTATATAGTCATTTAATCAAGGATTCATTTAATATACATCTTTAATTCTGAATTAGACCAACTGAGTACTAGCAGTGCTTTTAATGAATAAATAAAGAAAAATATCAGTTTTCTTTCCAATCTTTACCTCTGTTTTCAGTGAGTCCTTTCCCACTATAACCTCAGATTTCTGTTTACTGATGGCACTGCAACCCAATGTGGTCTTCTGCGATTCTAGAAAGTTATAGCAGGGTTGATTACCAGTGCTTTCAATTCAACTCTCATTTTCTTTCTCAGTGTTTATGTGTCAAAGAGGTCACATAAATGGACCACCAAGTTCTTGTGCAAAAGTTTCAGCACCCTATTTTTCCCATGCAAAATATGAAATGATATAGAAAAAAATAAAAATGTCATTTGGGAAAAAAAAAATAAAATCAAGAAATATATTACACAACAGACCGCGTTTACATAACAGACGCCAGACTGCTCGGCTTTACATGCAAAAAATAAATAAATTAATAAATAAATAACGAAAAAAAAAAAAAAGTGTGGAAAAAGCGTCCAGAGGACCTGTGGAGGATTCTGAAAGATGGTCTGTGAAAAAGAAAAAAAAAAATGTATAAGGCAATTTTCTGATAAAGCTGCACACATTGTACCTGAAACTAATGGTTCTTTTATGAAGGGTTCTCACTCCTGATATCGGCTTCGAATCTTATCGTGAATGCCGGGAGGTGTTTTGATTACTGATCCTTGTGCTTTCCTTAAGTTGTTATCAATAATGTCATGCAAACAGCATTGATTGTTGCCATGGTTACATTTCGTCATGCTTCGTGATCGGGTTGTGGATGGTAGAGTATTTGAGAACATTTCATGCAACGAAATGCAATTTTTTTGTCTTTCGTTTTTTTTTTTTTTTTTTTTTTGTGATGCATGTATATCTCTTGGGTTTGAGTAGCCTTCAGCGAGTCCGCTTAAAAGCTGTCTTTACGCCGGTCTAAATGCAGCTGCTCCACTGCTCCTTCCCTTTGTGGTCAGCTTTGATAACTGGAGCATGATATCTGTGTCATCCCCAGTACTTAACAACGATGGAACTGAAAAACCTTTTTGTACAGCACTCTAAAGTCCACTCTGGGCTCTGGGTTGTGCCTCAGACATTGACATCTAATGGATGGAAGAGAAGAAAAGAAAAGAAAAGCAAAACAGGAGAGATAGATATATAGTTTGGCTGTCAAGCGAATAGCTATAGTCTTCAGGCTCTTACTTAATATGACATGTTTGACTGAGTGTGTAGTGAGTTTTTTTTTTTTTTTTGCTCTCCCATCAAAAGCATGCATGTGTGTGTTGAATTCACTGCCTGCGTGACCCAAAGCCTGCTTGCCCACACAAGGTGTAAAAACATTTATTTGTTATCACGCGCTGCTAGATTTCCCTGGTACATAAGCTCCCTCTGCTGAAAGGATTGGCATCTAAACCCACGACCCATAATCTTCTCCTTCTATATCTGACTCCAGTATTCCTTTTTTTTTTTTCAAGGTCTTAAGATTGCATTTTTTCCCCAAAAACCTGAACAGCTCACAATAATTTTTTACGTAAGGATAAAAAAAAAAAAAAAAACTACTCATATATAGGATGCAATTTTTATGCTATCGGTTTTGATCGTTTCTAGCGTTTGCTTCTATCCTATGAATATTAAGCGAGCTCGTGTTTCACAAGGTAAAGAGATGAACCGTATATTTAGGCTCGTTTAATGTGGAACTTATGTCTGTGTAAATGTCTGTGGCACGGCAATGCACCATATGCTCGCATCTATTGCCGTGTTTTTTGGTCTTAACTGCGGTATTATTTTGGATCCTGCTCGACTTGAAAATAATCGGATTTTTTCATCCATATGTGGTTCTTTCCAAAACTTTGTATATAAACCTGTAGGCACATGATTGTTTAGGATGCATGAAAAGTTCCCTCCAAGTGTGGAAGATATCCTGCTATAGATCTTTAAACTCTTTTGAAGACCTTCTGGATAAATTGGAAACATGGCATCCCAGGTCTTCTCATCTCAATCTCAACCTTTGCTGACTGATTAGGCACAAATCTTCCCAAAAACATCTTCTGAAGAGAAATATAAAGCTTATTATAAATGCAAATGGGGACAAAACATGGAATGAGATGTTCGAGAAGCACAAACAAATCATATAGTAAACTTTTGTCTAGATATAAGTACATTATATAAATAATAATATTAATATATACACTATATAAATGTGTACTGTGTACCATGTCTCTCCTGTGTGCTCATGTTCTCCTCTGTATGAGATGGTTTAGTCTGGGATGGAATGGAGTTGTATTCAATGCCACCTTTGCCTGCGATTTGTCTTTGTCAGTGTTGTGAGCAGAAATAGGTTTCTTTTGTAGGATCAAATAGTGTCTGGGACCGGCGGCGTGACCATGGTGCTGTGAGGGGAAAGCGTTTCATCATCTCAGCGCAATCCTTTCGGTGGTTATGATTTTTTTTTGCCAGGACAGCAGAAGACATTGATTCATTGACGAGGTTAATAGGGACACCTGCAGACCTGTTCATTCATGTGATTATCCAATCAGCCAATCGGGATCCAGTGCGTGAAATAGTTCGGATACAGGTCAAGAGCTTCAGTTAATGTCCACTATATATATTAAAATGGGGTAAAAATATGATCTCAGTGACTCAAGGATTTTTCTATGGAAATGCTTTGTTTATCATAATGAACATTGACTTTAAGAAAATTCGACAGTAACCCATCACCACTCTTTACAACCCTGCTGGACAGAAAAGCATCTCCAGAAGCTCCCCATGCTGTGACCCTTGAGTAAGTACTGCAATACAAGATGAGAACTTCTATTAACCAGGAATTTGACACTTTACTAATCACAAGTTTATAGAAGTTAGGCGAATAATTTATTTATTTTTTTACCGAAAAACCAGTTTTGTGCTGAATTTTTCTTTTGTGAGGCGAAGCATTAAAAGAAAAACTCTTTTGTGGTTGCCTTTTTTTCGAGTTGGGGGAAAAAGTGGTGTTCTAGCAAAATTAAAACACGATGAACGGTAATAAAAGCAGATGATTTGCATTTCCTTTTATGATTTTTTTTTTTTTGGGAAAAAAATGTGCTTACAGTACCGGATATAAAAACACCTATATGTGTCTCTTTCTCTCTCTTTCTCTCTCTTTCTCTCTTTCTCTCTCTCTCTCTCTTTCTCTCTCTCTCTCTCTCTCTCTCTCTCTCTCTCTCTCTCTCTCTCTTTCTTTATTTCTTTCTCTCCGGCTCCTCCTTGCAGTGCATCATGCCAATGATTTATAGCCCCAGTGGAATGGGGCTGGCGTGTTGATGAGGCAGGCTTTATTTACTCAGGTAGCCATTATGATGACTTCAGCCCCCTTTATGATGAATGGATGCATAGAGGAGGGGATCTGTATGGAAAAAAAAGAGAGGGGGGGAGGGGTGTTACCATAATAGTCATATTTGATCAGAATGCCACTGGACAGCGAACATTTGTGGAGAAACTTACAAACAAGCAAACGGCAGATGTGTGTATTTTAATGACTTGTAACGGAAAATTCCGTTGAGATAAAAAAGACTTGGCAACTTTACTGTATAGAACTTGGGTGTTTACACCAAGGGTTACAGTATACTTTTATAAGTGACCCAATTATTCCATATATAGTTCCCATTTTACATTTATGGCAGATGGCATTTGGCAGAAGCCCTTATCCAGAGCGGCACAAAACTGAGCAATGGAGGGAAAAGGGCCTTGCTCGAGGGCCCAGCAGTGGCAGCTCGGTGGTGGTGGAATTTGAACCTGTGACCTTCCGATCCGAAGTCCAAATGCCTTAACCACTGAGCTACCACCTCCCATATTGCTGTTAAACCTCCACTTATTTGGGAAGAGGACATTACAAAGCTGAAGCAGGTTTGGGGAGTATAATATTAAATTTTTTCACTTTTATACAATCGTCTGTTTGGAAAATTCAGGCGTCCCGATACATAAAAGAAGATCCAATTTGGATGCTACTCGGACAAATGTAAGTCATCAGCATCAAACTTGTGCATTTTATAAGTGTAATAAGTCTCAAGAACTTGGCTTGAGTCCTGCACGCATTATTGCCCCACAAATTTGAGCTACTTTAGGAAAGCTTGACTCCGACTAAGCTGAGCTCGAACATCCCGGATTTGGCTGTTACACCGTATTGCAAATTACACATAAATCCTTTACTGCTTCGTGATATCTCTTCTATGAAGCCCGGCAGAATATTCATAGGTCCCTCTGATTGTCCATGTCCTCATTCAACGCTTGCACCTGCTCCTCGTAATTGCTCTTTTTTTATATATTTTTTTAGAATCTACCTCGCATGTGTATCGTCTGGATTTGTTTTTCAAGGGAAAGACCTGTGTAATATAGTACATGGATCTCATCCTGGTCTTTGCCTTTTCTTGAAATTCCTAGTGCATTATACTGTATGGCCATAGATTGCTAGCCATTTCATTATACTTTATATTGTATTTGTAATAAAAAGAATGGATTTAGAAATAAAGAATTTTTGAATCGACTGTGGACTGGATATTGACAATGCCATTACATCCTCACATGCTTACTTCCCATATGGTACATAAAAGCAAAAAAACATAAACCAAAATTAAAACTAAGCAATAATCAAGGGTCGGTATTGAGCCCCTTATATCTTGTAAGTGATATCTTTTCCTATGACATAACTAATGGTTATATAAAATGTTTATAAATATATATATGATTAGAATTGAAATTATGTGAATACAATTTCAGATATGGTCATTTTCCAAAACTGGAAGGCCAGCAAAGGTTATATGGCATATATACAAATTTAAGAAAAGTCTCTTGTAGTTTCTAGATATTCCAAAATAGAGCTTTTTTTTCCATTACACAATACATGTACTCAGTTAATAAATACACTTTATAAACAAAACAGTTGTGGACACCTGACCGTTTGATTTGTATGTGCTGTTTGAACATCCTAGTCCACATTTAGTCCCCATTACTGTTATAATAAGATCCACTCTTCTGAGAAGATGTTCTAGATTTTGGAGTCGATTGGGTTTATAGCTCTAGAGCAGGAGATCTTTCACATTAACCCATGTAAAGCATATAATAATGGAGCTTGCATTGTACACAAGGGGCACTGTCATGCTGGAACAGGGTTGGTTCTCCAAGTACTATTGTGTGCTTTCAACATCCAAAAAATTGGCAAGATTTCAGGCAAATCTCAAAATTTTGCCAACTTATTTCAAAGGTAGAACGCAAGAAAAGGTTCTGGATTTTGTAAAATTTGTCAGTTTCTTTTTTGAAGCATATACAGATTCAAGAAAGGTCTTAGTTTCAAGATACAGGTTTATACTAATCTCACTGTACATGTACTTAATAGGTGTGTGTGTGTGTGTGTGTGTGTGTGTGTGTGTGTGTGTGTGTGTGTGTGTGTTTTTTTTAATATTTAAGCCATAAATCTTCCTCCCACACACTTTAAAGACACACAGAAAACATTTGCAAGAATATAGCGAGATGAATTTTGTGTAAATTTGTAGAAATACAGTTTACTGTATCACATTTATGGTGCGTACATGTTCTGTACAGTATACTGTTCTGTAGTATGCACTTAGAACTGACCACTTGTTTATTGGCTAAAGTGTCCTATGATGTTAAAAAAGAGGCGGAGTTAAGATACACTTCACCGCGTTCTTTACTTTTATTGTCTACATCTGGTGACGTATGTTTTTAACGACCGGGAAAATCAGCGAAACACATTAGTTTGTTTTTGTGGCAATATATATATAGATGACAGACAGACAGACAGACAGACAGACAGACAGATAGACAGATAGATAAATAGATAGATAGATAGATAGATAGATAGATAGATAGATAGATAGATAGATAGATAGATAGATAGATAGATAAACAGTAAATTACATAATTAAACAACTAAACAACTGCACTAGTTATACATACCTAATCCAGTGCTGCAAATGGTGGTATCTGGGACCACCTATAAGGCATTAGTGAACACCCATAACAAGTAAAAAATAGACTTCAGGGGTCCCCAAGTTTATTTTAGTAATAAATATATAAATTACACAACAACTGGGGACTTAAGTCTAAGGCTCAATTCCCTTAGTTTTAAGTCCCCAGTTAAATCGAATTGAGCCTTAGTCCTAAGTCCCCAGTTGTTGTGTAATTCATATATTTATTTTATATTATAAACGGCGTGGTCCCGTTTTAACTGGTTTTAACTGTAGAATATCAAAGTCCTGAGGATTTCTTAAAGGCACAATCCATTAAGGTTTGAGACACAAACTGGCAAGTTTATTCCAGCAGACTTGGTTTGTCTTTAATTATTCAGCTAGCCTAGACAATGAAGAAGACCGCTCGTTTTTCTGTGATAATAGAAATTCATAATGAATTGGTCGGAATTGAAATCAGCGAAGGGGATCTGGGTGGATTTTAGAAATGCATTTCTAAGAAAAGACAAACATGAAGCCTGCCATCAAACTTTATTCAGAACTTGACTAGACTTCTAAGGAATACACTGATACGCACATTTTGATATACTGTACATATATATGGATTCCCAAAGTGGCTCAACATTTTGCAGGGTTTACTAAAAAGAAACCTAATTGGGATTGTTGCATTCAAGTTAGATGATTATTTTTAGATTATCAACATCATTATCATTATCTATCATCTCCATAAAACCATATTTGGCACAAGACTCCATTGATTATGGAACCCCAGGCTTTTATTTAGAACCTCAAGGAACCTTGTATTGTCCATAGACAAACCACTTGTTGGTTCCCCATAAAACCTTCTAGTAAATTGTTAAGTAAAACCACTGATGTCTTAGTGCCATGAAGAAACGTTTGTATGCAATTGAATCGATCTATGATTGTTAAAAGATCTTCACAAAACCCATGCACCTTGACAAAGAACTATTTAAGAAACGTTATTATTAAGAGTGTCGCATCAGTAACAGTCAATTAATATGTAGGTCATGAATATCTTTTATTTTCTTTTTACAATTATTTGAACAAAAGTATTTGGACACCTCACTTTCCCAGCCATATATTGGTTTTATTCCCAAACTAAGCCAACTTCTTGAAGATATGCTTTCATGGGTTGGAGTGGAAGATCTGCTGCTATAGAGTTCTGGTCTGAATGCTTTGAACACATGCCTCCTCATCCCTCTTTAATCAGTGCCTGACTTTACTAACTGGCTGGATGAAGCAAACCATAAAATCTAGTGGAGCATCTTCCCAGAAGAGTGGAGTATATTATAAGAGCAAATTAAATCTAAATGTGGAATAAAATGCTCAGAAAGATTCCTATATGAAGCTTATGGTCATGAGTCCACAAAGCTTTTGTCTACATAGAACATTTCTGTATTCTTCTGTATAATTTAGGTATGAACTGGTACACCAACCCAAACGAATATATCTAATAGTGCTATTCTGCAGTACGCATCTGCCAACAATAATTATAATAACACTCTTGTTCCTCTGTTATTTATCTAATAACAGCTAAATTTGTCACTTTGTTTCCTAGATAATGAAATGATTTGCAAGACAATCATCTCAAAAGTGGTGTTCTGCCTTTTTAGAAAGCTAGAAAGCACATTAAGAGATAATAACCTTTTAGAAACATTTTCATTCCAGTGCACTTCCACTAGGGGTGCAACCAAATGACCACACAACATGATTTTCCTTTTTAATCCCCTGTAATTTTAACTAATGTTCATGATAATCAGATTTGTTTTGGAAAACCTTGTGTTTTATGGGCTTTCGAGACACATGCATGCTCCTTTGGTTTCTATGCAACAAACTATAAAAGTTTTACTTTGACCAAACAAATCTATAAATATACAGACTTGATTTCCATTGAAAAATCCTCCCTTAGCATGAATAACAGCTTTACACACTTCTGGGATGCGGACAGTTCGTTTCTCCGAACATCCAGCTGAAATAATAAAACTAGCCAAAGATGGTTTTTTTACAAGTTGGAGATTATTTTACGATCCAGTTCATCCCAGAGCAGTTCAATAGGATTTAGGTGCTGTGACTGGGCAGGTCATTCCATGATAGATAAGACTCCAAGCGACTACTTTCTCTCTAAATAATGCTTACAGAGCTTGGATGCACGTTTCATGTCTTGTTGTATGGTGAAGTCAGTTCCAATTGGATGGAATCGCGGTGAAGTATGGATGAAATGGTTGCCATGTTGGTTCAGGATTCCTCTTTCCCGGAATAAGCCTTCAACCTCAACCAAAACAAAACAAAGACAACCAAAAAACATTAAACCATTAGACCATATAAACCATTACATCTCCTTCTTCTTCTTCTTTCAGCTTCTCCTATTAGGGAGTCACCACAGAAGATCATCCGCCTCCAACCTCAACCAAAACAAAACAAAGACAACCAAAAAAACATTAAACCATTAGACCATATAAACCATTATATCTCTTCTTCTTCTTCTACTTTCAGCTTCTCCTATTAGGGAGTCGCCCCTTTTTTGTTGCCTTTTTCAACCCAACTATCTGCATGTCTTCCCTCAACATCCTAAAACCGCCTTCTTGGCCTTACTCTTCTCCTCCTTCCCGAAACCTCAGCATATTCCTACCTATATACACCCCATGTCGCTCGTCTGCACATGTCATATATATAAAATCCAGATGTCTTGAGCCTTAATTTTCAATAAGTATCATGATGATGGTGGGGGTCCTTTTCTGACTGAATTCTTTATTGAATACACTCAAAATATTCAATCTGAATAAATAAATAGAATAAAACAAGACTCTGTTGTAGATGAAGTATGCAGGATGAGAGGGCAAATTGTGCTGACTGAATACGGTTCAAAACCACACACAGGATCCTGTTCAAGTCAGAGCGAATAGAGCCGTATAAGTTATGTAACTTGTTCCAGGTGTAGTTGTAATGTTTCTGAGTGTCACAGCATATTTTTTTTTTTATATATATTTTGTATTATGTCTTTGTGTTCTGCTTCTTCAATTATGAATGCAAGTCCACTGGGAATGACACAAGCCTTAGCCTTGGGCTGCCTACGTTTGTGGAGCTTTTTGAATTGTAAATAATAAAAAGAATTTATATTTATTTATACATAATACATACACATATATTTAGTGATCACCTGAATATAAGATTCGTATGTGTTTTTTGAACATCCTATTCCACATTTGCTCCTATCATAACCTCCACTCTTCATTGTCATGCTGAAACAAGTCTTTATATTTGCGTGTTTTTCAGGATCGTTTTCGAGGAACCGTAATAGGTTTAATGGTCATGTGTGCACGTATTGTTGGCCATCTGATTCAGAAAACGAATAAATAAATAAAATGTGTTATTTGGGTTTATAAATGTGGTAAATGTCATTATAACACACATTTGAATCAGCCGGTGAAATCGAGCTCTATTGAATCCTTGCATTTTCTTCAGACTGCACTTTTCAAAGCAACAATATAAATTATGCAATTTCTGTAAACTATGAAAAATAATAATAACAATAAAAATAAGTCTGGATATCAGGAAAAGGAGTTCAGGACACAGGTGATCTCTGTGACACTGTAGCGATGTTTCTGAAATGTTGGCTAAGAAATGGGTGTGTTCCCGGGTTAAGCTTGGTGGTTCTGAGTGACCTGGTGTGACACTGACCAGGGTACTGAAAATGAATGAATGAATGAATTACACTAGTGTCTCTTATCATCATGAGGGATAATTAGTTTTGTGTACGTTAAATACAGTGAATGGATGAATAAATGAAAACCTGGACAATACTTATGTGGTGTCTGAGACAAGAAATTATGCTGAATAAAAGTTGTCTATATATGTTATTACTATGAATTAATGAATAAATCAATTAAATTAATGAACGAATAAATGAAAAAAAAAACAACACTACTGATGTGGCATCTGATGCAAAAGATTATGAATGAGTAGGAATAAATACATGAATGAACACATGCTTGAGATTTGAGAAAATTTAAGATTGGGCTGGGTTACTTTTCTATGTAACTAAATCAAAATACTTAATTGATCCCCATATTTACATGTTTTAATATGTAAATTATTACCAATGAATGAATGAACAAATACATGGGTGAATGAATGACTGGTGTACCTAGTTTAAAGAATGTTTTTAGAATTAATTCTGGATATAACATGATTCTGATCAGGGTACAGCGCTTAGTAAATATGAATAAATAATATTATTGAACTAGACACTTCTGACGTGGCATCTGAGGCTAAGAAAAAGAGGTGGGTGATGTTTTGTTTTGTATGTAATATGGTAATTACTATGAATGAATGAATGCATGAATGAATAAATAGATGGATGGATGGATGGATTAATGGATGGATAAATGGATGGATAAATGGATGGATGAATTTGGTGTTTTAGTATAAGTCGTGGACATGCCATGACTCTGACTAGGGTAAAAAAACAAATGAACTAAATGAATGATCGAACAAATGAATGAACAAACAAATTAGTGAAATTAATTTACACTATTGATGCGGCTTCTTAAGCGTGAGAAAAACGATGAGCGATGATTAGACTTTTTACATGCATACAACATGTTATTGACTATGAATGAATAAAAAGGAATGAATGAGAAGATGAATGAATTCATTGACAAAGGAATGAATGGATGAACGACACAGGTGTCTCTCTGGGTTATGCTTGGTGTTTTGAGGATAGGCTCTGGAAACAGCACGACTCTGACCAGCACTTATTGCTTATTTATGAATGAATGAATGAATGAATAAATGAATTACACTTGTGTCTTTAGATTTGGTTTGGTGTTTTTAGGACATGCTCTGGAAATAGCATGACCAACCAGGGTATAGCTTTTAGCTAATAAGTGAATGATCAAGTAAACTGATGAATGAATAAATAAACAAACAAGCGAATGCAGAGAAATGACATTAATGATGAAGCATCTGAGGCTATGACATGATTACCATCGTATATAAAATGATCATTACTATGAAGAAATGAAGAAATAAATGAATGAATGAGCCGCTGGAGGTGCTACTGGCATCCAATCGAAGGTGTCCATATTTGCATAATCGATCTGCATGAAGGAAACGCGTTGGCTCCTAAGGATCGTTCCTTCTAATTCATGAAACATCTCTTCATGGAGGTATTCGAGCGCTCTTCGGCTGCTGTCCATGGTCCTGGAATGGTCCTGTTGTTTGGCATTAATGTATACGCGATTCTTTCTTTCTTTCTTTCTTTCTTTCTTTCTTTCTTTCTTTCTTTCTTTCTTTCTTTCTTTCTGCGAGGTGTGAAATAGTGTTTGACACCCCTGATTGGGAATCTGCGCCTCGTGACGTCACTAAGGCAGTGCGCGCGCGAACTAGTCATCCCTCTTCACTACGAGAGAGAAGGAGAGAGAGAGAGAGACAGAAAGACAGAGGGAGAGAGAGAGAGAGCGCCTCCCGTTTCGAATGCGGGGGAACCAGATGCGCGCCCGTGCGCGGCACAGCTAGTCCGGTTAGAGCTCGGATTCCAGGAGAGAGAGAAAGAGAGAGAGAGAGGAAGAAAGCGAGATAGATAGAGAGAGAGAGAGAGAGAGAGAGAGAGAAAGAGAGCAGCGAGACGATCGAAATATAAACGAGCTGCGAAAGGAAAAAGAGAGATATAGATAGATAGAGAGAAGGAGCAAGAGAGAAACGACATAGTAATAATATGAACTGCGGCATCACTCCGTCCGGGAAAACGCGGATGTAAAAAAAAAGAAAGAAAATTAAAGGACGAAAGAAAAAACATCGAGCGATTTTATTGAATCCGGATGGAATTATGAGGCTGGATCTTGGAATTACCGTTTGCGCTTTCAGATTGTGAACTAAGACATTTCTTTACCTCCTTTTGTGAATTGTCGGATTTCTTTCTTTTTTTCTTTTTTTTTTTTTTATGATGTCTTGTCTAATTTTTTAATTCTTCATACACGCATTTCTTTTCCAACCCCGATGTCGGGTGTCCACCAGTATTTTTTCTATGCTTTTACATATACCCCCGGCGTGACCGAACCCCAGTGGGCGGATAGCTGGTGAAAAACGCGCTCCTCCACCGACCGAGAAGCTGCTCGATCTTCTAAACTGAGGCGCGTCATGGACGGCGAACTTCACGTGTACCTTAAAAACGCATCCGGCACTGTCGAATAACTGCTGCTGGAAGAGATCAGGTAGTGTCCAAGCTTTTTACTGATCCCACACACACACACACACACCGCGTATAGTGTGTGTACGCATGCAAGGCGTATTAGCAGTCTGTGTGCGTGCGCACGAGTCGTGAAGTCTCATCGGTCCTAGTCTTGATTTGTTCCGATTTGATTCGGAATTGCGTGCATTTTTTTGGTGGGGGGGTCTCTTTCTTGCCTTTCCACTGGAGAACGTTTTCTTCTCGAATGTCCTGATGGTAACTTTGCACTGAATGAATGAATCCCTGCTCACCAACATTGAGTTATTCTCGGTGATATTTTACTTATTGTGGGAGAAAAAGGAGGAAAAAAGACAGAGGGATCCAGAATTGTTGCGTTTTCGTTTTTAATTCTTTCATTCATTTCCCCAAAAATTTTATGTGGCACACCTGCTGCTTTCTCCATTTTTTTTTTTGGAAACGGCTTGGCGCACGACGCAATTAAGCCTTCTCCAAAAAAAAAAAAAAAAAAAAAAAAAAAAAGCCTATCATCACAAAAGCACCATTCGCTCATGGAATAACGCCTGCTTTGCGCGTGATGCATGCGTGCTTTTCTCGCTTGTTCTCTCGCGCATGCAGGTGGTGCTGCTGATGAGCATTCGCCCATCTGTTGAGCGCAGAAAACCGAAATGCGCATGACGCGGAGCGCGCAATCGCGAAGCCCGTTTTCGTGCCTCCGAGCGTTTCACGAGCTTTTCTCCTGTCCGTCCTGTGCGCGCGCCATACATCCGTTCGCTGTCTCTAATCCATTTGAAAGCCTGGTCTTACCCCGGTAATGAAAATGCTTCATATAGAAGATGCTGAAAGCCCCCTTTGAATGTGCGTCTCCACGTTAATTCACTCGAGACGCATTAACATATGTGAAGGTCCAAAATTTCAAGTCGCATCGAATTATTGTGCTGTGTTGCATTAATGGAAATGCACAGTACATTAGTGTGATTAGAGGAGATGCATTGGTCTTAGGTGTGGATCTTTCAGGCGGCTGTGCATGTTGCCAAACACTGTTAAAGCAGCTCACTATTTAGCTTGCAACCAATGGAGCATGGATCACTGCATGTGCAACACGAGCCAGGTGACAGCTTGGCCTTGCTTGCTTGAGTAAACCCCAATCCCTGACCATCCAATTTTTTCGTCCCCAAATAAACTAAACTCCTCCCCTGTCTCTCCACTTCTTGGCAGTGTGTGTTTGTTATGTGGCACTCGCGAATCGAGATGAAGCGTGATGCGTTCACATCTGCCAGTGGAGTCCGTATAGAGCGAGCCAGCTGAGAGGAAAGCCCTATTGAATACTCGTTCTTGATGTGCATGCTGTATTTCCTCATGATTGCTTCATCATGCTTTGCTTTTGTAAATTATCTCAATCAATTTTTGGCAATGCAAAACCATCAGAAATAAGTGCAATAATCTGGGAGTTATCACAAAGCCTTTTTTATGGAGTCACATCTACTGTATCTGTAGGTTTTGCTTGCTCTCCATATTAATCAACATTGAACCCTGAACCCTCAAAAACCCTGAAATCTTCTTCCTACGAGCTGAAGAAATATCATCACCCCAACAATTAACACTGACCCTTGTACCATGTCCTGCCATGCAGAGCAACTTGTGGGCGCAGCAAACTACTCGAACTCAGGGTTTTTCTGAACTTGCACCTCGATCTCCTAGCCACCTGATTGCTCTTGTCATTTCCTTTGTTTGTCCACGGGGGATTATTTCCTGACACCTTCTTCCACATGAATTTTTCAGTAAACCTCTCCCCCCACACTTCCCTCTCCCTCTCCCTCTCCCCCCACGAAAACAATATTTGCTTTTATGTAATCTTCATTCCATTACGTTCAGCCCGAGATACAATAGGAATCCAAATCGAGCAGATTGTATTGATTCCTCATCATTCTGCTTTATAATGGAGCGAAAAAGTCTTTGAAGCGACATACACCTTACGGTTTCAACACACACTCAAGGCTAAATATGATGTTTCCTCTAGCGTGTGAGTTTCAGCCAGGCGTTTCATTTCCTGACAGCTCCATAACGTGCGAAACGGATTCGCCATATTAACGCAGGCCCATGATTATTTCTTAGGTTGAGTTGGTTTTTTTCAGTAGATGCCACTAATGGTGGTGTTTTTTTTTTTTCTGAAGTCGTTCAATACGCAAGTCATGTGAACGATAAAAATCTATTATCCAATATCTCATTTTTCAATCCAAAGCTTTCATTTATTTTGGCATGCATTATCCAAAAATCCGATTGGCGTCATGCGGTTTTGCAAGAATTCCAGAGATCTGTGTCACCCTGGCTTGTGCATGAATGTGTTTTCGAATCATTTCGAAAAAAAAAAAAAATGCTAAATTACGGTCAAGATGAACAATATCTCATTTTACAATCCAAAGCTTTCATTCATTTTGGCATGCATTATCCAAAAATCCGATTGGCGTCATGCGGTTTTGCAAGAATTCCAGAGATCTGTGTCACCCTGGCTTGTGCATGAATGTGTTTTCGAATCATTTCGAAAAAAAAAAAAAATGCTAAATTACGGTCAAGATGAAAAACATTGCAATGTGGGCGGAGTCTGAAAGACCTCTTACCCATTGGATCCACATTCCTATTTTAAATATGGGAGAAATGGATGAAGGGAACTGGTAATATTGTAATAATTCATCATCCAGAGAATTTAATTAGACTGCAATAATATGAATAAAGGAAGTGGTACATTTGCTTGATTATTCATAGCGAAGGTGTGAATGGAACAAGATCACTAAATACAGTGACCTAGTTCTGATTCTATCTATCTATCTATCTATCTATCTATCTATCTATCTATCTATCTATCTATCTATCTATCTATCTATCTATGCAATAATCTATAAATCTATATATACATGCACGCAAAGGCAATGTGAAGTATAGGACTTTTCTTCATATGCATGCTTTTCAAATCCCTTTGCTTCGTCTACAAACAGCCTCCAGTTACTGACAACTGTTTTAATTAAAAATGTATAGTATTAAATATTTATAAAGAAGTAAAAACCGTCTCTACACAGCCATTTTAATCGTTTGTATTGCATCAAATCGTGCAAGCATTTTGTTGTCATCGATGTTTTATCTAATTATATTAGTTAATATCACCCACAACGTGATGCCTACGCTACCATGACATCCTGAAACTTTAGCTGGACCGTTATAACCAATGTATCACTCCGATCAGAAGCATCTTCTCCTTCGGTCTGTCCTGTCTTAGATCAGCCAGTTGAACAAAAGCCTTGGTGCACATTCTAGTAAAAAATATATTTATTGCAATAACGTGATGGTAAAGTTCTAATTTCTTTTGCTCTGGATGACGTCCTTTGAAAACGAAATACTTTTCCCATGACCTCATATGTGGAGCTTATAAAGATTCCTATATGATCTGTAGAAGGGGATTCAGGACCACTGGTAGAACACTTTTCTTTTCTGTAGATCATCAATATATATTTTTGTCTAATCTACACATCATAGGCAGTGGTTATATCTGATTGATTAATACTTTTTTGCCATGACTTGTGATCGTGTTACTGGACATGCATAATGACCCATCATTAGTTAATATAACCGCTTAGGACCTGAACATCTGTGGCATGGACACAACGGCAACCTAATGGCATTAGCGATGCCTCAAGCCCTCCAAGGAAATGTTCCTGTGTGGGACTCAGTCCTGTGAAAGAGAAGAGAAAGAAGGGGTGCCTTACTGCGTTGGAACACAGATTAGAGAAGCTGGGAGCTGGAACGGGCCAAATGCATGAGCTGTTGGCAGAAATGCAACAGCGCAGTGAAGTACAAAGCTTTGAGGGAGCCTCGTACAGCCCCCTCGCATACAGATACAGAGTGTATTCTCATTCTCTGAATTTGGGGCTCTTTCAGGCAGAAAATGCCCGGAAAGGAAATGAAGGTCGAAATAAAAAGCAGGCGTCCAGCACACCGGCATACATTTTTTGAACGTTCCTTTCCATATTTGCTGTTATAATAATTTCCTTTTTTTTTTGGGAAGATGTTCCACTGAGGTGCAGCCAATGTTTTAATTCATCTTCCAAGAACTTCATTCTTCCAGGGCTGGCTTTGTGCACATGTCATGCAGGATCAAGTTTGGGTCTACTGGTTTCAAAGGGAAAATTTCATGGCAATAACATCCTACAATATAATCTATTAACAGAATGATACTATTAGAAGGACAGTGCATGTAGGGCGTTTTGGAGACAAAGCGAGGGAGGTGAGATTGAGATGGTTTGGACATGTGCAGAGAAAAAACATGGCGTATATCAGTGGGAGAATCCTGAGGATGGATCCGACAGGAAGGAGGAAAAGAGGAGGAGGAGGTTTATGGATGTGGTAAAGGGAAGACATGCAGGTAGTTGGTGTGAAAGAGGCAGATGTAGAGGACAGAGGGGAACGGAGACGGATGATCCGCTGTGGCGCCCCCTAATGGGAGCAGCTGAAAGAAGACGATACAAATGAGACAAACACCGATTGACATTCATTAAAAATTGAGTCAGAGTCAGGAGATTCTTCTATTAGTTATCCCTCTCAAAAAGTTCACCTGGCTGTTGAACTGATGCTGTATGTTCTTACTGAGTAGATACCACCAATCCAAAGCACGTTCAGAACGGAGCGCTGTTTATCCTCATAAATAAAAGAGATCGACTGATTTCGCAAAATGTGGTTGAGTAAAATGTAAAATATTACTTTGAAATGTGGTGAAGTTACAGTCTCCTCAAATGGAAATACTTCATTGAAGTAAAAATACCCGAAAAGCTACTTAAATACACTAATAAATAACATTTCCTTCCTTCCTACCCACCACTGTAAAGTACACATGAAAAACTCATGTCTCATTATCTTTGTCCATATACTGAGCTGTTATTCTTGAAAAGCAAGTCGACTGACTGGTGAAGCTCTGCGCATGAAACATCATCAAACCCAGGCTAAACATAGACCTGTGCTTGTTTGTAAGACATACTGTATGATGCATACTGTAGAATGACTGTTGCTTTGGAGTACTTCCTGTGCTCTGGTGAGTCTGAGTAATCCTTGCCCTTAATAAAACACTACTACACAAAGATGTGCAATTCCCAACCCTAACAGCCCAAAGAACAGGAGCAACACCACGGTGATTTCTCTACAGGAAGATGTATTGCCACTTTAATTCCTTTTTGGCTTAATAAATTATCAAATCTGGTCTAGTTGGATGTCCACCAGAGACACAGAGGCCATTCTGATTGAGGAGACAGGTCACCAGAAATGAGTGTGACATAGCGAGAGCCTCCACATTTGAGAAAAATCATGGTTGCCTACATAAAGTATTGAAACACCTGACTTTTCCAGCGACACGGTTCCTCTCCCCCAAGGTGTTAGCACGAATTTGTATAGAATGGTTTTTGGATCGAGCATTTTTATTTCCATTCGCTTCTATTTTCCCCATGAAACCCGGGTACATTTGAGATAAAGTACCTGTAGATTTCATCACGCCATTCAACCTTTTCAGATGAGAGTCGATCGCTTCGGCAGAGTTTCTGCCAAAAAATAAAATCAATTCTGTTCAATTGACTGAGCGTCTATTGTTCACGAAGCTTTTCAGGTTACCTCGCAGATTTGTATTGAATTTAGATCAGGGCTCTGGCTGGGGCCATTCCAAAACTTTGATCTTTAATTATTTTTTTGGTGAAGCCGAGCCTATTGTTGAATTTGAGGTAGGCTTTGAGTCATTGTTGGATGAACAAAGTGAAATTTCTCTTCATCAAGATTCATTGTGAGAATACTGTATATTGGCAGTCAATGTATTTATATACTGTATATATATATATCAAAGTTTTTTTGGAAAATCATAAGGTATTTGGATCGATTTATTCGTCTCTTCATTCTGATTTAAGTCCAACTTAATCCAGAAAAGCAGCCCCAAAAGCGAGATACTGCTGCCTCCATGCTTCACCATATTGATGCCAAACATATATTTTGGCACCCCTATGGTGAAGCATATGTTTGGCACCATAGGGGTGCCAAACATATATTTTGGTTAAATAGACAAAAGGTTCATCATCAGACCATAACCCATAAGATTGGGTTTTGGTAGATTGGACTTTGATAGGAAATATATATATACACACACTTATATGCACAAACATATACACAATGTATATGGGCCATATATTTCTCTTCATTTATTAGGAGACCCAACCCTGTAAACTTGCTCCAAATCTAGCTCCATGAAGATCTGCTTTTATATGGGTTAGAGTAGAAAATCTCCTGCTATGGAACTATAAATCCTATTCAACACCTTTGGTACTACACCCCAGGCCTCCTCACCTTCTCGATCAGATCAGGACCGGAGTTTATATGAATCCAAAATGTAGTAGAACATCTTAAAGAGTGGAGGTTCTTCTGACAGCAACTGGGGAGTGACTGTGGAATGAGACCCTCAAATGACGCATATGACCCGCAGTATATTGGGGGGAAAATATGGTAAAAATTTTATATAATATATATATATATTATATATATATATATGCATATATGCAAATTTAATGCAAACCATTTCCATAAAATGTAAGTTACCACATGAATGATACTTTGCAATTACATTCAGGCTGGGCGACGTCTGTTTTATCGCATTTATCTTTGATTAGTAAGTCGCTACACACACACACACACGCACATATACACACACGCACGCGCGCATACAGACACCCCCCCGCAAACACACACAACTGCAGACACTGTTGCAAGGCGAATGTGCAAATATTTGTCAGGTATGAGCTCATCCGTGAGGAGTGAGTGATAATGAAATCCTTCAGATTTCGTTTGCATTGCTCCTGGGTCTTCCAGAGTGTGCATACAGCTCCAGCACTTAGCCTTGACATAAGGGAAGCGGAATCCATTTAAATCACATCATATTACACTGTTGTGTGCTTTGCCCTTTTCCAAAAGGATCTTCAGATTTTCAAATTCAAAGCCGTCTCTCTTCATCTCTCGCTCTTGCTCGCTCTGTGTGTGTGTGTGTTGATTCAGTTGAATAAACATTTTAGCACCTGCTTTTTCGGAGCATTCGGAAATCTGTGAATAAGACAAAACACGATATTTCGAAAGTTTAAGCTCCCGGACGAGAAGAACGGCGAATTGGTTTGATGCTGGACAAATATTCTTAATACAACCCCAAATATCTCTCACAAATAAAGGACTATAAATGAACAGCAATCAGTCATCTACCGATCGATCGCATTTATCCTATGATGACCTTCTGACCCCATTTATATGCAAGCCACCTAAGGTCTAACTCCTTAGCGGTCACCAGATCTCAAACTATACAGTATGTATGTTTAGAGGACATACATTACTGACACGTCAATAGTCGATAGCGATCGGTTGAATAACAATAATCTTAGGACAAAAACGGTGCTGATTTCACTAGTACGTTCTATTTTAAGGGTCTTCAGAAGCGCTCTGGTGGGCCGAGAGACTTTCTATTGGCTTAGTTAGGATGAGATAAACCTTTATTTATCCGAGAGTGGAGACATTTCCGTGTTACAGCAGCAAAAACAAATGTATTAATACGAAAGACAAACCCGCAATAAGTCACACCGTCGAATAAACAAACAAACTGCATGAGGTTATTGCACAGTTTAAATGGTTGTTATTGCACAGCTGCTTACTCAATTAATTACAGTTTCATTAGAACACTCTACTACTGCACCCACTCAGGCCTTCAGGACGTCATGAGTTCACCTGGGATGAGTTCTACAGGATCCGCTGGTGAAATATTTACACTGTACATGTATTGCTTTTTGATTTGACTTGATACAAACAGCACTTTTTTCTTCCTTTGCATTTATGGCATTTGGCAGACACATTTATGCAGAGCGACTTAACCAATGGCCTGCCACTTTCTAGCCATGCTGAGGTCAGAGCCTGGATAGAGACGCGATTAAACCCATTGTCTATTGACAATGTATTTTGAAAAAAAAGATAAATTTGGTAAGCAACTATGTATTCAATTCTACAGGTGGTATCTAATGTATACCATGAAATCTTACGCGCAGCATCACAGTGCCCCCACCAGCCTGTACTGTTGACACCAAGATTCTTATTTATATCTTTCATTCAATATAGTATGTGTATTTTTGCACACCTACTGTAAGATATAAATTCTCCTCGTATCGTCCATATTTGTATAAATAGTACCTCATACTGATATGTCACATATGTAAATATTAATTTAATATATGTACATACGCTTCTGCACACACTTGTAAATGATTATGTCTCGTTATTGCTAATGTTTTTCTTTTTATTTCCTCTTGACTGTTTAATATTCGCTGTATCCTTACTTAAGCATTTTATTGTACAAAAATGTCATGACAACTGTACATGTGACCAATCACTGGTATTTCTATTTTTTATCCTAAAACGCTGGATGAAAGCTAACACAATAGGCAATGTCTAAGAGATCTAAAAGTGTTAAACGTATGACCGTCTTTTTAATTTTTTTTGAGTGGATCAGCTTTCTAATCGATAGTACAGTCTGAAATTTCACCCAAATCTCCCAATAATTAGCATTTTTACTTTGGCTCGTTCGTTTTATCTTGAGCACTGAGTAATCATGATTTCATTGGCCGAAAGCCCGGACCCCCATTCTGACTTGTCTTACAGTTTTAGCATCGAAATTCGAAGTGCGAGAAAACAAAAGGACGAGTGCAAAGAAAATATTTGTGAGAGCATAATTTTAATTCGAGCACAAACATTGTTTGAATGAATATTTAAAGAAAATAAAATGCTTAGAAGGTTGAGAGTTTTTTTATATAGACAAAAGCATTGGAACGCCTGACCTTTCCAGCCATATACTGTATGGTTCTTCCCCAAACTGTCCCACAAAACTTTCCCTTCACTTGAACTAGGAGACCCAAACCAGTTCCAGCATGGCAATGCCCTTGTGCACAAAGATATGCTCTTTACAGTATATGGGTTTTTGTGGAAGATCTTCTGCTATAGAGCTATAAACCCTTTTTAAACACCTTTGAGATAAATTAGAATGTTGATTGCATGCCAGGCTTCCTCATCTCACATCACATCAGTACCTGACTTCACTAACTGGCTGAATAAGCACAAATCTCCACAATCACACTCCGAAATCTAGAACATCTTCCCAGAAGAGTTCATTTTTTATGTTAAAAACAAAAAAAGTTCAAAAAGCAAATGCTAATGTTATGGTTAGGTGTCCACAAACTTTTGGGAACTCTCACTGTGCCTCTAGTGAATGACGTAATCGCAGTCCTCATGTGCATGGGTTAGAAACCGAATCAAAAACGTTGTGAACCTGGTGTACAGCTGTGTGATTAACAGAGGCTTTACAATGTAAAGGTCATTCGATCCACACTGCATGTTTGACATGAGAATTATATGTCTACAAAGCTGTCATTTGTTCAGCGAGGGCATATCGCTGATACCAGATCATTGCAGATAGTGTGGTTAAACGAGCTCAAACAGATATTCCAGTTTCGTCAGAACGGCTTTTGGGAATCGCATTTTACAACCTAATTGCAATATTTTTTCGCCGTCGCAGGATCCGAGAGTTCCTTTCACCTCCCTTTCGGTCGCATGCTGTTATCCAGCCCAGATGCTTGGCTTCGATTCCTCCCGTGAAGTTAAAATGACCATCTGTTAGTCTGTTTCCTTGCAAAGTTCATAAAAATGGTTACATTTCCCAGGAAATGATTCCTGCCAGCTCCGATTTCACAGAGAATAAAAACTATAGTCAATCTTACACCATCCATCCGCGTCCAGATTGAATTCGAAGAACGAATGCGATTGTCAGCAGTTTTGGAATTCAGTTATGTGTCTAGCTGCGTGTGCATGGATAGTTTTGTCATTGTTTATTAAAAGGGAACGCGACTGAATCTGATGAACGAGACGGTGCCCTTAGGCTCGTGCGGAAAACAGTAAACACGGTTTTCAGACAGCACACTTATCCATCATGTATAAACATAATTATACACCGACCAGGCATAACTTTATAGCCACCGATCAAGCATAACATTTGGACCACCTGCCTACTATTATTTTGATCCCCCTTTTGCTGCCAAGTTGTCGAGCATTAACAGCCTCTTCAGCGGTTGGAGCTACAGGAGCTCGTCGGTTGGATCGGACCACACGGACCAACCTTCGCTCCTCACGTGCATCATTGAGCCTCGGCTGGCCACGACCACATCGCTGGTTCACTGCTGTGCCTTCCTTGGAGCACTTTTTTCATAGATACTGACCACTGCAGACCAGGTTCCCTGGTGGTCTAGTGGTTAGGATGTGGCGCTCTCACCGCTGCGGCCTGGGTTCGATACCCAGTCAGGGAACCGACCCCAGCCATTAGGGTTGCACAAGCCTTAGTGCCGGTCTCAAGCCCGGATAAATGGGGAGGGTTGCGTCAGGAAGGGCATCCAGCATAAAAACATGTGCCAAATCAAACATGCGGATGATCCGCTGTGGCGAACCCTAGCGGGAGAAGCAGAAAGAAAGTTTTTGCAGACCACCAACTCACAAGAGCTGCAGTTTTGAAGATGCTCCGACACAGTCGTCTAGCCGTCACAATCGGTCAGACTCGCTTAAATCCTTACACTCGCCCATTTTTCTTACTTTGAACTCATCAAATTTGAACATTTTCACTATCACTTCATCATCACAGGTGTCATGATGAAGTGATAGTGTTATTCACGTCATAATTTTATAGTGGTTATGACTGATCAGTTTATACAGGGTGGGCCACGGAAAAGTAGACCACCACCAACACTCTTTGGAGGAGGCAAATTTATACTCTATAGTTTATACAATATGGTACTATAAATTGCTCTGTTTTGTTAAATGATTTTAAATGAATAACAAATTTGGTATACTGCCCCCTACTGATCGCCATTCTTTAACACTCCTGGGATTATCAGAACACCTTAATTGAAAGTCAGGAATGTATTAGATGAATTTAGTTATACTGTATACATCTAAATTTTCACTTCTAATTAGATGCTAACTGTTCATTGGCCCTGTACTTGTACTCTGCACAATGATAATCTACTCGAATGTAATGTAATCTAATCTATTATCCTACAGTCAACCCCATAGGCTTTGTTCTTTCATGAAAATGTGAAAATGGGCAAAAGTCCAATCAATCACTCATCATTGTGCAGAAACAGGCTATTGTTTCTTTCGAACAAAGAAACAATACGCGTACAAATAAAAGCCCTTTTTTGCCTACATCATCATGATTAATAGCATCATTGAATTCACTGTGTATGAGGATAATGTTGCTAAAAAACATGGTTGCCTCTGGCGGGAACGGTGCGATTTGGCCTTAGATACACAACCAATCCAAATCATGTTGAAGTTTAAGGTTATAACAAGAGAAAATGGGCACTAAATGTGGAATAGGATGTACAGGAAAGAGGGTGTCCACAAACCTGGTGTGCGTTTTGCATTTTTTCTGTATATTTTCCTAGCATATGCCTACGAGCTGTAGGAGTTTCCCACTGTGCAGTTTGGGTAAGTCTGATAGAGCTGTGTGTGGGGAGGCTGCTAAGTAAATTATCCCCGCAGTGCTTCGTGAACGAGTGGAAACAGACGTCGCAGAGGTTTCATTCGAACGCTATACGATGTGGAAGAGGAGCCTCCTTCGAATCCGTCGCACAGTTTCTACTCGAATTGAGTTGTTAAGACGCACAGGGACAGGAGACAGATGGCACAGTTCCACAATCAACAACGGATATATATACCCTAACAAAAACACAAATTCAATATGACTAGACCATCTAGACGAGGTCCATACACCTCCACGTTAGGGATGGTAAGACTCAGCGATTTGCATCGACATATTGACATTTTTAGCACAATTTTTGACATATTAGCGACCGTATTTACGGATTTATCCGTGTATAATTACTACCAGATGGTCCATATGCTTGTTATTTCAAAGTGAATAATAATTTGTGACCAATATTTCCTATGTGGATTGATTTTTCCTCGCTAATCTGTTCTTGACGGAGACCGAGGCGTGTCCTGAGAGTCACAGGGAATACAGACTTACATGGCAGAGGTAGAGCTGCATCTTCCTGGAGACGCAACAAGAAATTAATGTCAGAGGTATAAAAGTGAACTGTCTGTACCATTGCATAGCATCATATTTATTTTATTGCATCGCAACTATTTATGGAGCTCTCAGATGTGGGTCTCCTAGCTCGAGCTAGCGGAGGGTTTAATGCTAGTGCATCAGAGGACATCCTATACAATGGCTTGCCCTTAACTCTGTGGTAATGAATTTGGGGTGGAACGAAAAATGTGGAGTGTCCCAATACTTTTGCATTATATAATGTAGTTGAATTGTGGTAAAAATGTAGAGTGATTCAACCGAGGATTAAAACCGCGCTGCAAACATAGCAGATCGTTCAGCATGGGTAAAGAGAACACAGTAGCTAACACATGAGCAACAATTCGTTACGATTTTCTAGTTTTGTGTCCCATTGTTACGTAAAAATCGAATTTGAATTCCATAAAATCCTAACGACCGGTTTCCTCTCCATTCGGATCACTGATTGGAAGTCACGCCGATCATCTCACCAGGGTCGTTCAACTCCATTTCTATGGCACTTCATAGCGGTCTATTCCCCTCACGCACTTCACACGCTGTTGTCCCTAAAGCGGAATTAAAGCCGCGAGCTCACAATCAATCCGTCATTGTTTGTTTAGCAGCGTGCGAACAAGAGGACCCGTCGAACCGATCTGAAACGAGGTTATTACACCCGCCCTCCTTCCGTCTCTCCATCGTTTCGAGATCCCAGCGTGTCGCAACGAGTACGTTTCAGAAACCCGCCGAAATATCAGCCGAAGAAACAGCCGCGTCGTGATAATCCTCGCGCTGCTGCCTTCACTTCATGACATTTAGCGCCGTGCGAAGCAGATAGCGTGATTGACATCGAATGTGATCCTGGTTCGCACTGTTTGTAGAGTCGCTGCCTTTTTTTTTTTTTTTGACGTTCCACTCAAACACCCTACCCTTGATTTTCTCTACTAATAATTGGATGATCTAGACACAATGAGACTGATCTATCAGGCTAAGCATGAGCGCTTAGCGTAGCGCGTTGTGCACTCGGGCGGCAGGGGATCGCGGGCAGTTCGAGACGAGCTCAGCTGACGGGCGCCACAGCCGTGGATTCTAAACCAATCCCGTTTTCGATGAAGGTGGTTAAGTGAAAAGCAATCCCTTGAATATAGGTGATTAGATACGGACTCGTTGTTCTGAAGATGAAACGGCACAGACAGCAGCTGGAACCCAGGGCCAGAAGAATTCAGAGCTACGAAGGGAACGATTTTGTTCTTTAGGCATTATTTTTTAGGATCTGAATCTGGAATATACAGTGATGTAAAATGCATAATGCATGCAATGAGTTGTATTATGGAAATTCATATACAGTATCTCACAAAAGTAAATGCACCCCTCACAATTCAGCGACCATTTTAATAAACTTCTCAGGAGACAATACTATAAATTTGAAACTTGGATACATATTTTAGAGTAGTCAAGGTGCGAATTGTATAGATTAACTGTTCCTGGAAAAGAACTCAGCATACAGTTTTTTTGTCCAAAAAACTGGCAACCAAAATTTAGTACACCCTCAATAATAATAGCCATACGTGGTGTAAATGTGCAAAACCACACGTCCTATAAAATAGATAGATAGATAGATAGATAGATAGATAGATAGATAGATAGATAGATAGATAGATAGATAGATAGATAGCTTTGTATCTGCACGAAATTGTTGTTTTATAATTTCAATACCGATCCAGTTGCTGTGCTCTTCCTTCTGGAGCATTTCCCAAAGTAAACGGTGTGAACGATATCATCGAAAATAAATAGGCCATTAATAACAGGCTGAAGTACAACATACGCTCTTGTTCAATTCGCCGTCGTGTATCATTAACGTGGCCGGACAGCCGCGGAAGAACAGAGCGCTAGCGTGCGATAACGTGGCAAAAGAGATCCGTGAAATTGATTTCTATATGTGTGGTTGCTGTGGTCCTCGTGCACAGGAAGCTGAGGATTAAAACACATTTTCATGCTCGCGGTTGCAGTGGGATGCGAGGCACAGTCTTCTCTCGTCTCCGTCCTCGGGTGGCTCGTCTTAATTTGCATGTCTGTTGCAATTTATTAATGAGTCAGTGTGTGGCTTCGACTGTGTAAGTGTTTTGGCCCTCTGGCCATGGATTTTTTTTTCTTCCTTTTTTAGGACCCATGACCTTATTACACATAATAAGTCCTTATAAGACGTGTATAGAGCCGGTTGTGTCACGTGTCGCCAAGATGACTGGGCACCGTGTCTGATTCTTTATCGTCATACTTTATTTCATCCTTGAACATGGATTCAGAGGCGGGTGTGAAAAAAAGTGTTGCAATTATCTATCTATCTATCTATCTATCTATCTATCTATCTATCTATCTATCTATCTATCTATCTATCTATCTATCAAAATTTGTAAATCTGTCGGTCTTTCTAATATTTCTATTTATCCATCATCCATCTATCTTTCCATCCAACTATCTGTTTCATCTATCTAAATTTTTTATCCATCCATCCCTCCATCTTGTCTGTCTGTCTGTTTATTAATCTGTCTGTCTTTCTGTATATTTTGCTTACTTATTCTTTATCCATTTATCTCTCATCTATCTATCTATCTATCTATCTATCTATCTATCTATCTATCTATCTATCTATCTATCTATCTATCTATCTATCTGTCTGTCTATCTATCTGTCTATCTATCTATCAAAATGTGTGAATCTGTCGGTCTTTCTAATATTTATATTTATCCATCATCCATCTATCTGTCCATCCAACTATCTGTTCCATCTATCTAACTTATTTATCCATCCATCCCTCCATCTTGTCTGTCTGTCTATCTATTCATTTATGAATCTGTCTGTCTTTCTGTATATTTTGCTTACTTATTCATCATCCATTTATCTCTCCATCTGACTATCAATCTCTACATCATCCATCTATCCATCCGTCTGTCTCTCTGTCTATCTTTTTTTTTATTTCTCCATCCACCTAGCTGTCTGTACAGACTGATTATCCATCCCTGACGAGGTGCTTTGTTTAAGTGTACACTTGTATGACGTGTTGCCGGATGACACATTTTGTTGTTAATAGGACACACACACAGCTCTGGATCTCAGCAGTTATCCTGCTCCTGGTTTTTATACTGAATGCTGTATTTCCTCAATATAAAACAGCTTGAAGCAGTGTCATGTGTCAGAATTTCACTTTGCAGTTGCTGCTGTGGTTGTTAGGCAAGACAGTAATTACACAAAACAAACTGTCAAAGTGTCTTGATCAATTTTGCGAGAGTCCACGGAGCACTTGAGCAGATTTCGTAAAACAATATGTATCTCAGAATTCCGAAACCAGGTCGCGTTCACTTAAAAGAAAAGGCTAATCACTTCTAGCAGGGCCGCACTAGCGGATATATATATATATATATATTTATAGCTGGAAAAGTCCGGTGTCTCAATACTTTTGCCTGTTTAGTAAACAGAAGGTACACTTTTTATTTATTTATTTATTTATTTATTTCAGGTAATTTTTGTTGTGGAGGAAGCTTGCCAGAGCAGGGGACCTGGATAAGACTCGAGGTGTGAGACTGGGCTCCCATGGGACACAAAGTAGCAGGAGGATTTCTATTATTCTCTCAGCACAAGTGCATCGTCACAAGTGCATGTGTATTTATTATTCTATTCATTATTTATCCTTCTTCTCTATATGCACACCAAGAAAAATTCCTGGTGATTGAAAATCGATACTGCATTTCACACTGCACGTAGACGTTCATGTCCTACCTGAATCAATCCTCCCCCTAAACATGTCTCCTTTCACTGGAGCCACAGCTGCACCGCTCGCATGCATGAGCTCTAATGGAAGCGTTTTTTTTCCCGTACGGTTTTCCTGGGGATTTGAAACAAAGGCAAATTGTGTTTTTGTGCAAATTCGACAGGAAAGAAAACGCAAAAATATAAACGGTTTATTAAAAAACGCTTAACTGTTTTGGGCGACCTTTCCTCACGATGTCCGTCTTTGTGAATGTGCAAGTGTGTAAAAGTGTTGTCTTTTCCTCCGTCAGGCGAAACAGCTATTAAACAGCAATTAAAAACGCATTGTGCAGTTTGCTACAGATGCGGGTCGTGAGCTCTGACTGGCGCCCTCTCCGATCACGAAAAATGCAGACGCTATTGTGCGCCTCCTAGAGGCAACATCGCAATCTGATCCGTTAAAGCCGCATCTTTAAACACGGAGTTTAAAGAGAAAAGAGACAAAAGCTTAGAAATAAAAAGAATAGAAAAATGTCATATGTGTTTATGTACAAAAATATATAGTCATAAGTCGAAAAATGTAAAATGTGAAAACAAAAACAAACAAAAAACATTTGCAATAATTGCATATGTGTTAATAGGAATTAATAATTTTTTTTTTTTTAGCATTTGTCTAAAATAAAGCTTCATATATTTTTTCGCTTGTTTTACTTTCCCACTTTTCCACTTGTCAAAATCATACTCAGATCAAAACTATAAAATTACATGTTGTGTTGAGCACCGAAACAAAAATATTGGTATTTCAGCCAAATCTCATGCTTTTTATTCTTTATTTTCTTTAAAACAGCTGCTATTTGTCTTGATGACAGCCTCGCAAATGCTTTCAGCCACTCACGCTTTCTCCAACAGTTTCGTAATGTAGATGATGGAATGCTTTCCTCGTCCTCAACAGTCCCTAATCTCCCTCGTGTGTGGAGTATTTTTGGCGACGTTTTCCTTCAGTCTTTGTTCGGTGGCCTTGGATGCATCCGAATGAATAAATGAATATATGAATAAATGTATGCGTTGTAAAAGTATGTATAAAAGCGTGAATGGATATAGTTACGTAACAAAAGGCTCGATTGTTTTAATTTTCTGTGAAATTGTGTAATTGCTGTAATAAAAATAACCTTGAAGACGTAAGAACGAGGTACAAAGTGTTATAATTTTATTTTGTTGTATTTATCCACCACACCTTAAAGGGCGGTCAGTAAAAATATTGTCCAACATCTGTGGCGCCAAAAAAAAAGGTTGGGGACCACTGAATCACAGCACAGAGATATCCCAGACTTGTAAGGAAGCTAGAACCAGAGCACAGAGTCAGCAATGATACAGAATCCCTGGAGCACTGAGGGTTGAGGGCCTTGCTCCGGGGCCCAAGGGTGCCAAGCCTGACCTTCCGATCTTTAACCCATCTGAGCGACCCACCTCCTACTAACAAATTACAGATTATAAAAATCAATCTTAAACTCGTATTAAAGAACTCGTAAACTGTTCACAAATGCAGATTTGAGCGCAAATCTTTCTGGCAGTTCTAGTTGCAACCACCGGTGGTGCTGTTGAGAGTAATAACACTAACAAAATGCTTCAATTTGCTAAGCAATAAAAAAAAGAAAACATCTAATCTGGACGCCAAAAATGCAATTTTACATTGACTACTTTTTTTTTCAGCAAAGCCCGCTTGCCCATTTACACCATCTGTCCCTTGTCGCTCGACTGAAATCCTTGCAGTATGCAAAATTGACAGCACTGAAATTCACACTGCTGACTGACATTTAGCGTCAAAAAAAATAAAAAATAAAAATAAATAAATAAAACACCAGGATCAACAGTGGATTGTTTAAACAGTGGATCTTCGCTACAGTCCATGGATTTGTGCCGAAAAAGGATTAAAGAATAGTTGGAGCAGATTTCAAGCATGTTCTGGGTAATTTTGCGAATGTGCTACGGGGCTCGAAAGAACAAGGTCCTCGTGTACAGCGACTTTGCGGAGATTTCGAAATTACTTCGTGAAAATCTTGGACCGTGTGTGTGTGTTATAAAGCAGTGGGAGGTATTAGAAGGTTCTGACTGGCAATATATATAATATTAAATGTTCATGAAGTTACTGTAGTATGAAGAATCCTTTATATGATGCTGCGTGTGTGTGGATTTGCTTAAACAGAATTACCGAACATGCTTATTTCTTGACTTATTATGCATTATATATATATATATATATATTATATATATATATATATAAAAAAAAATTCGAATTAGTTTACTAAGCAGCTTCATATTAGCTGCTCATTTGAGTCTGAGGAAAACATCTCATTCAAGGCAGGTATTCTAAGACCTCGTCTGGATTTCTTTCTACCGAGCAAACTGTTCAGATAAACTGCTTTTTTACATCCCTGGCATCGAGATAGAGGTTCACCCTGAGCTACAGCATGATAAATTGGTTTAATAATCCCGCTAGTGGTAGCAATGCGGCATTTCTTTCTTTCTTTCTTTTATTTAATACGTTTTCAAACTGGTATTAATTCTTTGTGTTTTTTTGCCTCAAAAATACCTACGGATTTTTTTATTTATACTGAAAAAACATGACTGGGAATTACTCGGTATTGCCGCCTTTAAAACTTGCTACCTTTAAGGCACGTTTCGGTGTTTTTCCGTGGACGGATTACGGAATTCGTGTCTGGAAGCGGTGGATATAACTGTCTTTGTTTTTCCCTGATGGGAATCCTGCACCGGCATACACATCATTTTCAGGACATGCCCCAGCCACAGTGTATTCCTAAGACGAATTAAACGTATGAACGTAGCGAATTTATCTTCCGAACACGAAAATGCAAGGACACGATCTGTTTAGCTTCGAAGGTTGTTACTATAATTGCAGAGAACATCGTGACATGCCACAAACCAGTATGTAATTAGTATAATTATTATAATCATAATCATTTCATATTGTTGTTTATTAAATTGATATAAATAGACACATCTCGAATACAACCTAATCACTCGACTTGTCACAGCTACGGTCGCTCCATGATAGAAAATTCGACACCACACGGACAAAACGCTCCACTCTTCAGGGAAGATGTTTCACTAGATTCTGGAATGTGCTTGTGGTGATTTTTGCTTATCAGACACTTAAGAAAATCAGGTCCTGATGTAGGTGAGAAGGTGAGGAGGCCTGGAGTGGCGTTCCAATTCATCCCAACGGTGTTCAATAAGGTTAAGGTCAAAGCTCTCTAGCAGGTCCCTCAAGATCTTCCATGTCAACTTATGTAAACGAGAGATTCATATTCCTGGGACAGGGTTGGGGCTCCTGGTTCAAGTGCAGGGAAAATTTCCTGCTACAGCATTCCAAGCCATCTGATACAATGGTGGACATTTTCGGGAGATTCAGCTCGGGAAAATCAGGATGAGGAACAACCACAGAGAATCAGAGCTCAAGTTCAAGTGCAGGGAAGGAAATCAAAGAATGTAACACTATATTTAAATGATGCTACTGTACTACTGTTCCTTTTCTCTCAACGCAGAACAAAACATGACAAAAATACTCGTTACAACGATGAACGTCGTCTATAGAGACGTGGAGACAAACAAAAATGTGATCTGGTCAGATGAGTCATCTTTCATCCATCATCCATCTCATCATATTCTCAAGTGGGCGACTGCATGGATGTCGCAATGCCTGACCCGTACAGTGAGGGGCTCTGTTCTGCATTTTGTTTCGCTTGGTGAAGGGGCTTCACCTGTTCCCGCAGAAGCAAGGGGCACTGCGAATCGATATGCAAACACTGCTATCTCGATGGGAGTAGTCTCCTCCTGGATGATAATGTCCCATCTCACAGCGTGAGGGCTCACTGAACAGATTTAACAATGCTTATTGAAAGGAATGTCTACTGGAAGAATGCCATTTATCCTTCTAGTTCAGCTCTACTTCCTAGTGCAGTGTGTGTGTGTGTGTGTGTGTGTGTGTGTGTGTACTGATGGCTTCTTGAGCATCTCAGGGTCTGTAGTTGGACCAATTGAATCCGATTAAATGGAATGAAATGGTGAATCTTTCAGGGGCATGTATTTGAGTTAAAAAAAGATCCGCTCTGTAAAATATGACTCCAATAAAAGTGTCGCTTTAAACGTTCGCTTGAGTAAAAGAGCAGAAGTATTTTGCCTTCAAATGCACTTAAGTATCCAAAGTGCTAGGATTTATTACAGCTATAATGTTCCTGTTATCATTTTAGTCACAAAACTCTTTGACTTTATCACCTCAGTTTATGTGTAAAGACTCGAATGTGACTCTCAGCACACTGATCTATTAATAGAATAATATTAATGACTCAAATACTGATTGCTTTCTATTAAAATCATCATGAGCCCAAAACCTTTTCAACTACTAAATAAAAAAAAAATCATGCTATTAAGGCAACGAGTGTCGGGGCGAGTTTGAGATGATGGAGATTCTTCCATCATTTGTTCCTCTCTAAATGTTCTGCCTGCTGTTGTTGACCTGTAGGTTGGTAATCAGTAGATACCACCGAAATACCACCAATCGAAACAAGTTCAAAACAGAGCGCGTTAGTTTTTTATCCACTCGTAATTAAAAGGAACAATCGATTTTGCTAAATATTTGACTTTGAAATGTGGTGAAATTAAAGTAAAATTCTCCTCAAATTGAAATACTTCAGTAAAGTACAGATACATGAAAAAGGTACTTAAGTATAGAATTCCATTTACTTTGTTATGGTCCACAACTGATATTTTATTGGATTTATGTGGAAGGTGTTGAAAATTACAGAGGTCTCCACTATATATATATATACAGTACAGACCAAAAGTTTGGACACACCTTCTCATTCAAAGAGTTTTCTTTATTTTCATGACTATGAAAATTGTAGAGTCACACTGAAGGCATCAAGGGCTATTTGAGCAAGAAGGAGAGTGATGGGGTGCTGCACCAGATGACCTGGCCTCCACAGTCACCGGACCTGAACCCAATCGAGAGGGTTTAGGGGTTAGCTGGACCGCAGAGTGAAGGCAAAAGGGCCAACAAGTGCCAAGCATCTCTCGGGGAACTCCTTCAAGACTGTTGGAAGACCATTTCAGGTGACTACCTCTTGAAGCTCATCAAGAGAATGCCAAGAGTGTGCAAAGCAGTAATTAAAGCAAAAGGTGGCGACTTTGAAGAACCTAGAATATGACATTTTTCAGTTGTTTCACACTTTTTTGTTATGTATATAATTCCATCTATAATTCCACATGTGTTCATTCATAGTTTTGATGCCTTCAGTGTGAATCTACAATTTTCATAGTCATGAAAATTAGGAAAACTCTTTGAATGAGAAGGTGTGTCCAAACTTTTGGTCTGTATAGCATATATATATAGAGATTTATCCAGACGTAATGGTGGTCCCTTAAACTTCATGATGATGAACCTTGAGAGGAACCAGACTCACTCGTCTTCATTTGGATGATGCCTGAGATCAGTTTCATGATTAATGTCTGTTTTATGACGGAGACTCGATGCAAAACATTTCCGCTACAATTGCAGTCAACTGTTCGAATGAATCCCAGAATAATAGTCCAATAAATGTACATGAATTGATATAATACAATATTTTTATTTTATAATGGAAGTAAATATTATTAGAATTGTATTAATTGGGATCAGAGGAACAAAAAATCATCCTTAGTAACTGCCTTGTCAGGATTAGGATTAAATTCAGCTATTGCTTTGTTCGACTTCATTTTTAAGGATATAAAACCATGATAATGGGTTGGAAAATACCACAGGGGAGGTGCGAACTAAAAATAAGTTGTCCAGAGGATCTTTGGACTTTTTTCAAACTGGAATAATGTAGCTGAGGTTGAGTAACTGCAAAAGCCTGGAATTTCAAGCTGTGCTGACAGTGCTGGGATTTCTACCTCTGGTTGAAAAAAAAATACAAAAAATCTGTCGCTTAGAAATCCTTTTCATGAAGTATTTGACTGAGAGTTGCATTTTTCCAAAAGGAGCTGACCGAGTACAATCGGAGGTATTCCGAGCAGTACGTATGTAATGCTTAACATTGACTTTGTCTCATATTATGATGTTTTGAAAATCATTTCTGAAAGTGCTTGACCATGTCATGTCTTTCTGATTATTAGTTCTCTTTGTAGCCCAACTCGAGTTTGATATCCAGTGTTATTGACTGTCTTGCAGGCATTGCCGGACCCCCATTTTGGTTGCTTTAATAGGATTTTCGAACTAGTTTCATAAAAAGCACGATTTCTATCCTGATTTGAACACTGGAAAGCATTTCATCATGGATACACCTTCAGGGGGTTTAAGTCATTACCGCGGTGCAATTTGCAGGTTAGCGTTTGCACTGTACCAAAGCAGTGTGAGGTTTTGAACACATTATGAGCCAAATAAGTCCTACTTGAATATTGTAGTAGCACACTCATCCACACATTATACCAAAAATCTGCCACAAAATCTTTTTGTTTGTTAGTTTTTGGACAGGCAAGCACGACCACGAAAAACTGAGCCCTTAGCGTGCAATGACTCATACACGAAATAAAAGCCAACCATAGTCCCCGCTCCAGAATATCATGCTGAGATGCGCTTTGTTTTACATCCATCTGGTACGCCGTTGTCTGGAGGACCGCTGCATCGCCGCTTTTGGGTAAAGGAACCGTTTCAAATCCTGTTAGAGAAACACCCAGGAGGTCGTAACAAAGCTTTGCGCGTATTGAACATATCCGATAGGCTTTCTTGGCAAATACAGGACGAGATGGAGATCTGCGAGAAGGTCCGTGAAGTTCTACACAACATCAAATTCATTGACTCCAGGAATGGACGTCTTGACAAATCAATGGACCTTTCGGATATCTACTCTTTCTGTGCTTGGAGATTGTGCACCTGGGAATGCCAAATGATCTCTCTAAGCAGCAGAGATTAGACTGAAGAGGTTATAAAACCTACCTCAGTCCTCTTCTATGGTACACTTCTGATGAAGCGCTAACACGCTAAGATACGGATGTGTTAAAGGAGAGTCTATTAAAAGACGTACTTGAATTTTGTTATTATGGGGATAGTATTAAGGGAAGGTTCACAACGTGTTACACACATGGGCTCTGAGTTTTGTTTCATTTTTTAAAGACGATTGGCATCCGATTATTTAAATCAAGCACAACAGCACCAACAGGATGGGACCAAAAAGTAAACTAAGGGTTGAGATCTTTCCAGACAGACCACAAGTGTAAAATCTTTTGAGTAGTGGTATACCAGAAGCAGTTTGTGGACACCTGATCATAAGATCGGTGTGTATTTTTTTTTAACATCTCATTCCACAATATTTCCTCATTCATCGCTATCGTATTAACGTCCATTCTTACGAGATGATGTTTCACTAGTCCACATATGGAGCGTTCATACAGCCATTGGTGCTCATACAGCCAGTTAGTAATGTCTGGGATCCTCAGGTGAGGAAGTCAGGAGCCTCGGGTGAAGTTAGAGCTTTATTTTCATCCTGATGGTGTTCAATTGGGTAGGTAGACAGACAGAAAGGCAGGCAGACAGACAGACAGACAGACAGACAAAGAATTTCACGCTACCACATCCAAAGACGTCTTTTGCAATCATGTACCTCGAAGATTGTGGTAACAGTAAGAGCTACATATGGCTGATCCAAAACTGACATCTTCAAACAAGTATCTCTTCTTAATTGCCTTTTTAGCTTTATTGCTATTCTTTCCAGGCTTCTTGGTAGCATTTTCCACCACTTGAGGACCCACAATTTGGATTGAAACTGCACAGAAAGGGCAGCGCTATGGAGGGCGGTCTGGCACTATTACACATCGATCGTGAGACTCTTCGTTCGTCTGTTTTACCGTGAGAGTTTCTCAAACATCATGTAACGATGAAGTAAATATGTTAAAAAGATATAAAACATGCATTATTAATATACTATATAAACAGAGGTATTTCCAGAAAGACGTTTCCAGCCATGCGGTTCTTCCATGAAAGGGTTGTTTAATTGAGTGTATGTTTGGATGGGTAGCATGAAATGTCCCTTTTGGGACTAGGAGACCCAAACCTGCTCCAGCTCCATGAAGATATACTTTAAAGGGGTTGGAGTGAAAGGTCTTGAGTTGCCTGTAATACCAGTGACGTCGACCCTGTTGAACACCTTCGGGATGAGTAGGAATGCTGACGGCATTCCAGAAGAACCTTGATACTAGCACTCAGTGTCACTCACTTTCTCTACATACAGGACGAGCTCCTGCTAATCTGGATGATATTCTCCCAAATTAAATCCCACTCTCTGTGGCTTTGTTTCAACCTACGGAATACCGAGACGCACATCCGGCGCTACATCCTAAACTGGCGGTGCGATTAAAAGATCATGAGCTGAACGGAGGCCGAACTATATTTTTATTAAGGATAAGACGGCAGGCCGTTTTGCTTGATTCTAATACCGCTGGTCATATTAATATCTCAGTAATCGTGCCTGAGCACACATTGTTTGGGTTATTCTCACCTCTCCACCCCCATCGCATCCGCCGTCCGCGTACGGCGATTACATTTCCGACTCTTGCCTCGATAATGTGTTTATTCCTATGCAAACTCGATCTATTTCGTGCATTGATAAATCCAGATAAAGGCTTTCAAATGCACACACACACACACACACACACACACACACACACACACAGAATCCCCTTTAAAAAGACAGACAGGCCTCGTTTCACACAAGCATTCCGCCGCTTTATTCAGTACGAGACCTTGGCTCGAAAAGATATCCATTTGCAATCGATATGCAATAAAAAAAAGAGGAAGAAAAAAAAACCTCATTAAAACATTACACTGCGGAAAATTAATTCCCGGGAAGATAAATTTGCGATAAGTCACGACGGATATCCTTCAGCCGTGCAACGGGGGAAAAATGTCTGTAAATTGGAAACGTGTAGAGAAAGAGAGAAAGAGAAAAGGATGAAAGTGAAGGGTTTCTTGTTATACCTACTGAGTAACGTCTCGAGTATCAGTGATGCTGCCCACATGTTCAATCTACAAACAATTAGAAGCTTTTAATTGCTCGTCCTCGCTTGTGCGACTGGAGCAGCGGGAAAACGGAGTCGAAGGGAGAGAGAAATCGAGTCGGAAGGAATGTTCGGGATTCGGAGGAAGTAAACTAGACGTGGAGGAATTACCAGTGCAATTAAACCATATGCCGGTGCTACGCGTGAGACGAAACAAACGTCACGTTACGGTTAAATAAATATGTTAAAAACGATATAAAGCAATGCAACACATTATTAATGGATAAATATATTCCCAGACTTTTCCAGCCACATGTGGTTCCGTAAAATGGTACCATATAATTGGATGGATGTTTTTGGGTATGGGAACATGACATTTTCCCGTTGTTTGAACTCATGACCCAAACATGTTCCAGCAGGAAGATGCTCCTGTCTACCTATTTAATCTAATGAAGATATACTTTATATACCTTTGGGATGAACTGGAATTCTGATGGCACCCCAGTTAAAAGAGAGCTACCATCTCACCTCACCTACATCAGAACCTGGCTGAATGATCCCCAAATCTCTATGATCACACCCCAAAATCTGGTGGAACATCTTCCCAGAAGAGTAAACCAAAGGCAATTCGGGATCAAATATGGAATGAGATGTTCAATAGGATCTTGTGGTCCAGTGTTCACACCGGGTACCATTTGCATAAGATATGCTTTACAGTACATATGTTGGAGTAGATGATCTCCTGCTTCAAACCTCTAAACCTTCCTGGAAGGAATAACTGCCCCCCAGGCCTCCTCACCTACATCAGTATCTGATTTTTTGACCAAATCTAATGTAACATCTAGTGGAAAGGACGTTCCAAAATCTAGTGGAACATCTCAGAAGACTGGAGGATCCAATTATACCTGTAGATTTCTATAGTTAAAAGAGTATCTGGATTTCTGGATTTTTTTTTTAAATCAATCCAAAAAATGTTTGATTCTACCCTCATTTTTAAGTCCCGCCCCTTTATTTCTGCTGCACTTTCTCTACTTTGCTGATGAAAAAAACCCTCTGAAGCCATGTGCATATTGATTTTTCTTTTTCTTAACACAATGCTTAGTGCCTTGACGAATAATGGAAATGATCGGGAACGCTGGCGAGAGGAGGATTTTCAAAGAAAACACCGGAGGACCGAGGATCGATCCATTCTTTCAGCCGACTTATATCTTAGAGTAGCTTAATTCCTCGAACAGGAGCCGAAGACTTTGAAGATGAGGCTGGAAAGCCTCATTAGAACAGTGGATCGTCGAGCGTGCCCGATTGATTTGTGTGGTCAGATGAGGAAGATCGATGTGGCCGACAAGCGTGTGATCACGGGATAGTTGAACCGTGCAATTAAAACGGTCGATGGATTTTTTTCCTTTTTTCTTAATGATTCTGATTTGTTTGCATATAACATTTTATTGATTGTTGAAACTCGAAGATGCATATAGGTAACTGTAGGAAACGTTTATAATTTATTAGCAGCGACTTAATTTACTTATTTCTTTCTCGCAATATACGTGTGATTCTATATGCTTTAAGCAAAAGTGCCATTTTTTACCACTAGGGGTGTAAAGAGCAATAAAATATTCTACTCAAGTAAAAGTTAAAAGAAGCTCATGCCAAATTTAAAAATTAGGAGTTACTGTTTTATTTTTAAAGCGGGGGATAGAAAGGGGGATTCGAGTGCAGTTTAGAAAGGACGAGGGCTAATAAATCTCTAGCTGTTTTTAATTAAAGGAGCATCTTTATAAATTAAGGTGCAATAAAAAACAACAACAAAAAACAATTATAGTCCTCGAGTCTAATTTGTGTTATGCAAATTCGCAGTCATTTATGATAATGAGAGAAAGTACAAAGATGCAGATTCAGAATTCAGACAGCGAATGAACGCATTAAACAACTTTCGATTCGCTGTCTGTCAACCAATCAGTGCAGTAGTTTCCGAAGTGTGATTTTTATTTATTTATTTTTACGGATATGATTTTTAAAAGTAGTTAAATACAACATTTTAAATAAAACATACTCAATAGGAATTTAATCATTAAAAAATGTAAAAATGACTTACCTCTTCTGAATCTAATCTACAGTGTCAGAGGTACGATGTATGAAATTATCCCTACACTTGAACCAGGAGAGAAACATATTGCAGAAAACTGATCTTCATGAAGATCAGGTTTACATGGGTTGAAGTGGAAGATCTTCAACAACCTTTTTTTAGAGCTCAACCCTTTTTAAATTGGAACCATGACAGCACCCCAGGCCTCCTCACCTCACCTCACCACCTCACCCTACTGTACATCAATATCTGAGTTGACACCCTTGAATAAGCAAAAAATCTCCACAACATCTAAGGAACATCTTCCATGTTTCCACATTGTATCCAAAGTTCATGAGGCTTAGAATCTATCAAGATCGACAAACTAAAGGCTAAAATGCCACAACGTCTCGTTCAACTTTCTTGGATACCTTCCCACACGTTTATGCGTCTTGTAATCGACAATTTTAGACTTCACATCAAAATCCTGGGTTCTCCAACCGATATTTGCTTCCTGTCTAAATGCTCCGATTGTCCCTTTAGCAATGCTGCTACACTCAGGACTCGGCTGTCCATTACAACTGCAACCCGGTCGAGTCGTTTCCTCCGGCAGTTCACCCTCAATTAGATTTACTGTGCCATTGTGTCTAGTGTCGGAACAAGTTGTCAATGGATCGATGTCTTTCCCACTTACCGGTGAGCAATACGTTGCTAAGGAGAGTTTTCTGATGTGCAATATTTTTTATCAGGTCCTTTTGATTTCCTGTGTGGATAAGATGGCCATTTTCAAATTAATAATTCATATGTAAATACTTCAGCTAATTTAATTTATTTTTGATAGTTGATTTATCGCTTGATCCAGAGGTCTCCAAACTTTTTTTGTGATTGACACATAACATGTCCTTCGTGTTGGAAACAGAAAATGAGTGACTACCGGCTTCATTGTGGAGATTTTCGAATCGTTTTAAAGGTATTTATTATGCCTCCTAATGCAAGTTTAGTTTAATTTTTTTGTTCTGCACCGTGTCAGCATTATAAAACACTCCATGTGAAATAGTACTGAACTTTATTTACAACCAAAATACCGTATTTATTTATTATATAAATATAACACTCTCCGTGCAGCGCACAGTCTTGCTAGTAAAAACATACATGTTGTGAGAGTGATTCGCCTCTAGAGGCCGCTCTCGTAATGACAGCGGACCGGAAGCCAGGCTATCAGTCAGTACCAGCTCATGGCAACCTTCGAACATTGAGTCAACCTTTCAAGCTTTGCCAGGACATGAGTCATGGTCTGTTGATCTAGATTTGGACATTGTTACTGATTCAGGATCAGAAGAACTGGACCTGGTATCCTATAATCCTTAAAAAAAAAAAAAAAACAGGGCTGGATTTACTAACTCCTGGTGTTATTGCCTCCACGGTTCCAGACCAGCAGATTTAATGGAACTATAAAGACAAGACAGGAAGGGTGGTTTAATAGTAGGCACCATGTCAGTGTTCCTGATGCAAGATAATCAAAGAGAATTTATTGTTGGCAGTAAAATTATTTAGTAAAAAAAAAAAAAAAGATATGAATTGATTGAAGGTCAAAACTCAGATCATGAGTTGCATGTACAAGGAATTTGTCATGGCCTGCTGGTGCTTTAATATTATATATATAACAAAAAAAAACAAACAAAAAAAATGCTGGATTAAAAAATTAAATAAACTATAAAAAATACAAATAAAAAAAGTTTAAAAATAAAATGAATAAATTAAGACATTAACTATACACAAAAATACATGCCATACTTAAGACCAGGTGTCTGCAAACGTTTGCTAATTTAGTGTATATGCAGTATAGAAAAATCACAATGGTGGAAAAAAATGTGTATTTCTCCTCCACCACTGTGGTGTGAAATGTCCCTTCTGAGAAACGCCCAGTGTGTTTAATAGCAGCCAATAAAAACGTTCCCAAAAAAATTATAATCCACTGGATGACTCTCGTGTCCATACTGTAGGCACGGTGTGATGACATCATTCCCTTGCGACGAGACGCGACATTACCGAGACTCACTCAATTAGTACCATACCAACAGATGGAAAAGAAACAGTGTGGCAGTGCTGCATTGTGAAGTTGGTGTTTCAGGCGAGGTTTAAATAAAGTCGTCCTACTAGAGCAGGGATCTTTGGCACGGTGTCGTGTTTACGCTACGATGTTCTTGCCACTTTCTTCGCTATTAAATAGTCAACAGCTGACAAGTTGGTGCCATTGTGCCAAAGCATGACTCAGGAAACGGCGAGGAATACAGTAATGTTTAGCGGTGAAAAAAACAAACAAAAAAACATTATAAATGTGCAGCAAAATAATAAACCGTTTTAATATCTCAGTGGAATGACAACCTATTTATATTCTTTCATTTCTACCATTAGAGGTGGTTATGCATGTACCATGTAATAACACCACAAAGAAAACGTTCCAATGCTTTTATTGGAATCCGGCCAAGATTTTATTGCGATCGCGTCCCGTCGTGCAACAAGTAATAATCCTGAAAAACCAATGAAATCTCACGCTGTTAATAAATCTTTACGTATAGAGGTTTTTCATGTGTTCTGTCACGTTATCAAGTAGGTAACAAGTAGACCACTCGGAAATGCACTTATTCCTGCTGTGTAGCGACACTGAACCAAACTGGACCCCTTTGTGTTTTCTCCACTTTCGTCTGTTAAGGAGGTTAAACACCTCGGGGGTGATGTGGCAGTGTAGTGGCATGGCGCTGTCTGTTGGAAGAAAGATGCCCTACGCAAGGTGAAATGGATTGGTGCGGTGTTTCTCGCACGGGCTGATAAAGACCACGTAATAAAATAGTAAGCGCTTCGCTCAGCACTTCCTCGATCTCAGTGTTATTTGTTTCGCAGTCAAAGCGCCATCTTTTTGTTGTTTTGTTTGTTTTTTTCCTTAAAAAAATATTTAAAATAAATCTTTAATACTTGTCGAACATAACAAAAGCCATCAAAAACGGGCCATTTATTTATAGGTTCATTTAGGACCTGCTTTAGACATTATATCGTGAATGGGTTGCCAGATTCAGCCAGCCGTAATTAAAAAGAAGCTTAATTGAAGTATCCTCAGGAGACATTTTGGTAAACGTTGCCAAGTCAGTCTGTTTAGTTCTTTTTTTTTTAGTTTTTTTTTACTCTCCCTGTCACGTTGGACACGTGTTGTACAGGGTTTTGCAAATGTAAATGAACAAGTCGATACAAACTGACACTGATTTCCTTCACATCGTTTTTTTTTTTTTTTTTTTGTGCACCGCTTGTTGAACATCCCATTTTACATTTAGTCTCCTTTTGCTGTCATGATAGCCTCCACACTTCGATGATTTTGCATATCTCTACAGAAGTGAGGTGAGGAGACCACCCTATTGAACACCTTTGTTCAATAGGGTTGGAGCTCTATAGCAGGCCGAGATCTTTCACTCCAACCCCATAAAAAGCAGATCTTCCCCAAGCTGACTTTGTGCACAAGGGCCTCATCCTCTGCTGTATCAAGTTTGGGTCTCCAAAAGGGTAAATTTCATTCTTCTGCATCCAAAAATATCTCATACACTTGGGTGGCTCGAAGAACAAAAACAACACATGGCTGAAAAAATCGGTTGTTCCAATACTTTTGCTCGTACAGTGTATATTTCTACACACGAGTACATGCCAAAAACAAGCATCAGCCTCATCGATCTAAATTCCATTCCTGCAGCCTGTTGAGACTCCACATGGATCCAAACCCACATTACAGTCAAGATAATGATGAAATGAAAAGGCTTGCTGCACATTCGCTTTTATTCTGCTTCCCACTGCGCACCCAAGAAATTCCCATCCATGAGCCTTTTGCCACATCCCCCCACATCTGTACTCTCTTTTAACTTTTTTTTTCCCCCGATCATTCGCTTTACATGCAACATCAAGGTAGAATTGCAGCTCTAGACGGCGCGTGGAGGAATAATAGGCGGTAAAACGGTAACAAATTTAGCCGGTCTAGCATTTAGCATCTGGTCTAGCGCTTTGGCCATTTCATCATCAGGGCTGCTCGTGTCTGTGACGTGTCGGAGTGTCATTTATTAAAAGGTGAGATTGTAAAGAAAGGAAATGAGGCCCGACATTCTCCGTTCGTTCATAGGTTTTTTTCTTCCCCATTTACTTTTATGGAATTCTCACAAATCGTACAGATCCATTCAAACCATTCGATTTCTCCTTTACCTGATTTTTCCATATTGAATTCTATATGATAAAAAAAGACGGCTTGTCATAACCTTTCGTAACTTTTCAGATAATTTGACTAGCGTGAGTGCTCACTCGCATCGGGAAATTACGGCCCTCGGGTCCGCGGTAACTTGCCGAGATTGAACATCCTTAATCATCTTATGAATAGATAAGCATGCATAATGCACGATTAGGCAAATGTGGATCGAACTGCATACAAATTCATCGAGTCCCACGCAAGACCTCTTGTTATTCTTAAAAGCGTTAATGGCGTGTAAAAATAAACGAACCTTGTGCTCTTATAATAAGCTTAGCATAGGCTCTGGGTTACTGATCTGAAGGTCAGGGGTTCAAGACCTCTTATCGCCAAACTGCCACAGTTGGGGCTCTTGAGCACGGCTCTTTACCCTTTGTGCTGCAGAGGCGCTGTATCATGTCTGACCCTGCTTTCTAACAGCGCTGAAAAATGTGAAGGCAGAATTTGACTCTGCTGTATATTAACATGTAACAAGTGTAAAGCATCTTTCATTTTTTTCTATTCTGGGCGCCTTGCTCCAGAGCCCAGAGTCTTATCCAGCTTGGTGTGAATAAGATTTGAACTCATGACCTCCTGATCCAAAGTCCATTGCCAGTACTAAGCTACCATCTCCTTGCAGACAACACCTCCAAGGCCCCCAAGGCTGATCCAGAGCAATGTACAATTGAGCAGTTGCATTTTAAGTGCCATGCTTAAGGATTGGCAGTCTGGTGGTCTGGGATTTAAACGTACAACCTCTGGAGGCAGAGTTCAATGCCTTACTCACTGAGCTACCACCTCCCAACAGGCAACACATTTACAGTTATGGCAATTGGCAGACACTTTGCTCAAGGACCCAGTAGTGGCAGCTCGGTGGTGGTGGGATTTAAACCTGTGACCTTCCGATCCAAAGTTCAATGCCTAAACAACTGAATTAAGATAGAAATCCAGAGCGACTTACAAATAAGCAGGTGAAGGTTTGGGGACAGTGACCAGGGCAGCGTGGTGGCAGCCTGGTGGTGTTGGGATATGAACTCATTAACCAACAGATCCAAAGTCTCTAACCACTAAGCTACCACCTCCCAGCAAACAACACACCCAAAGCCCCTCTCCAGAGCGACTTACAACCGAGCAGTTATCCTTATCAGCAAAACTTTTCGTAATAGAATTAAGGTCAGCATTCTATAGCAGGCCACTCAAGATCTTCTGGAGCTGGCTTTGTTCACACTTTTGGGTCTCCATCCACATATGTCTGGAATACATCCCAAATCTTTTGTCCATATAGTGTTTGCTGAGTCTATAACCGGAGTCCAGGGCTAATAAGATCTATGCAGAAGATTCCCCCAATCACATGTCAAACCAGGTACTAGTGCAAAGCTCCAGGGAGAAATGTTGAGTGTATAGATTTTTCATTGTAGTTACCCACTTTTGTTTAATTAGTCACCTGACAGATGAGCACCATGGAACTAGTGAAGAGTGGTGATGTTAAGTAGCTCTACAAATCAACGCCATTTAGCACGGACTCATTTATAGCAGTCAACAAATCACCAAACGTTTAAGGGTTTATTGGTCTTGTTTTAGTCCTGGAAGGAGAGGGATGGTTGACCTGGACCTTTGGTTTTAGTTGGATGAACTGGATCTATAGATTAATCATTACATTATCTATAGATTCTCTACTTAATCATCATAATCAGGAGAATAAACTGAAAAGATGTTAATAAAATTGACCTCGATTTATTGGGACAGCGGATGTCGCATGTGCTTTTTTTTCAAAATGAACCCATGATTTTGAACTTCGGACGATGTCTTCGGAAATGGGCCCACTTTTATTGTATCCCCTTTAGAAGAGACTATAACATGTCCCATGAAGCTCCGTGAAGATATGCTTTACATTTCTTGGAATGGAAGATCTCCTGCTATAGAGCTATAAATTCTACACTTTGACGTCTTCTCTAATGCAGTTCTAAAGCCGTTTTGTACCAATTCCTTACCCGAGCTCCAGAGTCTCCCGTCTCCACTCAATACTTAATATCTACCGGGTTGCAAAAAAGTCTAGGGTATACGTCTTTGTAGCGTGTAAAGCGCACTAGTGTTTAAGGAAATGAGTGAACAGTCCGTGTGCCGGCCTCATAAATCAAAGTGCAAATGAGTAATTGGGGCACGGATTGAAACCTGAGTGACCGTCACCGCAGGTATGCTGCTACAGTGGGTTCCTGGCAATAGCTATACATCACACAAACACACTTGCCAACTCTCCTGGGAAAGTTCAGGTTTTCTCTGCCCTCACCAGAAGAGATTTTTTTTTCTCCTTCTGCATTTTCAAATGGATTTTGAAAATGAAAAAAATATATATATTAAACACGCAACAGCATTTTGATCAATAGAGGAACAATAATATCATCAGTCTAACATTGTTAGTCTTTTTGCTTCTTTTTATTCGTTCCTTTTACTTTTTGTAATATTTTCCGTGTTTTGTCGCGTTTTGATGATTGGCGTGGAGCTCGGGGGTGGAAGAGTCGAAGATGCTAAGATTTTCATCAAGACTGATGATGATGATGGACAGGATTAGAAATGAGTTTATTAAAGGGACAAGGTGTGAGAGGCGCGATTGAGACGGTTCGGTCGTGTGCGGAGGATGGATATTGGGGTTCTAATAGAAGAACGTTGAGGAGGGAGGAAAAAGGGAAGGTCGAGGAGGAGGTTTGTGGAGGTGTTGAGGGGAGAAATGTAGCCGGTCAGTTTGAAAGAGGTAGATGAAGAGGACGGGGTGGTATAGAGACGCATGATCCCTTTGTAGTGCGAAATCCAATTAGCTCACAGGGAAAAAATCAATTGTCAAAAAAAGTAATTTAATGTAGAAAAATAACTGAATTTTTCTAGAAAAAGAAACTCCAGGTTTCCACAAGGATACTGTATATCTGTTAAGCATTATCTTGGTCTCTGGAGTACGGGTTCACAGATAAAAAGATATAAATAAGAACTCAAAATTCAAAATGTCTTACACTACATGGATTTGTGTTTTTTTTTTTTTTTTACGTCCTAATCCAAACTTAGTCTCCATTTCCTGTTAAAATAACCTCCACTCTTCTGGGAAGATAGATCATGTTGTAGCTCCTAATCATTATGCTGGAATAGATTTGTGTCTCCAAGATCAAGTCGAATTTTAATGCTGCCACATGGAATATTATCGTTTAGCCATAAATACTAGAATACTCTCAATCAATGCATTTCCATTGCTGGTTATGTTTTAAACCTACAAAATACATTTAAAATAAAATATGTGATGCAACAAATATCTGAGTCATAAAACCATGTTTCATTGTAGATGCTTTCAGAGTGTCACATCACAATCACATCACATCACATCACACAAACACTCTCAAGCCACTCGATGATCAAAGAGATGTTCATCATCGAAGGACAAACCGTAGACGTGTCAATTCCAAGGGCGAACCATAGACCTGAAAAAATAGACCTGAGAAAATGTCAGATATGACCGCCACAAATTTCACCACCTAATCAACCCCATTTCCCAGTTCCATAAACTACACACAACACACAAACACATACACACAGTATCTCCCAAAAGTAAGTACACCCTAAGCGAACATACCCAAACTGCGTCCTAATAGGTATTGTGTTAGCATCATTGTTAATTGTTATCCAGTGCAGACTTAATCCTTCTTGGCATTGAATTCGCCGGAGCTGCACAGGTTGTTGCTGGGATCCTCTTCCTTGTCTCCATAATGAGATCTTTTGTTGCCAGGTATTTAGACAATAATGGCTGTAGAGTGATTTTTAGAGGACAGTAAATTTGTACTGGCATATAAACTGCATAATGACTAAAATATATCCATTTATTTAGTATTGTGATTTAAGAGTATATAATAGAATGTTTGCTGAATTGTGTATAAATAGATAGATAGATAGATAGATAGATAGAGAGAGAGAGAGAGAGAGAGAGAGAGAGAGAGAGAGAGAGAGCGAGCAATACTGCATATATAAATGTATATATAAAGCAATCAGACTGGACTAATTATGCCTTGAAGCAAACAGACACTGGCTGGCGGAGCACATGGTTATTTGTGACCACTGAACCATAACTGGCAACCCAACCCAAGAATAAAAACGAACATACTTGTGTGGATTCAATACCGACTCAAAACAACGTGTGTCTCCGGGGGGAATCCAGTTAAATTAGGAGCCTCAGCACGAAAAAACTAACAACATTGTATCGTATGCTGTAGGAGAACCAGGAAACCATCAAGAACAATATACAAGAAAATGCAGCCGCTCACAGCAGGGAATGGATCTTATCTCCAACTTTAAATCACTGCTTGCACAACCATCGAGATGCTGAAGAGATTATTCTATAATGATGTGCATGTAAGGTTTGAGGACACCTAAACATCAGATTGGTATGTGCCTTCAGTGCGTATCTTCTAATATAATTATATTCTAAAACTCCTCTAGAAAGATGTTCCACTCGATTTTTGTGTGTTTGTAGATATGTATTCAGCCAGTCAGTGTAGGTGAGGAGGCCTGAAGTGGAGTCAACGTTCTGATTGATCCCAAGTGTTCAGTAGGGTTGAGATCGGAGCTCTATAAGCAGACCACTCAAGATCTTCCACTCCAACCCATGGAAAGCTGGCGTGTGCTCAAAAGCAAGGTTATGCTGGAAAAGGTTTGGGTTCTCCTAAGATGATGTTCCAATAAATCATATCTCCCAACCCCTAATCTACATGCCTAAAATGTTCTCCTGAGATGTTGTTCCACTATATCATATCTCCTAGCTCCTAATCTACATGCCTGAAATGTTCTCCTGAGATGATGTTCCACTAGATCATATCTCCTAGCTCATAGTCTTCATGCTGGAAATGTTTGGGTTCTCCTGAAATGATGTTCCACTAAATCATATCTCCTAGCTCATAATCTTCGTGCTAAAAATGTTTGCGTTCTCTTAAGATGATGTTCCACTAGATCATATCTCCTAGCTTATAGTCACAATGCTGGAAATGTTTCGGTTCTCGTGAGATGATGTTCCACGAAATCATATCTTCTAGCTCCTAACCTCCATGCCTGAAATGTTTATGTTCTGAGATGATGTTCCACTAGATCATAGGTCCAAGCTTTAAATCTTTATACAGGCTTGCGTCTCTTAGTTCCAATGAAACCTTGTGAGGAAGAACCCGATGGCTGGAAAAACCCGATGTGCCAATTCTTTTTTTCAACCATTATTCCCCAAACATCAAAAATGACCCTCAATCATCTTCATACTTTAGATTTTCCGTATATAGTGGTGTTTTGGAAAAGCAGAGGAATATCAAGAGAACCCGAATATGGACCTGGATCTTCAAAGAAAAGTGCACTTCAAAACGTCATCTGCTTTTTTCGCCTCACCTGCTGGGAGCGCGAGCGTTCATCCTGATGAGTCATTAGGGAAATAAAAACGCGAGGAACGGAAATACGACGGCCATGTTTGATTCGCTCCCTGTGGTGATGAGGATGTAACCGGGAAGAAGAAAAAAAAAGAAGCAAGTTGTTGATTCTAATTCAATAGACTGTCTGTGTCAACAAAGCCAAAATAAAACCTTAAATAAAGCTGCTCGCGGTCGACCTTTGTCGTCTTTTATTCATTTGCATTCCCCATTCCGTTTTATTGCCCTCACCCTGAAAAAGCCCCAGAATTCGCTCTTTTTTTCCCTGCTTCCTTTCTTTCTCATCTTCTGGAGTAACCATGGTCTCTTGAGGAAGACACACCTGTCACGCCTTTGCCCTGATCTTCAGAAAACTCCGCATGAATAATAAATGTAGCTTTTTCTCTCTTCTCCTTTCTTTCTTTCTTTTTTTTTAAATATTGTTTTGATTTATTGTTTTATTTCAGAGTGGAATCAGTGTAGACAGGAAGCTCGCAACCCTCTGCTTCAAAAGTCTGGTCTGCCACAAAAACGCCACAAATAGTGTCTATACACCTAGTGTCCTTTTTTACACCCAATGTCCATCTTTTTACACCCAGTGTCCATCTTTTACACCTAGTGTCTATTTTTACACCCAGTGTCCAGCTTTTACACCTAGTGTCTATTTTTACACCAAATGTCCCATCTTTTTACACCCAGTGTCCATGTTTTTACACCTAGTGTCCATTTTTACACCCAGTGTCCAGCTTTTACACCTAGTGTCTATTTTTACACCCAATGTCCATCTTTTTACACCCAGTGTCCAGCTTTTACACCTAGTGTCTATTTTTACACCCAATGTCCATCTTTTACACCTAGTGTCCATGTTTTTACACCTAGTGTCCATTTTTACACCCAGTGTCCAGCGTTTACACCTAGTGTCTATTTTTACACCCAGTGTCCATGTTTTTACACCCAGTGTCCAGCTTTTACACCCAGTGTCCATGTTTTTACACCCAGTGTCCAGCTTTTACACCCAGTGTCCATTTTTACACCCAGTGTCCAGCTTTTACACCTAGTGTCTATTTTTTACACCGTGTCCAGCTTTTACACCCAGTGTCCATTTTTACACCCAGTGTCCAGCTTTTACATCTAGTGTATATCCTTTTACACCTATTGTCCATGTTTTTACCCCTATTGTCCATGTCTTTACACCCAGTGTCCAGCTTTTACATCTAGTGTCCGTGTCTTTACACCCAGTATCCACGTTTTTACACCCAGTGTCCATGTCTTTACAACCAGTGTCCAGCTTTTACACCTAGTGTCTATGTTTTTACATCTAGTGTCCATGTCTTTACAACCAGTGTCCAGCTTTTACACCTAGCGTCCATGTCTTTACAACCAGTGTCCATGTCTTTACACCCAGTATCCATGTTTTTACACCTAGTGTCCATGTCTTCACACCCAGTGTCCAGCTTTTACACCTAGTGTCTATGTTTTTACATCTAGTGTCCATGTCTTTACACCCAGTATCCATGTTTTTACACCCAGTGTCCATGTCTTTACAACCAGTGTCCATGTCTTTACACCCAGTATCCATGTTTTTACACCTAGTGTCCATGTCTTTACACTCAGTGTCCAACTTTTACACCTAGTGTCTACATTTTTACATCTAGGGTCCATGTCTTTACAACCAGTGTCCATGTCTTTACACTCAGTGTCCAACTTTTACACCTAGTGTCTATATTTTTACACCCAGTGTCCATGTCTTTAGACCCAGTATCCATGTTTTTACACCTAGTATCCTTGTCTTTACACCCAGTGTCCAGCTTTTACATCTAGTGTCCATGTCTATACACCCAGTGTCCATGTCCTTACACCTAGTGTCCATGCTTTGTCACCTAGTGTCCATGTCTTTACATCGAGTGTCCATGTTTTTACACCTAGTGTCTATCCTTTTAAACCCATTGTCCATGTTTAATACCAAATTAATATGTATTTTTTTAAACTAGTGTCTCGTTTGCCACCTATTGTCCATGTTTTTAATATTTCGCACTATAATTATTGGTAAATAAAGTGGTGGACATGTTGATAGGTGTTCCTATTAAAATAGCCGGTCATTAAATTACAATGTTTGCCAACAGGCCTGTAGTTAATCGCCCACAGCGTGATTCAAACAATCTCTCTTTCTGTGAAAGTAGGCGGTTGTTGGTTAGACAAAGTGACAAAAGGTGCAAGAAATGTAGAATTACGGTTTGCAAGGCTCCATTTGTGATACTACGCTATGACGTTAGCTACAGTAATATTATGCAAATAGCCTTTGCAGATTAACACAACCGGTTATCTCGGGCTGATTTCTAAGTGGCATCCCACTCATTTAATTGCTTTTGTATAGTTTCAGTCTTTTGTGGATCGAGTGGGTGCAGTCGGTTCACACTGATCATGCTAAGAATATTCTGCTGTAGTAGTTGATTGGATTTTCATGTAATCATGGATCCCAGGTAGATAAAAAGCCAACCATAATGTTACATTTTTACTTAATGTTACAGTTTGTGACATAAATAAAACACCTAAATAAACAAATGAATTAATTTATACACGTCCACCAATCGCCGAGGTTTAAGCAAAGGTGGGGTGGAGCCAAATTGTTACAATTTAGCTCATTGTAAGTAAAAAAATGGAAAAAAAAGTTCAACGTTAGTAGAACTTCATTTTTTCCAGAGCTCCAAGGTCGGCCACTTGAGGAACGCTTTTAACTTCTGCACTGTGCACTCAATTCGAAGTCGCTTTGCATCAAAGCAGCTGCCAAATCACTAAATGTACATTGGTGTTTATGATTATTTTGGCTGTTTAACTATGACCAAGCCAAAGCACAGACAGATTTTAAATCATTTGCAATTAAGCAAGGAGAAAAATCTCCTCTCTACCACACTACCGTGGCGTGACGCCAAAGACCGTCTAGCAGCCAAGTCTGCGCATTTCTGCCAGGAGGGAAAAAAAAGTACCCGAGTGTGTAAGACGACCGAGTTTACACAACTCCAATAGACTGCGTATAGAAGTAGCATAACTCTTTCTTTAAACAAAAACTTCATACATATGTCTTGTGAAAGGTCCTTAAAAGAAAGATACATCATGAAAATACATGTATATGAAGTATATATCAAAAATAAATGAAGGCTGGTGCTGTTTTTGTTTAAATAAAGAATGACCAGGTGGAAACTATGGCAAAAAAATAATTAAAGTCACGATTTTTGATTCTATGCTCTATGGCAACTAGTGAAAAAAGTAAAAAAATAATTCTCAAATATGTGCTGCAGTAATGACAGTAATTCACATTGGCATGCATCGCCAGTGTTTGAGGTAAAGGCCATTTTGATTAGCATGACAGTGTTTTGGAAGTACAAGCTGAAAAGGTTTAATAATAGACTTAGGAATCTAAAAAAAAACTCCTTTGCCATCACATTATCTTGGTATTTCTTTCCTTAAATTTTATATACATTGGATGATTTTAAGCTTTGATGGAGGACGACCTTCGATGTAAATCAGTCATTCTTTGGTCTTGGGTACTTTCATCATACTGTTAGAGAGGTTTAAAGATGAGCATTGTCAGCTTTTCTGGCAGGTTCTGCAAAAACTTAAAAAAAATTTGGGATAGGAAAATGATTAAAACATTGCACTTTGGAACAGAAGGTCACAAGTTCACAAGTAACTCGCTATAAAAAATGCAACATACAATTATTGATCAATAAAACATTTTGCAAAAATTGCAGTTACTTGTTACTTCATTTAAAAAGTAACTTTGTTGCTTTGTTGATTATTCGCACCGAAAAGTAATTTGTTACTGTTAAAAGTCACTTTTTAGTTACTTTTTTAAAGAACGTTCTTTAAGTTTTCCCATTAATGCACTTTTATGCGTTAGGGTTTATACAAACACAAAACTGACTTAAACACAAAGTAATTTTTAAACACTATTTAATCAAAGTCAGAGCAGCACAAACTGAATATATCACAAGGATTTCTGAAATAAAGAACAAAACAAGCTGAATAATAAATTCACAATCAAACACTAAAGTGGCTTCTGCTGTTGTGTTGAGCTCGTAAACATGTTCCCTCCACAGCTGAAGTATTAAAACTATCAACAATGTAGAACAGAACACCGGGTTAGCGCATAGCTACTAGCTCCTCAGGCTTCAACGGATTGGAGTTGCTGTTTATCGCAGTAGATACGAGCTACGAACCAGAAAGAGACAGCTTACATTTGACTTAAACGTTTTTGTCTTTATGCTTAACTAAAGTAAAATAATGAGCATATTTCCACTTTGAGAAACTCGTCTTGCTCTCGGCTCGACTCGCCATTACTGCCGCACAGACCTGAATAAGCAGAGACACGCCCACAGCGCGTCTTCTTTGTGTAAACAGAGGGTAATCCACCAATCTTACAATGCGTCTTCTACGTGTTTACGGTGGTTCATACACCAATTCTACATAGCGATGCTGCTGTAAGCAGGTTAGGCTGTAGTCTACACTTCAGCCGAAATGAATTCATTTATGAAAGTAACAGGTAACGCACCATAGGGTAACGATAACGAAGTTACTTTATTTTTAAAAGTAACGCGTTACAGTATTAGTTACTGTAAAAAGTAGTACTAGTAACGCGTTACTGCCCAACACTGGTTATGAGAAATATTGTTTGTTGGTATTTGCAGATTAGCATTACATACATGCTAGTTTTTTGTTTATATACGCCGACCTCAAGCTCCTTTTGAAAACCTAGCAACCCAATTTAACTTCTTTTTCTTAGCCATGACTGGGTCCATATTTCACCTAATGCCCACGCTTTTACACCTAATACCCATGCTTTTACACCTAATGCAGATGCTTTTACACCTAATGCATTCTTTTACGCCTAGTGCCCATGCTTTTACAGTGTTCGTGGTTTTCCACCTAGTGTCCATGGTTTTCCATATTTTCTTCCTCTGCCACCTCGTACTTTATTCAGTGCACATAAAAACCACAAATGCCAAAGCACAATGCATCCGGCTCTATTTATTTGCCACACGTGCACGGTTTTATTGTCGCATCCTATCCTTCGATTGCGTAGGTGCCATCATCGTCCAATGCCAACATGACTTACCCAGCCCAGTTCATTAGATCCGTGTCACGCAGTGTGCTTCGTAATTATAATAAACAGCACATGCCTATAAAAACAACAACTGCTGAAAGTACATAAACAAAGTTTCGATTCGTTGTTTCTGTTCCTGGATGATTCGGGCTGTTAGAGCGGACGCCCCGAGCTCACTGAGATGAATCTAATTGTACATGCCTGCCTGAAGGTAAGCGTGCGATCGCTGTGCGATAGAAGCAGACCCCGAGATGGCTACATGAAGGCTCCAAAAACATGCTTTATCTCGAGTGTAATATGTAACTACATGGACAAACATATTGATACCTAGGACTTTTCCAAAAACATATGGGTTTTTCCCAAACAACGTTGACATTGCATACAAATTGTCTTTCGATTTGGTGGTAGCAGTAAAATTGATCATTGGTTGAACTAGTAGACATGCACAAATCCAGCTCCATGAAGATATAGGTTGGAAGGGAAGATCTTGAGTGACCTATTATGAAGCTCTGATCTCGAAAAAACCCAATATAGCAGGTATGCACAGTTTCGTTACATAAAACTACACAAAAATGTTAAACCCGAGGTTTTGGTCTATGTGTATATTCCCTGCTTAAGCCCCACCCCTTTTTTCCTGAATGGGAAAAGTATATTCCCACTGAGCTGTGATTGATATCATTCGCTTTTAAATGTTTTTCCGCTAAAGAATAGGATATTGCTTACAATTTTCTGTACATGCGTCGCGGCACAATTCGAAGATCATGGTCCAGGGTTTTAACATTCACAGCAGGATCCCACCCTCCCATCCGCCCACATTTTTACCTGCAAAAGGATGAATAATTTCTCAGTTATTCGAAAGTGTCAAATAGTCTTTATAGAGGGTTCAAACCGTACGTTCGCTGGGCTGCCATTTCAATCAGAGACGCCGTTGTTTTCTGACGAACGATGAGCCGTGCCACATGTGTTCCAGCCTGCATCTAATTGGATCGGATTCAGTGCACACTGTATTTCCCAAGATTAATTAACACAGATGACTTCAATCTGTGTTTTATTTTTTTTTGTTTTGTGGTTCTGGAAATTGAAAAGAAAAAGTGTGAAATAAAGTGGAAACAATGGATCGAAATCGATTTCAGAATCACGGGGCGTGTATTGTTTGCGCTGCGGGTTGTCTCGGAATCGGAGGTGCTTATTTTCATCCCACCCATTTCACACTCGGCAGACGAGATACCCTGTGTTCTGTCGGTACCTCCCCTAGAAGCCCAGAAGGCGCAGAATCTTCAAATTCACAAAAATGCATTTTGGCTAGGCTAGAACATTTTTATGACTAGCATATTTCCATGACTAGCATATTAAAGTCAGTAGTAAGCAATTTCACTGGCCCGAATATTAGTTGGGAACTGAAGAGTTCTACATCCTGTATCTTGCAATTTTCATTTCAGAAACTTCCTGAATGGCTTATGGATAAAATTCCCCTGTAATCCCTTATAGTCCTGATTTTATTTTAAATTGTATTCACCATCCCAGTATGCTAGTCTCCTAGACTTGCCCCAGAAATCCATTCAATGTTAAGGTGTATCAAAAACCTGAAGGTTACAGAGTCTCAGGGTTAGCAGGCACTGACAGCCTTCCTGCCATGAAGAACAAGTCCATTCAGAACCAGTGTTCTTAAGATCAGCTTGTTTTCTTGGTGCTCTTGTATTTACAGGTATATCTGGTATATCCAAAGCTTAGCCAGACTCAATTTAGACCTCGTATTGACATGGTGGAAAATTGAGTAGAAGACGACCACCAAAGTTTCCTCCCAGAGCCGTAGTGTGTATGAGTGCCAGATTTTCCTTCGATATGAAGGGGCCCCAGTCATCAGGGACTTGCCTGCATTCACATTACATTTTATATTCAGAGCGACTTACAACTAAGCAGCTGAAGGTTAAGGGCCTTGCTTGAAGGGCTCAGCAATGGCAGCTTGGTTTTACTGAGATTTGAAATTGTGACCTTCTAATAAAGAGTTCAACATCTTTGTAGCACTGAGCTACATCCTCTCTTCAGACACCACCTCTAAACAAGGGACTTACAACTGAGCCGTTGAGGGTTAAGAGTTTTGCTCAAGGGCCCAGCAGTGGCAGCTTGGTGGTGCTGGGATTTAAACTTGTGACCTTCTGATCCAACAACCTACAAGGCCTACTACAGTGGTGGGCTTTAGTAATGATTATTGGGGCGGTATTATACTTTTTACAAGAGTCTTTAAGATTCCTCTGGGAGTTGACTGATTGGCTCAGATCTGTTCACCAAGGCTGGCTCTACTGGGAGCATTAACCTCCTCAGGATACAGCCCTGACCCTCATTTACCACGGCAAGATTTCAATCCACTAAAGGGATTTTTGGGATTTCTTTCATTCACAGTCGAGAGAAAAATGGCTTGATGATAGTGCCCAAGGATTTAAAAAAAGAAATGCCTTGATGCATAATGACCAGGTTTAAAACATGCGATAAGTGGAATAGTCTTGCCTAGTCGACGTTACCCTTTTATCCCATGATATTTGCTTAAAGTCGTTTTTTAAATAAATTACATTATAACAGCATCAGTCGCTTGAGTTTAATAAGCCAAAAAATGTGCATAAGAACAAATAAATATCTATAACAAGCAGCTTGGAACTTCACAGACACGCAAACCCTCGAAACAAATAGGATCAAACATCGGCTCATGACATCTTTCCCTGCACTTTCATTAACATTCATCACCACCTGAAGGACAAAAAGATGTTTTCCGTCGCATGAGCGCCATCGATTATGGACCGGCGAAATTCTCCAGGGAGACAATGGACAAGCCATTTTGTTTGACAGGAAGACAATTGTTTAGGGAAGTCAATTACTCCTAGTGGATGACTCATCCAGGAGAAACCAAGGGAGTCTTTTATGACCTTTGACCCAGTACAGGTCCCTTTATGCCTTTCGCCTGTATGATTCAGATTCATACAACAATGTTGTAGGAAAGCAAATAGAGCTGTCAAGGCTGTCAAAGAAGTTACATGCTTTAAGTCAATCTCGAGGCGAGACAGCATTATAATAAAACCCCTCTTAATGACTAATCAAGGCCTTTTGAAATAAAGGAAAAAGGAGAAGATAGACAGAAAAAAACGCACATAAGCATCAAATGATAGGCTTCTTCAGGCCACAATCTGATAATCACTGTCATTTTGGAAGCACACTTTAAAAAAGCTAGTGAGAGAAAACAACCGCTCGCGTTTCTAAATGCGGGGATAAAGGAAGGAGGGAAGGAAGGAAGTAAGGCAGGCATTTAGGTCAATGAGACTTAAACAGATTTTTAAATGTGATTATATGTTTTATATGCTATGATGAAAAAAATATATACACTACATTGACAAATGCACTGGGACGACTGCGCTTTCCAGCCAGAAGTGCTTCTTTCCAAAACAGTTATCATCATAGTTGGAGGCATACAATTGTGTAGGATGTGTTTGGATGTAGTAGAATAATATTTTCCAATTAAATCGAACTAGTGGATCCAAACCTCTTCCCTCACGACGATGCTTTTGTGCACGAAGATTGACGTATACATCACAATTAACGACGCAATGCAAAAGATACGATGTTATTCAAGTCGATATGGTACAGATCCTTTGCGTTGAAAAAAAAATCCAGAAATCACAATGTATGATTTTTTTAACTATTTGAACACCTGAGAAAGTCGATGTTAATATTTGGTACAGTAGCCGTTGTTTGCAATTACAGAGGTCAAACGTTTCCTGTAGTTTTTCACCAGGTTTGCACACACTGCAGGAGGTATTTTGGCCCACTCCTCCACACAGATCTTCTCTAGATCAGTCAGGTTTCTGGCCTGTCGCTGAGAAACACGGAGTTTGAGCTCCCTCCAAAGATTCTCTATTGGGTTTAGGTCTGGAGACTGGCTAGGCCATGCCAGAACCTTGATATGCTTCTTACAGAGCCACTCCTTGGTTATCCTGGCTGTGTGCTTCAGGTCATTGTCATGTTGGAAGACACAGCCTCGACCCATCTTCAATGCTCTAACTGAGGGAAGGAGATTGTTTCCCAAAATCTCGCAATACATGGCTCCGGTCATCCTCTCCGTAATACAGTGCAGTCGCCCTGTCCCATGTGCAGAAAAACACCCCAAAGCATGATGCTACCACCCCCATGTTTCACAGTAGGGATGGTGTTCTTCGGGATGGCACTCATCATTCTTCCTGCTCCAAACACGTTTAGTGGAATTATGAACCAAAAGTTCTATTTTGGTCTCATCTGACCACATGACTTTCTCCAATGACTCCTCTAGATCATCCAAATGGTCATTGGCAAACTTAAGACGTGCCTGGACATGTGCTGGTTTAAGCAGGGGAACCTTCCGTGCTATGCATGTTTTCAAACCATGACTTCTTAGTGTATTACCAACAGTAACATTAGAAACTCTTTTCAGGTAATTGACCAACTCCTCCCGTGTAGTCCTGGGCTGATTTCATTGAGACCCCACAAGGTGAGATCTTGCATGGAGCCCCAGTCCGAGGGATATTTACAGTCTTGTTTAGCTTTTTCCATTTTCTAATGATTGCTCCAAAGTTCTATTTTGGTCTCATCTGACCACATGACTTTCTCCCGTGACTCCTCTGGATCATCCAAAAGATAATTAGCACACTTAAGACGTGCCTGGACATGTGCTGGTTTAAGCAGGGGAACCTTCCGTGCTATGCATGTTTTCAAACCATGACTTCTTAGTGTATTACCAACAGTAACATTAGAAACTCTTTTCAGGTAATTGACCAACTCCTCCCGTGTAGTCCTGGGCTGATTTCATTAAGACCCCACAAGGTGAGATCTTGCATGAAGCCCCAGGGAGATTGACAGTCATGTTTAGCTTCTTCTATTTTCTAAGCATTGCTCCAACAATGAACCTTTTTTCACAAAGCTGCTTGGCAATTTCCCCGTAGCCCTTTCCAGCCTTGTGGAGGTGTACAATTTTGTCTCTAGTGTCTTTGGACAGCTTTTTGGTCTTGGCCATGTTAGTAGTTGGAATCTTACTGATTGTATGGGGTGGACAGGTGTCTTTATGCAGCTAACGACCTCAAACAGGTGCATCTAGTTTGGGATAATAAATGTAGTGGAGGTGGACATTTTAAAGGCAGACTAACAGGTCTTTGAGGGTCAGAATTCTAGCTGATAGACAGATGTTCAAATACTTATTTGCAGCTGTATCATACAAATAAATAGTTTTAAAAAATCATATATTGTGATTTCTGGATTTTTTTTTTAGATTATGTCTCTCACAGTAGACATGCACCTACGATGACAATTTTAGACCCTCCATGATTTCTAAGTGGGAGAACTTGCAAAATAGCAGGGTGTTAAAATACTTATTTTCCTCACTATATATATACAGGGTAGGTTAAAATTAAATAGGCAATATTTAATGGCTATAGAACTTAATGTCCTTATTGGCGATCGTATTTTTGTGAAACTACTTAAAGAAGGAGGTGTACAGTACAAAAATCTTCCACATTGTAAGACTTGGAAATAAAGCACGGAAGGGATTCAGGAGGCTCTCAGAAATATCACAAACGACTTCCTTCAGAAGACGTTTAATTTCCGTCGGACGCCACTGTTGAAATGTAAAGATTTGCTTTAATTTTCCTAAGTAATAAAGTACACGTTCAATATGTTTTAATACATTTGTATGAGAAATTTAGACTTTATTACCAATTTCTAATGCCTAGTTATATTCCACCCACTCTGTATATTATATATACTCGAATCTGTAGGTATGCACGGTTGTTTATTTAAGGTATTCTTTTTCTGAAGCACTTCTTCTTCCTTTTTTTTTTGACATTCTGTTTTTTTTAAGTGTCTGCTATTTTTATGGCAAGGTGCCTTATGTAATAATTGGCAGAGTCCTCCTGACATTCTGGCAGCTGGCATTAAGCTGCTCGGAAAAAAAAAAAAAATCTCAGGTATCTCTAGTGCGCCAACCTCGGTATTGAACGAATGAATAAACCAATCAGTCTAAGAATGCTAATCAATTCAGCAATCCTGCTTTCAATTACGCGTATACAAATCCTGGTGCAATATGGATATGAAGAGGGCGGAAAATTCCGAAAAGAGGATGACATTTCCGGAGGGATTGCGTCTTGTTTAAAATTTCTCGCCTAGAATTGAATGATGAGTACTGTCCGTTTTGATGATGAAATCGATGCCATCGCTTGATGCATAACCTACGTTTGGTGATGCTGCGAGTGTCTTTCTGAGAACCAACAACAAATCCTTGATAAATACTCTATATATCTAATGAAACGGATTTTGCGATAACACCAGGAGGAATCACGGGTGTATTGGTAGACATGATGATACAACAAGCAGTTCAGGGAAAATGAAAAAAATGACGACGTATAAAAGCCAGAGCGTCACGTGTTTTCGAATTGGTTCATTTTGACCACAATGAGCCATTAGGCTCCATTTACATGCAAGCGTGGGTGAGTGAACAGGTAGTTCAATGATGGAGTCAATAGCTTAGAAAAACAGACCGAGTGTAAGTTGATCCACACTTTGATCTGTTTTCCGTTTGCAATAAAAGCACTTACACCGTTCCAGCTCACTTTATAGAGCTACTCTCTCTCTCTCTCTTTTTCTCTCTCTCTCTCTCTTTCTCTCTCTCTCTCTTTTTCGAAGTCGATATGTTTGTGTGGGTGTGCGTTTGTGTGCGTTTCTGAGAGGTAGTGTTTTCTCTTTTATTCGAGGGGTCAGGAAAAGTGTACATTTTTGTGTTTGGGCTGTCGGAGGGACGATTTCGAAGGGAAGGGGGTCTTCGTTTTCTCGTTACGTTTTGATCTAAGAAAGACATAGCGATGATTTACGTTAATGGCATATGGAAAATTCATTCATCCAAAGCAACTTACAAATGGGCAAACGAGGGTTTTGAACTTAAGAGCCTTGGGATTTGATCTTGTGATCCAAGGGCCAATGCCTTAACCAATTAGCTATTATCCCTCTAGCATGATATGATGTGATACATACTTTCTTTTTTTCGGCTTCTCCCATTAGGGGGCGCCACAGCGAATCATCCGCATGTTTGATTTGGCACATGTTTTTACGCTGGATGCCCTTCCTAACGCAACCCCTTTTTTTTTTATATATATTTTGTCTGTTTCTGTAAAAAAACAAAAAAATATACCAAACATTTTCTAGACCATTAATTTCTTGATAGATAGATAGATAGATAGATAGATAGATAGATAGATAGATAGATAGATAGATAGATAGATAGATAGACACATTTATTGTGAATAATTACCAATCTTATTGCTAAACTCCTGAAAACAACTCCATCTGGCATTTTTTTGCTGTCTTGAAATTGCATCAGCCCATAATGCCTTCTGGGCAAGTTCTGCTCCTTAAGTCTGCAAATACTGTATGTTGACTTGATTCCATCTGCAAAATATGTTGATTTAATTCCTCAGGCATCTTGGAGGCCATAAAAAAAATGATGAAGCAAACCGTAATGGACACGTGGCAGAGGTGATGGTCTGTACCCACGATGTGCAGGAGTCTAATAATACTATAATACAATTTTCGGTTGTTCAGAAATATGAGATGGTTTGGATCAGGACTTTTTCCCTTTACTTGGGAGACCCAAAATTGTTCCAACATCACAATGTCTTGCGCAAAAACCAGCTCCATGATATACTTTACATTGGTTAGAATGGAAGATCTTGAGTGGGCTCTGACCTCAACCTTGCTGAACACCACTGGGATGAATGTGAACACTGACTCCACCTCAGGCCTCCTAACCTCCACACCTACATCAGTTTCATAACACACATCATCTCCACAGCTGCACTCCACAATTTGCTGGAACATCTTCCTCGAGTATATTAAAACAACAAATCTGGACTAAATGTAAATTCTGATTATTTTAAAGGTTTTATCTTTTTATACTGACCTGCATAATTAAGTACTGTATAGCTATTTGGACAAAAAAATTAAAAGAATTTGTCTGTATATTTATATATTTGTATATTTGTATATTTTAATTTAAAACTCCTGAAATTCACAGATGTATTATGCTGTTATTTATAGAGTCACCTGTCCATACAGTACCTCCCACACAGACCATGCTCTGCTGTAAATTCTGGAAATAAATAAATACATTATTTAATAAATAAATGCACTTGGTTGTTAGTATTCTTTACTGTTATTGAATAAAAATCTACATATAATAGAACAAACATATTCCAATGAAACGGTGCCCGATGGACAACAGTGTGTCCTGCTAGGTTTGTCAGGTCTTTCTGGAACATAGCAAAGCAATAGATCATGATTATGCCCCAGTCCCTCGATTCGGGGACGCGGACATTTTAAAAGATCTTTGAAAGTTCTCCAAGCATACTGAGACACATTAGGTAGAAATTCTGCCAGAATTTTGTGTCCATAAGTCGAAAAGTCGAATGATAGTAATGCTTAATGGACATTTATTGTTTCTGTTTTTGTTCTGTATGTGAAAGATCATTTATTTGCAGCAGATCTGAAAAAAACAACTAAAAAAGGTTCCCTGGTGGTCTAGTGGTTAGGATGCGGCGCTCTCACTGCTGCAGGCGGGGTTCAAATCCCAGTCAGGGAACCAACCCCAGCCATTAGGGTTGCAAAAGGCAGTGCACTCCTAGTGCCGGTCCCAAGCCTGGATAAATGGGGAGGGTTGCATTAGGGCATTCAGCGTAAAATCATGTGCCAAATCAAACATGTGGATCATAAATACGGATGATCCGCTGTGGCGACCCCTAATGGGAGAAGCCGAAAGAAAGAAAGATCAGAAGAAAATAATAATTTCCCCTCTTTTTTAATTCCTCTTACTTTTTAGGTTACAGACCAATCAGGAACTGTCCAATGTACTTATAGATCTATTGCAATTTGCATATTAATCCTCCAGGGGGATTGAATATGTTCTACTGTATTCACATTTTTTTGCATTTTTCTCATCAGCTTTGAACTGCAGTTGCTCTAAAACATTACCCTGGCAAAAGAATTTTCTGCAGACGGTGACTGATTTTCCCAGATTTCTAATGCAGAAGGTTCTTTTCGAAGGGTCTATTTTGGATAAAATGGTCACTTCGATCGGAGCACCCCAGGGATGTGTTTCATCATCATTATTATTTATTTTATATACTAACTCCTGTGCCAGTTCCTTTAAAAATAGATCTATTGTAAAGTATGCAGGAGCCTTTAACATGACAGGGAGGAAGAACATGGGCCTGAAATATTCATCCATAAGCGTTTCAGTTCATCCCAAAGGTGATCAGCAGAGCAGAGGTCAGAGCTCTAGAGCAGAAGGTCATCCACTTCTCCAAATCATGTAAAGCAGATCTTCATGGATCTGTCTTTGTGTACAATGTCATTGGCATGCTGGAACAGGTTTTGAGTTTGTGAAAGAACCACATATGGCTGGAAAAGTCCGGCGTCCCAATACTTCTTTCCATATAGTGTAATGAACACCTTTCTCTGCCTTTCTTTCTCACCCTCTCACTTACTTCCATCTCATTCTCTTTTTACCTTTCTTTTTCTCTATGCTATCTCTTCCCCTCTTGACCTGTTCACCCATGTGCGATCCCAGCAATCGATAGAGTGATTCCCGCTATCCTTGTCATGAGAAACGCTGCGGTTCTTTTTTCTGATTTCGAAGCCTGCAATCTGCCTCCTAACATTACGCTAGGTGTTGTAAGGAATCGTACGATTAGGGTTGGGTATGCGAGCTCGGAGTATGTAGAAAAAGCCGAGAGGAGCGCGCATAGGATGCCATAAGGTCATGTCTGTCTTAATTAACTCATTTAATAGCCACAAACAGCTCCCGGTGCTATTAAGTGTACAGTTAATTAGCATGCTGTTTGCGCGCCTGCAGGAAGTGCAGCGACGCTGCGGATCGGCCTATCTAGCGCTGTCTGTTGCTCTTTCGCTGCTGCTTTTGTTTTTCTTGCATCTGAAGTGTGTCTCGGCTGGCAGCGCCTCACTGCCAGGCAAAGGCCTGCTGGCAATACCTCCATTAGACGCGAGTACAGGAACAACTGTCAAATTTTATTTCCAACTTGTCATCTCTACATTTAGGGATTGTCGTCGCCTCAAGTGTTATCAGACCTAAATGCTCACAAGCGATAAAAGAAATGCTATTTGTTTGCACCATCTAATATTTACTTAGTCACGGTGATGCTGGCAACAAGCGATAAAGAAAGAAATTAACCCCTTAACCACCCCCTTACCCACATTCAGTGAATTCTATCTAGCTTTTTCTCACTCCTGGTTCTCGGACCTTGTTCCCATCAGGATATCATCTCAATTAAAACCCATTAAATTGAAAAAAAGGAGGGAAAAACACCAGGATGCTGAATTGAACTCGCATAAAAAAAAAAAAAAGACACCACCCAAGCCTTGCCCTATTCCGTCTGAATTTCATGCAACCTTCTCAGCAATGTCACCATTAATTGCGAAAAAAAAATCCAACTGGAATGACATGCATATTCTATTTTTCATCCAAATTAGATCCTGACATTTATTTTGTACGTGAATTCGGAGCTGACCTTTTTCGGTTTGAACGTCTTTTTTTGCACGGATATGTCCCGTTTTTTTTTTTTTTCTTTTCTCCTCTACGCCAAACTTTTTCCGACATCACAGGCAGCATCGGTGTCGGCATCAAACAGATCGGCTTCCAAAGCTTTAACTGTCATCGCGATGACACTGCCAACTCCATCATGCTCGTCACGGATTAGTCGCTAGCCGTGCTGAGTCTTAGATCTGCATTGGATCTCTTATTGGTGGGGCGTTGAAGAAAACAACGTTCATGAAAAAACAATCTATAATACAAAGCCTGCTTGGAATGGTAAAGCTTTATTATATGAACAAAAGATTGTAAATTGTGAAAATCCCGTTCTGAATTAAGTCCCCGTACTATGACCTCCACTCTTTTGGGAAGATGTTCCACTAGTGTGCTTTAGGAGATTTGTGGCTATTTAGCCTTATCTTCAGCTAACAGACCTATCTGCTCAAACAGGTTTAGGTCTCAGAATTCAAGTGAAGAGAAAATTCCCTGCTACACACACAAGGACATCCTATACAATTGTGTGTTTTCAAGTTTGTAGAAACAGTTTTGACACAGAACGACAAATTGCTTAAAAAAAGTCAGTTGTCCTAATACTTTTCTCCATGTAGTGTGTGTATATCAGTGCTAATTAACTATATAGTCTCTGTCCATGGTCCTGAAAGTTCTTTATATTGGAGATCATTGAGAATGTTCTTCTAATAAAGATCACCATTGCCCATTATTAGTTGATTATATTTAGATGCACCTTGTGATGTGTTATAAACTGTTGCAACAAGCTATCCGATGATACCAACATGAATATTTTATATCAACACAATCCTGGTATGTTTAATTGACTACCTCAGTCTACAGAATCCCTGTGTTGTGTCAGACTAAGAAGTATCCCCCGTGAGGGTGAATGAGATCTGGATGGCACCGTATTGACAAATCCTGACAGAGCAGCAGCTGAGAAAGAGACCCTCGCGTTATCTCTCGGGCCGATCTGGCCACACTTATGGATCGAAAGCGCTGGTGTAAATTCATCCTCAGGTCAGTAGTGAGCACGGCATGAAGCAGCCTCTCTGTGCTGAGCGATAAAGACATTGCCACGAGGCTCGTTTTCTCCTTTTTATTTATTTTTTTTCTTTTCCTCTCATCTTTTTAATCCTCCCTCTCTAGCTGTGGATCTCCTTCGCACGTTGTTTTCTGTCATTTGATGGATCACCGGGGCTCCTGGCTCCCATGCAGCCACGAGAATAGATGCTGGGGTCATTTGATGTAAGTTCTGAGGTGGGATTTAGTGACATTGGCTAACCTTTGTTAATGGAAAGTCACTGTGTGTGTTGGTGGGCTAAGCTGGTGTGGTGGTTTGGGGGTGGACAAAAGCAAGAAAACTGTACTTTATAAAATGAGCATGTTCCTTGGTGGTTCTTGTCACATTTTTTAGTCTGACTGACAAAACCTGCCTACTGGCCCATTTCTCAGCTATGAATATATTTAATAGAGACATGAAGACATCCTGCATGGACACTGTATATATTTCACAAACAAGACAGCAGCATTTTTTACCACTGAAAGTGAAAAACAGCTAGATCTTGTATCTTCTATGCGTCTTTCAGGAGTGGAAATATGTATTTCCTTGCTGTGTTTAGAATATTACTTCACTTTGTTTCAATGTATTTACACATACACTCACTGAGCACTTTATCATCAACCCATGTGCACCTACTCGTTCATTGGATTTTCTAATCAGCCAATTGTATGCCATTGCATTATATCGGTCCGATACAGAACACCAGTTTTGGTCATACTTCACATCAATCATCGGAATGATGAAAAAAACATTTTCAGTGATTTAGACCATGGTATGTTTGTTGGTGCCAGACGGACAGGTTTGAGTATTTCTATAACTGCTCGAGTCTCCTGAGATTCTTCACACACAACAAACTGCAGGGTTTACTCAGAATGATGCAATTAAGAAAAAAACCCACTAGAAGTCTTGCAGATGAAAATGCTTTGGTGACGTGACGTGAAGAATGGACGGTCAGTATTGTGTTCCCATTAAGTGAAAAGACCAGTCTGAGCAAATTGTGGTGAGCAGGTTTTTTTTCCGTCAGCCAGGAATTAAAAGCTGAGGCTACTAAGGGTTCAAGATTTTCCAAAACTGGATGATAGACTGGAAAAATGAAGCCTGGTTCAAATGAATTTGGTGGGTGTGGTGTGATAATGTGGAGAAAAATTTTGCCACATTTTGCCATTTTTTGTATTATCCAAATTACAGGTTCCAGAGGAACGTTCTACTATGACCAACAAAAAAAAAAAAAAACTTGAAACATATGGTTAAATCATATATTCCTCCACTGTGCCACAATGATATCTTTACTGCCTGCAGGTATCCTTTCAAATCCAAATCAAATTTTATTTGTCACAAATCAAAAATTTATCTATATCTATGGAGGACACATGGTGGAATCCAAATAGTCTCTATTATGGAGGACACATGGTGGAAGAAAAAATATTACCAGTTGACATCAAGATAGCTCAGAGCTGTCAGAACTTCAGAGAAGATCAAATCAAATTCTATTCCACATTTACTCCCAATTTACTGTTATAATAGCCTCTACTCTTCTGGTAGGAAGATGTTCTACTAGATTTTGCAGTGTTTTTGTGGAGATTTGTTCTCATTTAGCTACAAGGGTGTCAACGTCCTTTAAGAAGCAGGTGAAGAGGTGAGGAGGTCTGAGGTGTCTTCAGCATTCTAATTAATCCAAAATGTGTTCAATAGTGTTGAGGTTAAAGCACTTTTGAAGGCCATTTGAGATCTTCCACTCCAACCCATGTACACCATATTGTATTGAAATAGGTTTTGTTGCTTCAGCTTTGTGGAAACAGTTTGAGGAAGAACCACGTATGGCTGGAAAAGTCATGTGTCGCAATGGTTCATATATAGAGTGTCTAATTTGAATCAAACTTTATGAATTGCCAGAAAGAAAAGATTAAAAAAAGGCAAATGTAAAAGAAAGAGTGAAAAACAAACAAACAAACAAGAAAGTAATAATAATTTCAGCTTATTTTGTTTTACACTTGCTTCTGAAGATCATATTTAATTTGCCCATGCATATTTAATTCAACTGCTTGACCTTTGCACAAATACAATATATATTTTTTGAGCATTACAGGATCTCAATTCCCATAATGCAATCTGCCAAATTGCGATGGATTTGACCAATTTATTTTTTTTCCCCCTCTTTTTTTTTTTTATAACGAGTTTTTTTGTCTGGTCTGCGGTGTTCTCGTGTTCCATCCAAGTTGTGTTTCCGCCTCACGCCCCAGTATTCCCGGGGTGGCGTCCACTGCGATCCACAGTGACTCTTACAAGATTTAACATCTTGTCGCACTTCAGGTTTTATGGCAACCCCTCGCTACTTTGTTTATTCACTTAATGCCGAACAGTTGGTAAACGCTGAGCAGTAAATAAAGAATGGAGCCGGACTTGTAATGAGGACTGTCACTGTGAGCCAATTGGAATTCTCCAGCACAAGCGCGGACTCTGTTTCTCTGCGAGTGTGTGATGGATCAGGATCAGCCCCCTGGAGATCATCTGAGTGGCCTGCTAGTGTATACTGGGTTACATTTTCCCTTGTTGCTAAGGGGATTCGAAGGGGTGACTAACTATCTATCTATCTATCTATCTATCTATCTATCTATCTATCTATCTATCTATCTATCTATCTATCTATTTGTCTGTCTGTCTGTCTGTCTGTCTGTCTGTCTGTCTGTCTAGAACATTAGAATATTGATGAATTTATTTACTTTCTTCTTTTACGAATAGCAATTGTTTTAGCAAACTCTATCTATCTATCTATCTATCTATCTATCTATCTATCTATCTATCTATCTATCTATCTATCTATCTGTCTGTGTGTAAAGAACATTAGAATATTGATTAATTTATTTACTTTCTTCTTTTATGAATATCAATTGTTTTAGCAAACTCTATCTATCTATCTATCTATCTATCTATCTATCTATCTATCTATCTATCTATCTATCTATGAATATTATAATGAAAGATAATAATAAAAAAAAGTGTATATTCATTGAGTGACTTTTTGTACAACCTCGACATTTGGCTTGACACCTCCAGAAAAAAAAAAAAAAAAAAAAACTAGGAGGGGGGTTTTTTTTTTTTTTTATTTTTTTCCCCCAATGCAGATGGCTGGAAAAGTCATGTGTCGCCATGGTTCATATATAGAGTGTCTAATTTGAATCAAACTTTATGAATTGCCAGAAAGAAAAGATTAAAAAAAGGCAAATGTAAAAGAAAGAGTGAAAAACAAACAAACAAACAAGAAAGTAATAATAATTTCAGCTTATTTTGTTTTACACTTGCTTCTGAAGATCATATTTAATTTGCCCATGCATATTTAATTCAACTGCTTGACCTTTGCACAAATACAATATATATTTTTTGAGCATTACAGGATCTCAATTCCCATAATGCAATCTGCCAAATTGCGATGGATTTGACCAATTTATTTTTTTTCCCCCTCTTTTTTTTTTTATAACGAGTTTTTTTGTCTGGTCTGCGGTGTTCTCGTGTTCCATCCAAGTTGTGTTTCCGCCTCACGCCCCAGTATTCCCGGGGTGGCGTCCACTGCGATCCACAGTGACTCTTACAAGATTTAACATCTTGTCGCACTTCAGGTTTTATGGCAACCCCTCGCTACTTTGTTTATTCACTTAATGCCGAACAGTTGGTAAACGCTGAGCAGTAAATAAAGAATGGAGCCGGACTTGTAATGAGGACTGTCACTGTGAGCCAATTGGAATTCTCCAGCACAAGCGCGGACTCTGTTTCTCTGCGAGTGTGTGATGGATCAGGATCAGCCCCCTGGAGATCATCTGAGTGGCCTGCTAGTGTATACTGGGTCGCATTTTCCCTTGTTGCTAAGGGGATTCGAAGGGGTGACTATCTATCTATCTATCTATCTATCTATCTATCTATCTATCTATCTATCTATCTATCTATCAGTCTGTCTGTTTGTCTGTCTGTAAAGGACATTAGAATATTGACGAATTTATTTACTTTCTTCTTTTATGAATATCAATTGTTTTAGCAAACTCTATCTATTTATCTATCTATCTATCTATCTATCTATCTATCTATCTATCTATCTATCTATCTATCTATCTATCTATGAATATTATAATGAAAGATAATAATAAAAAAAAAGTGTATATTCATTGAGTGACTTTTTGTACAACCTTGACATTTGGCTTGACACCTCCAGAAAAAAAAAAAAAAAAAAGAAACCAGGAGAGGTGTTTTTTTATTTATTTTTTTTTTTCCCCCAATGCAGATACATCAATCCAGACATGCTGAAGTTAGACCTTGGCAGCAACCAGCAGACTTTTTTCTTGCACATCATGCGCGTAGATCATTTTCTTGAACAACACCCCATGCCTCCCTCATCCCCCCCGACACGCATCCTACTCAATAGCGCTTTACACGTTCGCTGAGAAAAAGAGAAATAAAAAAATAACTTTCAAAAGCAATCTTTTCAACATTTTGTGTTCTGATGAAATTGGCTTCAATCTTACATTACATAACAGGGTGTATAGTAAGAAAGGAGGTGTGGGTTGCTTTCCTACAAACAACGTGATAGGGCAGGGAAGGAGAAAAAATAAATGTCTGGATCTGATTGCAGGAATACATGAATATCAAATGCGTTGGCATTAAACTTCGCTGTATCGGCAAAAGTATTGGGACACCTGACTTTCCCAGCCGCGTGATATTTGTAACTGAAAAATTGCATACGGTATTTTATAGGGCTATAATACCTGTGTTATATGCAGTCTTTTGTCTGTTTTGTCTGGCAGGGAAGTCTCAATCATGTTACTGTGTCTTGTTTTCTTTGAGTTCATAAAGGTGTGGAACAAACAAGGTAAATGTGATTTAGAAATCATTACCCTGTCATTTTTTTACATTTATAATACATAAGACATATTATATCACAATATCCAGCTGAGCAATTGAGTATTGAAAGCTTTGGTTACTCGCCGCCACTGAGATTTGAACTCATAACCTTCTAAATCACAGTCCATGACCCTAAACACCGAGCTACCACCTAAATCCACCGTCCCCCGCCCAAATATACAGCAAAAAGGAAAGCTAGAGAATGTGTTAGGGCAAATAAAGTGGAAGTGGAAATACCAAGGGGCAAACAGCAGTGCAAAAAAGCATTAATAATGTACAGTACAGGTTCCTTTTGGTGCTCTTGGGTCATAGAACAGGACGGGGGCATATCGGTCGTGTACACTTCAGCGTCTGAGTTCAAAGTTCAGAAGATACTTGAGCAGGGTTTCTGCGAGGTCTTAAAAAGTGAAATAAAGTATTTTGAACAAGTCTTCAGTTTCCAAGGTTTGTGTAACACTACCTGAAATGTCCATTAAAATGCTCCTCCTCGAATATTTTTTTTTTGGTTTTGTTTTCATGGTTGTTTCAGCAGGATCTTGTTTTTCCTTTATGTGAAAGTGCAAGTTTAGCGATTGTTGGCTAAAGATCGCTCGGTTGTATAAAGATTTACCAAAGTCTGGAAGGTGGTAGCTTACTGATTAAGGCATCAGACTTTGGATCTGAAGGTTGTGGGTTTAAATCCCAGCCAGAACAAACTCTCACTTCTTGCCCTCTGAGCAAATTAACCCACTCAGTTGTATAAATGATATCTAAGATGCTTCATGTCCTGGGTTATTGCTTTCGTCATTTGGACAAAGCGAAAGCTCTGTTTAAAGCTCTGGGTTACTGTTTTGAGGGTGGAGGTTAACCGAAAGGTATCACCAAGCTGCCACATTAAAGCTTTTAAGCAAAACCCTTAACCCTCTGTGGTCCATATTCTATGGCTGACCCCAGCTTCCTAACATTGGTAGGATATGCAAAGAAAGTGCTTTTGTGCTATTTTTTGTCTTGCTTTTGCGACGTTCTGCATCCATTCTGTATTCTAAGGTATAAAAAGAGACACCCCCCCCCCCCCCCCCCCCCCCCCCATGTTAATACGTCTATACTATTTTGTATTGCTTGGTGAGCAGAACATGAGAAATTAGTGTTTGATTTCCTCCATTGCTCTGACTAGCATGAAAACAATAGTGAGCTAAAAAAATAATTAAATAAATATATATTTAATAAAGCTTTACCATGGGAAATCTCCAGCAGCTCCATGTTTGCCAGCTGTGACCAGGCAACAGGGTCCTCTGACTAGAAATCTGCCTTTTTTTTGCAGCAAAAAAACAACAATCTATTACACGACCACCGTAACAGAAATAAAATAATGAAATAAATAAATAAATAAACAAACCAAAATCATTCTCTCTCAATGGATTTGTTTTAAATCCCACCCTTCTTGCGTTCCTTCTCAATCTATCATTGTGTTCTTGTTTTTTTTTTTTCATCCCCAGTTGTAGTTTTAAATTCATTCAAAATCATTTAATTTAGCACAAATTTTAGGACTCGTTTCTTCGACTGTCGCATTATTCTCGGAATTATTCTCGTAACTCTCGTATTCTCTTACGCCTCATAGCCGTTTGTGTTAATGACGGCGAGAAGGCGGCAGACACGGACCTCCAGATCTCGAAATTACGTTTGGTTCCGACCGTGTTTGTAATTCAGATTCAGCTTTATGCTCTCCCTCCTTGTGGCTAGAGAGACCGTGAATGTGTGTGTGTGTACTGTAGACAAATATTTGTGTGTATGTGTATGTCCCTGCACACTGGCCTGTGCTTTTTTTTTCCTTTCCAAATGAGTTTTATTCCCCAGTCGCTACCTAGAGCTTTAATTTAGCATTCTTTCTCGCTCTTTCAATTCCTCAACACGATCCCAATCCCGTTTTTTTTTCTTGTTCCTCGACTAATGCCTTCTACTGTATGTCAAAGTAGGATACAGGGAATGTGACTTGAAAATGAAGGCTGGGAAAAGGAAGAACCATTATGCAAGGTTTGTGGTAGAGCCTCTCATTCCCGGTAGACCCGCTTTGAAATATAGCTTCAGCTTTACGGTTCTGCCAATAACCGTGTAATAAACGGAGGTGGTGAGACGTGCAGACTTCCACCTCCCTTCGTCAGGCCTGCGGTGCGGATCAGAGCTCGAATGCTATACATGCTGGCGTGTATACGAGTCGATTTTAAAGCAAGAGACGATGTGAGTTGTCGTAAATTGAAAATATTGTACGGCGACACATGGCCCAGTCTACCCAGGGGATCAGTACGGGGGAGCGTAATATAAACTGTAATTAATTGTACACATTACAGTACATAATTAAGCTAAACAGAGCAATTTATAGTAGGTATAAACAATACAGTATATATATTTTTAGTTCACTTAAACCCGGAAACCCAAAACTGTTCCACCATGCTCCTGTGCACAAATCCAGCTCCATGAAGATATGATTTGAAGAAGATCTTGAGGGGCCTTTGATCCCAGCTCTACTGGGATGAATGTGAATGCTGACTGCACCCCAGGCCTCCTCACCTTCTCACCTCTATCTTCATCATAAGATCGAAAAATCTAACCAGTGTAACTTGGGGACCATCTGTACAAGAAAAAAATAGATGATGGGTGAAGTGATGTGGCCTGAAATGAAACAGAGTCACTATTACTGCCTTGAAGTTCTTAATTTTATGGAATATCTGCAAAACTACATCCTGTTATCCTGTTATATTATATAAAATAATTGTGAAGGACACCTGACCTGACATTGTGCACAAGGGCATTGTCAATCAGGGTCGGTTCTGTAGAAGATTAAGGTCAGAGCTCTATAGCGGGAGATCATCCACTCCAGATCATGGAAACCATATCTTGGATATAACCATACCTGGAACAGGTTAGAGGACACCTGACCAACCTGTGGCAGCTACACTAGAGTATATGGGCAAATGTTGGAGGACACCTGACCATAAGCTTGGTACTGTATGGGCTTTGATTCTAAACACTCTACATTTCATCCTTTTATAATAACCTTCACTTTTCTGGGAAGATGTTCTACTTTGGTTTGCAGAGATTTTGCTTATTCAGCAACTAAACTGTTAAGAATACCAAGCGACTGATGTAGGGTGAGGAGGCCAATCAGGGTTGTGATCAGAGCTGGAGATCTTCCATTTAAGATCATATCTTTATGGGCCTGACTTGGTGCACAGGAGGCTTTTGTCATGCTGAAACAGGTTTGGGTCTGCTGATTAAACGCAAAATGTCATGCTAGCGCACCCAGTTGTGTGCTTTCAACTTTGTAGCAACAGCTTAAGGTCAGGAGTCTAACAGTGTCTAACGGCCAGGTGTCCACAATCGTTTGTGCGTGTAGCGCGTGTGTATGCTTAGATCCCAACACGTCTCAACACGTTGCGTTGCAGAAACTTGCCGGCCGTATGTTTAAATAAGTTGTTAAGTGGTGAAGAGAAGCCAAATAATCTATTAAGTGCCTCGGGCGAACAATATCTCGGAACACCAATTACAGTTCACCTCGACTCATAATCTCAGAGTCAAACGCGTTAATCCTAAAACCGAGCTGATTTTACGTTCTGGAGACAATGAAGTGACTCAAAATTTCCAATTGGTGAAACTGGGGGAGGGGTCCTCAATAAATCCAAACACGTGGACTTCCCCGAGGCGCAGCTAATAAACCTAAATAAAGCACGAGACAAAAATATGAAAGCCCTTCATGATATTTTACACGGGGCGTTTTAGCAATTTTTTTATTTTTTGCTTTGAGCTAAAGTCAATATTGCGGAATAAATAAATAGAAATGAGCAATTAGACACATATCAAAGTTAAAAGCTCTGTCGAATACAGAAATGAGTTTCATCTTTCCAGAAGGCTTCTCTCTGCTACGGGAGTTCGCATCAAAATCCGAGATCAGGCCTCGCGTGTGTGTTGTTATATACGGACGCATGAAAGTAAGCAGCACGCTCAAAAATAGGATGGCAAATCAGCTACATTTTGAATCCCTTGCCATCTCTCCTCTGTCTATGTCATATTGTTCCACATAGCTCAGTGTGTTCCCAAGGGCTTCACACTGCTTTATCAACTCCTGGTGTGACAGACTGTAGAAGTTTGTCACTACACCAAACTTCTCCCTTACTTCACCCTGGGTGAAAAATTGCTCCTCGAGAGCCGAGATGGTAGCATCCGTAGCAAGATTAACATGCACGACCCTTTTCTAGCTTCTTCGAGACTTTGCTTCGAGACTTTTCCTGGCAATGACGTCAGTGAAGAGACTTTCCACATTCGCAAAGCTGATACAGTGCCTGGAAATTGTTGTTACCTCAAGTCCTACTGGCGGTTCTTTGGTTTTGGAGTGTTACAATCTATATTTTAGATCTTCGTCTTTCTAGATCAGGGGTCCCCAAATTTGGGGACCTACAATTTTTTGTAAAAATGAACAACATCAGCAATTCGCCTCCAGAGGCCGCTCTTGTAACGACAGCGGCTCAAAAGCCAGTATGGATTTGTGCCTCGACCTTATCTATTATCTGTTAATAACTAGGGGACATTTTAGCTTGAAAGCTGCGAATGGTAGTTTGGTGACCCCTTGATCAAGAGCCTCCTTTTGCAACAATGCCATTGCCTGGGGTTATTCTTTATCAGCTTACATTTTACCCATTTTTTTCGGGAAAAAAAAACCTGCCCCATGTTGCTTGCTCGGTGGTGTTGCAAACGCAGGGGTCGATTTTCGAACAGGTGTATTTATCTTGATATTGTGTGGCAGGCTATGTGACAGCTTGATTGCACATTAGCGGACCTTAATTAACCAATTCTGTGGCTTTTTATTAAATAGTTTTATAGCAAAACTGGGGACTATTTAGAAAATGCATGTCCAGTGGGGGGTGGTGTGCTCTGAAATACATTATGAGCTTGGAGACTTTTCAGCAGATTCACATTTATGGATTTGTGAACGTAAGTGACTTACAACGTAGAGATTTGAGGACATTGCTAAAGAGCAGCTTAGTGTTGTGAGATTTGAACTCTCTGGTCAGAAGTCCATCTTATGCAAACTGGTACCTCATTGGTTTAGGCTCTGGGTTACTGATCGGAAGGTCAGGGGGGGTTCAAGCCCTAGTATCACCAAGCTGCCACACTGTGCTCAAGGGTAAGTTTAGCATCCAAGTGAAGCCCGATGACCAAGTAATAAAGAATCTTTGTCACATAACATGCGAGTACACGAATTCAGCCACCTGCCATGCGCATAGAACAGCAGGCAAAGCTGGCGCATGACAGCCGTTTGATCCACAATTAAGTCATATTGTTCGTGGAAGCCGGTCGAATGTCGTCAGAGGCTTTATTTTTCTACAGGGCTGTAGTCTGAGCCTTAGCAAGCCAGTTGTAGAGATCTTCTCATTGCATGTTTAGTGTTTTTGCTAGAAACCCACCCTACGTCCTCTACCAAGGATGAAGCCTTAATTCTTATTTTTGCATGACTCCTGACCTCAATAAAATCTTGCGGCTTTGGCTCCTTCGTATCTCATGTCGTACCGCACCAATTTTTGTTTTTTTTTGGGAATCAGATTTACATTCCTCTCGAGACTATGGATGCCGGAGAATTTTCTGGCTCACAATATAAAACTGCCAAAAAAAAAGTACACTTTGTTACAGTATCAGTTAAGGTTTGGACACCATCTCCAGTAACTTTGCTTTAATTTTGACTTTTATGTTGCCAAGGTCATGATATATTTGACTGGAACTGGTATTAAAGGTAATATTCAAATTTGTTTGACTTTGTCTTACAGACTTATCCATCTCCAGGAACCTAAGGGAAAAAAAACATATATATAACCTGGAGAGGATTTTGTAGAACCTAATTTTAGACTCCATGGTGGTACCAATGACTGAAGCAAAGTCTGAAGTGATTGATGATGGTTGATGTGTTTGACTGTAATTATACCTCCTTTAGATTTATGCTTTAGGATGTAAAATTAGAAATAACCTAATAACATAGTAGTATACATGAAGTGTATTGGAACATGGCTGGAGGTGATTCGGTTGCGCTTAACTTGCCAATGTCTTTGGATAGCCGAGGAATTAAGTTTTCCTTGGTGATCTCAAAACTTTTGACTTCATCCCCACTCCAAAATAGGGGCATAGTGGAACATCTTCCCAGAAGAGTGTATGTTATTCTAACAGCAAATGGGGACTCAATGTGGAACGGGATGTTCCAAAAAACACTATTAGCGGTCGTGCTTCTTTTAAGCTAATACCGTATAAGCCATGACTCCTAAGGGAATTGAGTAAGTTAGTGTGAGTGCTAATCTACATGATCTGTTGCTTTTGTGTACCAGGTGACTCTGTAACCGCATCTAAAGTAGGCTACCCGCTCCTAAATTAACGCATGCATGTCTCGGGCTGCCTCGCCTACTTTTCCGGGGTAAATTTGGAATATGCGTTTTAAGTCCTAGATCTTAAGGATTTCGTCCCCCGTGACATCCCCCCTATCTTGAAACATCTCTGCCGGTTCTTGCAGGGCTTGCTCACGACTCCGTCCACAGCATCATGCAGTGTTGTAAATGAGATCGTGGCTTTTGATACGCCTAAACAATTCCGCCTCTCTGGTCGCCGAGCACATCAGGGATGTGTTTTTATCCCTCTACGGTCACAATAGCCTTTCTCTTTAATCCGAAGCCGCCAGCACGCAGCGCATTAATGCATTAATTGCATAGCTGCTTTGGCAACGGATGAATGCGGGACATGTCCCCAACAGGGACGACGCATGGTTTTTTTTCACTGTACTGAAACGATGCATCGTAGTCATTACTCCGCATCCTTATTCTTCGCCTTGATGAAGTTTGACTTTTCTGATGGCAACCTTGGAAACGCGGCTAGCAGGGCTAGAAAAAGAATTAGACACGACTTGATAGACCGTGGAGGACACATGACAAGACAATCTGGTGGACATAATGTACTGGATCCACACCGAGAGCACTTGATGAGTCAATCGGACGATGAGAGTCGTGCCCTGATATGCACCACGCCTGCTAATGGAATGCACGATAAAATAATTAGCAGAGTTTTGATCTGCGTTTCCTTCTGATTCGCTCGTGGCCTATTTTGCGGGAGTTCTGTTCCTCATAATATGATTCATATTTTCCACATTTCTCGGATTTGGATTGGTTTTAAAGTTCATATAGCAAGCAGTTATATATAACTACATTATATACGTCCCAAAAATATTTGGACAGTGTATATGGATGCAGAAACTTGTAGCTGGAGCGAGATATTGTTTTATGTTCCAGCTCCATGAAGATATGGTTTCAAGGGAAGCTCTTGAGTGGACTGCATACTATATTTACATTTATACCATTCACACAACTGAGCAGCTATAGGGTTAAGTGCCTTGCTCATGGGCCCAGGATTGGAAGCTTGTTGTGGCTGGGATTTGAACTAATGACATCAAAGCCCTGACCTCACCCTTATTTGAGATGAAACGCTCTCTGCACCACAGGTCTCCTCACCTCCCCTTTATCAGTACCTGACTTGCCGAATGATTTCCACAAGCACACTCCGAAACCTATTAGAACATCTTCCCAGACGAGTGGATCTTATCGGGGGGAACTAAATATAAAATGGGATGTTCAATAAGCACTTACAATAAAGTGTCCACGAACCTATTTCCCCCTGATATCCTGAAATGGTTTTGTCCAACCATTTGTTTCATAAATGAAAAAAGCTTTTATTATACTATACTATTTTATTATACAAACACAGTTCTATATTTACCTTCCATCGATGATTATACATGAGTTTAATCTGTGTATATATTGCATGTGCCATCCAAATTCCCTGTGTAAGTGGTTACTATAGAAACAGTACCGTGTCTGAATAAGCGCATTGATATGAACCTTGCAACTGGGAGTCTGTCAAAGCTGCTATTGTAAAAAAACGATATAACACCTTTTCAGTAAGGGTTTGAACCCGATGGTGGGGTTTCATCCCTTTTTATATGTGCATCTAATGCAACTTTAACAAACATATATACGCAACATAATCAGCAAATTTATTAGGATTAGGATGTGACATATTGCACATTGTTAGGATTAAAGAAGAAAGAATGCTGAATGCAAGACGAGGTGTATACGATTTAGTCCCGAAATCACCTCTAAAGCATGTTTGTAAAAAAAAAAAGGTGGTACCTGAACATGTAAAAAATGTGGCCCAGACGGTAACCAGAGCTCAGGAAGTTTGTTTTCTTTCTATCTATAGACATGCCTCAGATAGCATCAGAGCAGACAGCCCAGAGTCCTGGCTCATGCTGAAATAAATTGGATTTTTTTTTCCCTTTTTTTTTTTTTTTTTTTTTGAGAAGCTTGTCACTGTTGGAGAGTTGGGTCAGCCACTACTTCTAAAGCGACACCTATTGTGGCTAAGATGGGAAGGAGGGGTTGTATAACAGGGCTGCTAATGAACACCGTGGTGAGCAAGCACAGAGGAGAACAGGACAGGGAGAGCAAGTCACCCTGATAAATATTCCAGGGGATATGGAGACGACGACGACGATTTTTTTTTTTCCTTTTCATGCAGCTGCTCCATTAAGCTTTTGCTAAGAGGGTACATTTTGTCTTTGCACACTCTAAGGTGACAGATGGTGACATTTCAGCCAGAGCCCATCGCGGCATCAGAGGAGAGAATGTGTCTTTCTGGCATTGGCCAAGCCTACAGAGTCTCAGAGGGACACATGCACAAGTGGGAATGTGGAGCAGAACCAGAGGTGTCTGGGTTGAAGGGGGGGCCGGGGTGGGAAAACATGATGTCATCTCAGAACTGCCCTTATTTCCATCTGAAGAGACTGAATATTTGGTAGATGTTCTGCATTATGGTAAAAGCTTATATACTGTATATATTATGTTCTTTCCAGACATATCATAATCTTGCTCATGGGAGAACCGCAACTCTTCCTGGAGGATTCTACCACATTTTGGATTGTGCTTGTGGAAATTTGTTCTCATTTATCCAGTAAGCTCTATAGCAGGAGATCTTCCACTCTAACCCATGTATCTTCATAGAGCCAGCTTTGTTCACAGAGGCATTTATAGTAACATTTTGTGGAAGAACCAAATATGACTGAAGAGGTGCCCCAGTAATTTGGTTTTTAATGTATTTAAAATTATTTATTCTATACATTATGTATTTATAAACTGATTATTTGATTTTGAAAATAGACTGAAAAGAAAGGCAAGTCTCCTGGATGTTTTCTTTGTTTCTGGATGTATTGCTTTTCATTGCTCTATTAAGTGTTTCTCCTCATCAGTGATAGAAAGTAATGACATTTTTTTATTACTTATTTCCTGTACTTTAGCTGTTTTGTTATTTTAACTATCTATACTTCATGGGGGTCTTTTCCTTCTGCAAAACTCTCCCTCCAATACAGTTATATGTGTAATATTTTCTTTTCCACTCCACTCCACTCTATTGCAGAAAACATGCTGTTCTTGGCTACTTTGAAGTGGAAACATGAACAGCGTTAAATGAGAAGCTGTGGCGAGAGCATCAGGGTCAACCCCATGGTTCTGGTGAGAGTGTGTGTGGAGTACACTTACCATGTGTGTGTGTGTGTGTGTGTGTGTGTGTACAGTATGCAGGAGAATGGAACGCTGAACCGCATTCATAATTTACACAGAGCAAATTTATCGACCGTTACATTTCAATAAGAAATTATAGAATTTTTAAAAAGGGTAGAAATGTATAAGTTTTACTTTTCCTATAGTCGTGTTTAAGCAGGGGATCAGCATTTTTATGCAAGTTCAGGAGTTTATTATTGCTGTTCAGTCCAATATGATGTTCAATTCCTACATATTTTGTGTGCTTCCGACACGGCGTTACCTGGCAACCTACGTGCGGCCATTTTTTTCCCCATAGTATAAACAGATGCCGAAGTTCTATGCCAGATTGTCTCTTTGGCTGTGTTTGTTTTAAGTTTTTCCAGCCCTTTTTTCCCCGTTGTGGAACTTTAATTAAGTTTTCGGGTTTCTTTTTTTTTTTCTTTTCTTTAAGATTTTTTTCTTTCCTCTAGGACCCGATTTTTAGTTTTCTCTATTGATTGGTTTTCAGACCTTAGGACAGTGTCCTCAGACTCTGATTCTTTCTCTGTCTCATCCTACCGCTAGTTTTGGTTTTCGGATCTCTTTATTTTGTCATTAGATTCTCTTCCAGCCCTTGTCAGCTACCTTGTAAGTTTTTGGACAGTCTGTATTTTTCTCTGCTCTTGCTCCTATTAAAGACAGTTTTGATTTTCCTGCATCCTTTAGCCAGTCCTAAATCTGCACCTAAATAGTGTTTAAACACTCTGGGATAACCTGCATCATAAAGAAATTTTTTCCAAGAGGCAGGGAAAAGTATTTTAATAATATGTTTGGGGAACTGTCCAGGTGCTGAAAGTGTGAAAAGCTGAATTTTTACCGTTAAGGATTTTTTTAATGTAAACACAGAAATTTATTGTTTGGTCAAATGAACTCTTTATATTTTTACATGACATTTACATGTTTGTTGCATAGAAACAAAAAGAACATAGATTCTTTTTTATGGTGAGAAGGGTCTCTATGTCTTTAAGCCTTTTTGCTCTTGGGCATTATTGATGCAACACAATTATTGATGCAACACATTTACATGCTTTTAGCTTGCTTGGTGTGTGTGTGTGTGTGTGTGTGTATTAATATCCGAACTAGTTATGTCTGTGCATCTATAAGCAGCCATTTAAAAAATAAAATATTTCATTATGTATTCGGTTAATCTCCGATGCCTCCTGCTGAGAAGAGAGACAGCCTGATGAAGTATGTATGTGCGTATGAGTGCCTGTGATGGACAGATAAGAGAAATCTGACTGCGGGTTCCAGCACCTGTTGAGATTGTTATGATCGCCTTCCACATAACGTATCATTTGGCTCAGAATTTTCGCCTTTTTGTTGACTTTAAGAAAAACCTTCGACTCGTGCAAACTACGAATTGACTGCGGCAACCAGAAGGCAGCAGAAAAAAACCCGCGCTCTCGACGCAATAGCATTGTCACTCTCAGGACGTTTCTGTCTCCTTTTTTTCTCGGCTGAACATGCGTCTTTTCTTTTTGCAGTCAGTCAATTTTCAAAGCAGCGTGTGTTTATGCAGTGTATATCAATCCTAATAACCCCATGGTGAAAATCATTTCTCATCAGAGCCAGTTCTCAGGAACGTTCTTTATGCATTTCTAAACAGCTTCAATCTGAGTTTGAAAAAAAAACATGACAAAAAAATATTGTTATATATCACGCTAAACCAATTTAAATCTTGCAGCGCTGTGGAGAGATAGATAGATAGATTGATACAGAGATAGAGAGATAGAAAGAGAGGGGCATGTTGCCATGGTTACTTCTTCTCAGACTTTTTTTTCTTTTTAAATAAACAGTATCTGGAAAGTGAACACGCTTTTCATGTTCCAACTGGTTTGATCTTGGTTATGCGCAGAAAATCCGACTTTCTCGTCGATTCGGATGCTGCGGGACAGACGGCGTTGAGAGCACGAGTTCTAGCGCAAGCAGAGCAATGAACACACGGGATGGGATTTACATGGCACGTTATTGACCTCTGGTCTTTTACCGAAGTTTATGAGAAACGCTGAGGCGGCTAACTGAGCGACGATTCATCACACGTCCTGCTGGACTCGATCGATTGATTCGTACACGTCCTGCATCGCTAGGCAGGTTATGTATTAAAGCGCAGGCTAATTTCCTGATGTGTGCTTGTGTGGTGACCTGGTGAAAAACGTTTACATGAGTAAGGGATGTTTTCAATGAAATCAAATTCTGAAAACTGTCATTAACTGTTTCAAACCTACACCTCTGGTGGTGTCCTACTTGAACCAATCCACCTCTGAATGAGAAGTGAACCAACTGTGAACCAAGTGATCCAACTTTCTCACCAACTGTTGAGAAACGCAGTATAACAGAGCACTGCATCACAGACAGAAGTCTCATACAGTGGGAACAAACGGCATAAAGCATAAATCCAATAAACACAATTCAACACGTCTCCTTTCACTGGAGCCACAGCAGCACCGACCACGGTTACGGTTTTTCTAGGGATTCAAAATGAAGGCAATTTGTGCTTTTTTTGGGGAAATTCGACGTGAAAAACAAAAACGCAAAAGTATACACGGTTCATGAAAAAGATGAACAACTATTTGGAACTGTTTTTTGCTGACCTTCAAATGAAATGAAATCAAATTTATACAAAGAAGGACATTTAGTGAAATGCTTATTATGACTGTCCAACAGATAGATTTGAAAAATAAAAATTTAATAAAATAAAAGTATATAAAGTAAAAATGTAAGAATAAAGTACCACCATAAAGTATAACATACAAGTATAAAAAATATACAATACTATAATATATATATATTTTATATATATATATATATATATATATATACAAATTGTTTTAAAAAATTATGACACTAAGGATGTCCAGCTTTTCTAAACAATTCCGTCTTTTAAATGTCCTTGTAAGTGTTTCTGCGACCAAATCGATTTCTCCTGTCAGTTGTTTTTGAATAAAAGAAATCCACACGAATATATTTGAGCTTGTGCAGTTTGCTACAAGTGTGGGTTGGGACCTCACCTATGCTACAGTATGAAGTGGAGAAAAAAGACTATTGGGAATCATTTCATACATATTCATGGGCGAAAATATATTAAAACGTAAGCCGGTGATTCGGATAGAGTTTAGGCAAGCAGAGAAAGACTTGCTGCCCCTAATGGCCTTCCTTTGATCAAACTCAATACTCCAACACACTCGAATGCAAATGTTATGTAATATTTTTTGAATAGATTATCCGAAAAAAATTTACAGTAGCATTTTCTACTCTTTCTGAAAATATCTGGTGTTTGGTATCTTAAGGTTTCTTCCTTATGAAGTCTCGGGGGGATGTTTTCCTTCACCCCTGTTAACTTCGGCTTACTTATTAGGGATAAGGATGATAGGGACTAATTTTTGAATTGGAAATGTATATATGGAATCTGACCAAATATTTTCAGGCACTAGGCTTTTCCAACCACATGGTTCTTTCCTGAACAAATTTAGATCGATTGTATTTAAATGTGTTAGCATGATATTTTTCCCCTCACTTGACTAGGAGACCCAAAACCTGCTCCAAAGACCCTGTGCACAAAACCAGCTCCGTGATACTTTCCATATCTAAAAATTAGACAGTGTGGAAGATGCTATAAAGCTTTATCCTGTTGAACATCATTTGGATTGAATTGGAAAGCTCAGGCCTTTTTTACCTCCTCAGCTACATCAGTAACTGACTTTACTAACTGGCTGAATGAATTTCTAGAAGCACACTCTGAAAATATAGTGTAACAACTTCTCAGAAGAGTGGAGGTTATTATAGGAGTAAACCGGGACGCCACGTGGAATTGGATGTTCAAAAAGTAAAAAAAAAAATATGCATTTGGTCATAAACAGTATTGAAGGAAGCCAAAGCAGCGCAAAGAGCAGAATTGATATTTCTGGAAGAGTTAGCACACAATGCCCTAAGGAGAAAACAGATATTTAGAGGAAGGTATGATTTCTTTTTAGAGGATGAAAGCTGGCTTATAAATCAGTTCGATTCGCTACGGCACCGGTCCGTTTTAAAAAGCTTTTGTCATGGTTTGGTAGAGTCGCAGAGAAACTGTAACTCGATTATTTAGAGTTTTAGTTTTTTATTTACCTTTTTTTTTATTTCGTGCCAAACCATTTTATTTTTATAGTGCTTATATCACCCTGGACGGACCGTACTAAAGATTCCCTCTATTTCTCATTTTTTTGTATTTTTGTTTTTCAGAAGCTCTGGATTTGCAGCTAATTTTTGATGTGAGACAAAAATACTTCAGATTCAGTCTTTGAGTTTTTTTGGAAAAATTTTGCGTTTCCCTTCACAACAGTAACCTCCACCTCCAAATTTTTTCCAGTCCATTATAATTCTTTTTTAATCTAAATGACAGGAAAAGAAAATGAAAGAAAACACCATTTATAGCATGATATATTAGCAATATTATGGCTCGATGACTAGCAGGTATTAAAATATATTTTAATCTTGTAATACATTCTTTTGACACATCATTTGATACGTCAAACCTTTCGAATGAGCCGAGATTCGCCGCTTCGTTCTTTCTTTTGACAGGAAGGAGTATCGTGCGAGCGACTGCAATTTCCTCAACGTGTCCGTTGTCCCTTAAAAATTAAAACTCCGCTCCCGTTGCTTTGCTGCTTATTAACTACCTGCAGCGCGAATGAATAAATCGATAGGTGAAGCACAGTAAGTCCAAAAGGGAGCGTAAGCATGTCAATAGAAGATAGCCTTTAGTGCTAGGTGGGCCTCAAATAGCCTTCAACAACGACCTTGCGGGAATTCGAAATGAACCTTTTTAGCTTCCTCTCCTAGGGGACATCCTTTGATATTCCAGAAAGTGGCTTGGTCAGACATTGCCTGAGGGTGGAGCGATATTCCTAATCCCCGGTTTCCACAACAGTGCAAAGGGAGAGTGATAATATTGATGAGGGGGAGGACTCGGGGGTTTTCAGGTCTTTATGCCTTACCAGATGTCCTTAATGATCGTCGCTGTATTGAAGGGTTTATACCCAGACTAACAAAGTGGGTCAGATATGGTAGTTAATGTCAGATGCTCTGTGCTGACCCATATTGAAATGTTCAATCTGAGGACATCTGGTGAGTCCAACAAGTTGACGTTCAGCCCCATCTTAAAAGACAACCTCAAGCATCAAACTGAACAATTCTGAAAAACAAAAATGTGGTGAGTAAGGGTCTCTGGTTGATCAGTCGTGACACCAGGCAGACCCAGAATTCAATTTGGTGAATTGCTTCTTAATGAGAAAACTCGAAACAAACCATTGGGCATCCAAAATGTGCTGATGATCCTTGTTTGCTTGGTTTATTTAATGTACTTCTTTAATTGCTGTTTGGTTAATAAAAGATATTTGATCACCCTGCTGATTAACGGCAGCCCCTGCAGGCTCGTCATATCAAACCCTGTCAACTATTGATTAAATCTGCCAATAATCGTGTTTATTTGCGGTAATCAAAGCTACAGAAAGACACAGACACACATCACTGCCTTGTGCATGTTCAGTACCATGGACATTATCCACACAAAAGTATTGGAACATCTGACTTTCCCAACAATATGTGGTTCTTCATCAAACTCTTCCCACAAACTTGGAAGTGCACAAGTGTACAGGATTTTTCTGTATGTGGAAGAATGCTCAGTGGGTAAGATGTTGGACGTCTGATCAGAGCGGTTATTCGATTTGAAATCCCAGCACCACTAAACTGCCTCTACTGGGCCCTTGAGCAGGGCCCTTATCCCTCAACTGCTATGTATGAGCGGCAATTTGAGAGCATCTGCCAAGTTCAATATATGTAAATATAATCTTGTAATATAGATGACCTAAACCTTCTCCAGCATCACAATGTACTCAAAGCCATGAGGATATGCTTAACATGGGTTGGAAGATGTGAAAGATCTCTTCCTATAGAACCCTCTAAACCCTATTGAAGACCTTTGGGATAAATTAGAATGCTGACTGCACCTCAGGTCTTCTTCCTTTTTCTACATAATACCTGACTTCTCTGAATCTCCACAAATATCCACAAGCACACTCCAAAGTTTGGTGGAACATTCTCCCAGGAGGTTTCGGTTATTATGAGAGCAAATGGGGAGTCGCTGTGGAATGGGATGCTCAAAAAAACACTTATAATGAGGTGTGCACAGATGTATCCATATAGTGGATATGTCTATATCTATATATTCCTTCTTATCTAACTACTTTCTCAATTACCATAAGCAGTATGTTGACCCACTTTGTGCAATGGTCTGATGATCCACCACAAGCTTGTTTGCTGGGATGTTACTTACACACTGACAGAACCTGAAGATGAGACTAATAACTTTTAAATACTGAGGTTTAAACTGAAGAGAGATCGTAAAACACATTTTAGCCGAATGACATAACTGCATAATGGGGACCTAATGGGGACTAAAAAGTAACTACCTCATCTGTTCATTTTCCTCGCCATCCCTCCATCCCTCCATCGATGCCCCCTCCTCCGGGGCCATTACGGGCATGTACACGCACTTGATTAAACACTCTTGTTTGCGGTCTCATGTGGACCTCTTGACATGCCTCTCGAAATCATTGTGTCCCCTTAACCTGACTTAGATGTCGGCATGTGTTGAAGCCAGTGTGTTTGAAGGGTCATTAGAGTTTTATGTAAGCTGGGTTGAGAGCCACTGCTGACTCTTTGATCCTGCAGAAGAGCTCCTTGTTTTGGCCTTCGTCACCCTATTACTTTCAGAAACACAGTGCGAATTTAAACACACTTCTTCCTCAATGATTTAGCATGTTGGGGCATGGATTAGCAGGATGCAGTAGGTGGGATGTGTGAAGGGGACGAGGTACGGGGTAATAATCAACGTGGAGCTGTTTTCCTATATTTATTTCTGTCCATGCACTCGTATGTGTGTGTGTGTGTGTGTGTGTGTGTGTGTGTGTGTGTGTGTGAATCTAGAAGGAGCTGAAAGTGGCAACTTCATTTGCTTTCCTTTTAATTGATGTCACTTTGCAGTCCTCCTCTGCCTCTGCTAGATTCTCTGAAACGTACGTGGGCGCAGTTTATATTTAGTCTATTAAGGATTCATAAAGTTTTAAATCTATAAAAAAGCCAATTTAGATGAATGAGTTTATTTTAACAAGAATTCTACAATTGTTCTTATTGTTCAGGAATATGTGGTTTGTTCAATAAAAACAACAGCAGCAAAAACAAACAAAACTGCAGTGAGATACTGAATAATTATTAATTTTTTCTAAAAATTAAAAAGTGTTTTTGTTTGATGATTGGCACGCAGTTTAAAAATTATTATTTTACATAAGCAAATAAATAAATATTACTACCACTACAATTTAAAAACAAATAATAATAATAAAACATAAAATGTTTGAGAATTTTTTAATGGCTAATTGAATTATAATTGCAAAAACATTTTAGAAATCTAAAAATATATAATAACCATAATTATTTGTTACTACTAATAAAATATCTACTAATAAAATCTAATAATTTTTAAGAGTAATACATTAAACAAGCATTTTCAAATATAATAAATGTATATAAAATTATAGTTCTAAATAATTATTATTTATAATCATTAGCAATAGGATAATGTTATAATATAAAATATATAAAATAAGTGTTATTATTATAATTATTTACTCATTGTTATTATTATTACTACCAGTACTAATGATAATAATAATTAACTAATTAGGAATAAATAAATGTGATAGTGAGTTGAAAATATATTAATATAAATGCACTTATTATTATTATTATAATAACAATAGAATTAACAGAGATGTGATTAGGGCAATGGCGTCTAAAAAGAGGTGAAGGCAATTTATGATTATTCTTATGCTTATATTAATAATTATCTAAAATAAAAGCAGTAAAATTACACTCGTCCCTGCACAAATTAACAACCAGATGTTAGAATCACAATCACTGTACAATCTTAATGAAATGTTTGACAAAGAACAAAAATGTAACAATAGTTTCATTCAACAGATTTAAACACAATTTCACAAAAATCTGAATAAATCAATCAATAAATTTAGCTCTCTGTAATTCTATATGTATTTGCTCAGGTGTGTAAGAGAAACCCAGTGATGTGCCTTTGTCATGTTTGTTATCACGTTTACGAGAATCCCAGCACCTGTTTGTGTCAAAAAGCTAATGTACGATTTGTCCAGAAAACCACCAGGAGGCTTGACATTGTGCGGGTGCTTCCCCGAGACTCTTTGACATCAGCACCTCGTGTTTAGTTCATTATTTGTCGCTTTCCTGTGGTGCAACTTTAATAGATTTCAAAGCACCTGCGTGACACCGTTCACACCTTTCCTTGTTAAAAAAGTTCTCACCTTACTTTCGACTCCAGCTTCACTACCAGAGGATACTTCAATTTTTATTTAGAATCAGGTTTAGTGGTGCACACAACGAATTTGGTTCCAGATGTTGATGACTCTCAAATGTACAACACTATAAATGTAGCTTATAGACAGACTACACAAGACAATACAGATTCTATTAATGTAATTATTTTGGGTTTGTAATCCTTTTGTTAAGTTCTTATTTGACCTGTGACACAAAAATTATACCAATAGTCTTTTTTATGAGCAAAATTATTATTTACCAACTAAAGAAAAAATAATCAGAGGGTTAAATGTACAATATTGGGACAAAATTAGTACTTATCCAGGCTATTAATGGTTCTTCAGACAGTTGTATAGAATGTTTGATCATATTGAAGTAAATTCTACCTTGATTTTTGAAAAAGACATTGCCCAGTATAACAATCATGGACCTCAACCTTAAGCAACACCTTTGAGAATAATTGGAAATCTCACTCACAAAGTCAGGACCTGGTATTATTGGCTAAATGAGTCCAAATCTCCACTCCAATATCTTGTAAAACATCTTCCCAGAAGAATGGAGATTATTCTATTGAACTGGAAACAAAATGTGGAATGGGATGGTCAAAAAATGCACTTGAATCTTATGGTCATGTGTCACGCAATTTTTTGGTCCATATATTCTAGTATAGTATCAATAATCCTTTACATGCGATTTTAAATGGTAAAATAATTTCCGAGAAAATCCTGTGGCTTTTATACTGTGAGTTACAACTCAACGATTGATTCCAGCTGTAGCTAACTGAGATCCCAATACCAATCTACTACGCTATTAACTCTTCACTACATGCGTTTTAACTCAGCCATGAACACAGCCAGACACCATCAATCTTCACAGGAAGCCGTGGATCGACTGTCTACAGGACCGACTCAACGATCCCCATCATATTTCCGACTGCGTCTGGGCATTTACGCACCATTTTCCGCTCTTTGCCTTTTTCACACGATGATGGATGGCTGAGGGTTTTGCATGGGTATCGTTCAGCTTCGATTCGGTCGAAGAGAGAGGTTCTGGAGAGAAAAGGAATATCTCGAAATAAACTTTCCGCAGAAAAAAAAAGCACATTAAAATGACGGCCCGGAAATCCGTTTGAAGTCGGTTATTGCATATCGTTAAAAGTCCCTACGCAAAACAAATTCAAGCTTTTATTAACCGCTTTTGAAGAACTCCCACAAGTCTGGTGCTTTACTAATTGCAGCCCACATACTGATTCAGGTAGCGAACCTTTGTGTAGGAACACTTTTTGATTTTTAATAATATATTCATTGCTTTTTTTACTTTATTTTTGAATTTCGGGACAAACAACTGGAACAACCGTTACTAAAAATTTGGAGGCACACAATTGTATGGCATTTATTTTTACAGTTATGGCATTTTTTCAGATGCCCATTATCCATTCTCACAACTATGGGCCCCTTGTTTAGGGCCCTAGAGTGCCACTTTGGTATGGCTGGGTTTCAAACTCACAACAATCTGATCCAAAGTCGAATGCCTCCTAAGATGTCTATAAATGCCTAGTTCACTAGACACAAAATGTTCCAGCTTCCATGAATATATCCTTTATATGGATTAGAGTTGGAGTGGAAGATCTACTGCTATAAAGATCTGACCTTCAGCCCTATTGAAATGAATGTGAACACTAAGCGTACATAAGGACCTGACTTGCTTAATTAATCTTTGGAAACAACCTCTAAAATCTAACACATCTTCCCAGAAGAGTGTGATTTTATTCCAACAGGAAATAGGAACTACATCTTGAATGGAAAGTTTCTCCTACAAATCTTACGGTCAGGTTTACTAAAAATTTGGTCCAAATAGTGTGTGTGTTTCCAAAATCTCGTCCGTTGTTGATGCTTAAACCCGGAAAAAGAGCAACAGCTCCGAGCCGATGAAGCAAGCTGCAGAGGAGGAGTTGCAGAACAAGTAAGGAAGGAAGGAGACAGCAGCAATCTCAGCATGAGTTTGATTGAGAGGAGAGGAAAAGAAAAACAGGAGGTGCAGCCGAATGACAAACAAACTGAAAGAAAGAATCACAGTCAGGCGTGTCCATCTACGGAGGATGCACAGGAAACTAGGGAGGGTGAAAAATAGCTTGAGCTGTCAGAAAGATGGAGAGAGATGGAACGATGTGGTGGTGGTGGTGGATGGCACATTGGCTTGTAGCCTGCTAATGCATCTTAGTGGCTATATGTAATTAATGGAAAGAGGAAACGAAAGAGAGATAGAGTGCATCAGGAGAGAATGTAAAAGTGAAGCTGAGGCGTAGGAGCTGGAATGAAGAGTGCAAATGCAGCCAGAGATAAATGAATGAATGGAGGAAAGGATGCAGGAACAGCAAGAGATAGAGAGAGAGAGAGAGAGAGAGAGAGAAAGAGAGAGAGAGAGAGAGAGAGAGGAGGAAGGGAGGAAAAGCTGATTTACAGAGTAACTCTTTATTAACACTGTCAGAGCACTTAAAGTAGTCCGATTTGTGCTACCCATCTGTCTTTTTTGCACGCTCCACCCTTCCTCGCTCCCCTGGCATTTCCTCGCAGACAGACGTCTTTCTTCTCATCCATCTTCGACGTTGTTTACTCACCAACTTAATACTAAACAAAGCATTTCGCTCCACCGCTCCACAGCACGGATTAGGGAGGATTACCCAGGATATATCTCTTAATGAAGCTGATACGCGAGTAACAGTTTTCCGAAACTTTCCTTTCCTGCTGTGCTTCCTGGCTCTCAGAAGATCCAGGTCTTGTTTCCCGTTTTAAAACCTAAACGTGCTATTTGAGAAATACTACGCCTCCTTTTAAAGGGATTTCTGTAAAATTGGAGATACAGTGTACAAATGTGACCATAGGATTGGGTTTTTTTTTGAACATCCCATTTTTAGTCACAGTTATAATAATCTCCAATCATCCGGGAAAATGTTCCATCAGTTTTCAAGTTTTGTTTGTGGAGATTCGTTGAGCCAGTTTGTAAAACCACGTATCAATATACATTAGGTGAGCTGAGGAGGTCTGGGGTGCACTTATATACGTGGTACACCTGACTGTTAGATTCCTATGTGCTTTTTGAACATTCCACATGTTTAACTAGATTTAGTAAATGGAAACAAATTATATTGGTTTCCTCTCCATTTTTTGCTGATCCAAAAAAATTATCTGGTCCCTGACTCAAAAAACGTAATGTGAGCTGAACCATGGGTTTTGTTAACTGTTGCACCACTATTAGATTATTATGCATTTTTTGAACATTCTATTCTACATGTGGTGCATCTGGAAAGATTTCAAGGAAATTTTGTGATGTGGTAGCTCAGGAGTTAAGATAAGGTCAAATATCCCAGCATTACCAAGCTGCCGCTGCTGGATAATTAAGCAAGGGCTTTAACCCTAAACTGCTCAGTTGTAGAAAATGACAAAGTCACTTCGGATAAGGTGTCTGCCAAATGCTGTAAATGTATCTTCATGGAGCTGGATTTGTGCATTGGTATGCCAGAACAGGTTTGCGTCTCCTAGTTCAAGGGACTGTACTAAAAAGTATATAAAAGTCATGTCCAAATACTTTTGGGACATACAGTATAATGTCCATACTGTATTAAGAATACTAACAAGCGTATTTGAAGTAACGTATTCATTCTGCATTTTTTTATACCTTACATATTTTCGGGATAAAATATTTCTTCGAACTGACCTTGTTTGTCTTGTCTTGTCTTTTCATAGGACAAATGACATAGGATGAACACTGCTGCCCAGCCGTGTCTGTGTTTGCTGTCATCCCTTCTGACCCTGGCCTGGGTGACAGTGCCGCTGTGCCAGGCTTCCCCCTGCTCTTCGCTTGTTGCAGGGGTACTTTACGGCTCCTTCTCCCTCAGGGACCTTTTTCCCGGCCCTCACGGCCTAAGGACCGGCTGCTCGTGGACCGTGGAGAACCCTGATCCCACTAAATACACGCTATACTTCCGCTTCAACCGCCATGCCGGCTTTTGCCTAGCTTTCTCACCTCTCGTGTTGCCCCTGGACCACTACCTCGCCAATCAGACTTGCGGACAGGCACCGGCTGAGACGGAATCCGTAGAGCTGTGCCAGGTGCCGGGTCCTCATGCTTTCTTGCAATTCGATAAGAACTTTGTGCAGTTGTGCCTTGCTGCGGAGACCAAACAAGGTTCGGACGAAGACGCGAAGGGACCTCTGAGCACCGAAACGCTGGACTTCAGACTCGTCGAAGTTCTGCTGATCAACAACGAGAATTCCAGCCAGTTCACGTGCGGCGTGCTCTGCCGCTGGTTCGAGGAGTGCCTCCGGTCCGGCTCTGGGAGGGAGAGCGAAGGATGTGGAATCACCCAAACTGGATGTGTGTGCCCTAACGCTGGGCCTCCTGTACCAATATTACCTGTTACCCCTCACAACCACTCTCTGGACCCCAGTGCCAGCGTGTTGCTGCCCCCCACTGAAGACTGCTGCGTCACCCAGCTGCACGGCAAGACTGGCATATCCAACATTGCACCCAGAGATGTTCATCAAGGTAAGACAAGTTCTTTTAATGCAACCTACTCTGCGTTGCTTCATGTCTATATTGATGGATGCTTGCACCATTTATGAAAGATGAGGATCAGTGAGCTTTGTGGACAAATCTTTAATTTTGTATAATTGCAATAACAACTCATCTCAGGCAAAAGGTTCATTTTGTACTTCTTTTTTTTTTTCAGTCTCCATTTTTTTTCTTGAAGAATCAGCATAAAATTATTACATAAAAAGCTATTAGCTATTAGTTACACTAGTCTTAAAAGTCTTTCATTACATAAATAATATTTACTGGAATCAGATGTTTGATATTTTAAAAATATCAATAGATATATTTATAGATAGATAGATAGATAGATAGATAGATAGATAGATAGATAGATAGATAGATAGATAGATAGATAGATAGATAGATAGACATTAAAAAAAAATTTTTAACAGCATGAAAATAGAGTCTTTTGTGTTGTTATTTTTTTATTTTTTTAGACATAAGCATTTTTTTTGTTTGTTTGTTTCTATGCAACAAACTCTGTAAAATCCCAAAACACACAATAAATAAACAGTGAATGGGTGGAAGAAACTTCTGTGGAGCCTAAATGTGACATTTTTGGCTTTTGCATAAGAGAGAGACCAGGAGAGAAGATAATAGCAGACACACTCAAAGTCAAACATGGAGGTGGAAGCTTAAGGGTTTGGGGTTGTTTTGAACCAGGAAAGGTTGGAGACTTATTGTGGAAATTGAAATGATTTCTAAACAAACATGGCTACATTCCATACTTCAAATCCATAGTATTTTGTGTAATCGAAACTAACGTTGCAAGACGATGACCCGAAGAGATGAATTCTTCATAGCTCTGAAAGTGTTATTTAGAGAGTACAGTTTTATCTTGTGTTATTTACCATGGAATGGCCTGCCTAGTCACCGCATCTAAATCCTATTTAACGTCTTTGGGATGAACTGGATTGTAAAGAACACCTTCGGTGGGTTTTCCAAGAGGCATTGCAAAGTATTTAAGATACATTTTTTGGAGAAAGGAACTGTCCAGGTGCTGAAAGTGTGTAAAACTGTACTTCATGCTAAGGATTTTTATATGGACATATTCAAGTTTGTTGCATGTAAACAAAAGGAACATAAACTTGCCTCTCAAAACCTATCAAAGACTAAACTTTTGTTAGTGCACTAAAGCAAGCAAAATTGCTGATTTAGATTTAAAGGAAGGTTAGAAATATCTGTTTGTGTGATGAAGACATATGTGTAATATATATGGGTTGCACATCGGCTGAAAATATTAAAATCACACTGAAGTGAGAATGTATAGAGGTCAAGACCTCCCTTCCTTTTTGTCCCCGGCTCATCTTTCTGGCCCTGTTGATAATGCGTCCCTTTCATCTGTTTAATCAGAGAGCGAGGGAGAATGGAGAGAATGGAGCTTCTGATTGCTCAAGCCAGCATTTCATTTCATTGAAGTGCCACTGCACCTTTTTTCCCCCTCTCTCCCTCTCTCTTTCTCTCTGCAATAGAGAAGGTTATGCTTTGCTCTAGGCAGTGTGCCAGATCTGGGCTTTACGCAGTGGGAGTGCTAGTGGCGTGGTCCATGTCTGACATTTGAGAGAAGGCCTGCGGAGACTTCGGGCTGTGTTGACTGATGTTTCCTAACGAGAATCAGATATTTAAATCAGATATTCGCATCTTGCCCTTAATCGGGTCAGCACCCCCCTCTCCTATTCAAGCTCTATTTTGCTGTGTCTAATCTGCCCCCGGTTGCCATGCCGACAGCTAGGTTATTGGGCGATTGGCAGCAATATGGATTTATATTACACACCATTCTACTCAGCTCCACTCAATCATGCAAGGGTTGATGTTGGAGGACATGCGACCAAGCCAAAGATGATTCAACTTTTTGATATGTTTTGAGTCATGCGATTATTTTAAAGAATGGCAAAGCTGCATTTAGAATTTTTTTCTCTCGTTCTTATTCCCTTAAGGACCTAGGATGGTGGTAGCTTAGTGGTCAGGGTACTGAGTTACTGATCAACAGGCCAGCCGGTCAAGGTCAGGGCCGGTATTACCAAGATGCCACCCTTGGGCCAGTAATACAATGTCCTCCAGGGGCGCTGTATTAACCCTGACCCCAGCTTCCTGAAAAAAATAGCTTTAATATGCGAGAAAAGAATTTCACTATGCTGTAATGTAAATAAATAAATATTTATTATTATAATTATTAATGGAGGAGCAGAAGAACTCATATTTCATGTCAGGGAGCATTTCCTGTAATAAATGGCTTTGCTGATCCCAAAAACGATCCGGTTCGTGACTTAAAAACCGCAATGTGATCCAAACCGTGAGTTGTGTGATCTGTTGCATCACTATTAGATTTCTATGTGCTTTTTAAACATCCTATTTGATATGTAGTCCTTCTGGGAAGATGTTCTACCTCATTTCCAAGACTGTGTTTGTGGAGATTTGTGTTCATTCTGCTATTTCCAGTTCAGCCCAAAGCTCTATAGCAGGAGATCTTTTACTCCAACACCAACACATGTTAAGTACATGGTACACAGGAGCATTGTCATGATGGAACAGGTTTGGATCTTTTAGCTCGATGAAAGGGAAAATTACATGCTACTGCATCCAGAGACTTTGTGGTGGCTGGAACAGTCAGGTGTCTCAATAATTTTGCTTTGGCATGTTGTTCACAAACCTCATTCCCATGCGTAAAAAGCCTAAAGAAATCCCCACACGCGCGAGCAAATGTGTTAAAATTTTAATTCTGAATAACTAATTAATACTTTTCCCGTTTTGAATATTGCGAGCTTGCGGCGTGTTCGCGGAATCGGCGCTCCCTGTTCGACAACAAAGCGCCGAACCTTGGAACGCCGTTCACAAATCCCAGAGGTGGCTGTCTTTGAGGAGTCGAGTCGAGTTGACAGACGAGAATAAAATAAACAAAGATGGATAATAGGGAAAAGGGGAAGGAGGAGAAGGAGAAGAAGTGGAAGGGAAAAAAATCTTTTAACAAACAAGTGCCGATTCCCATGGCTGCCGCTGTTTACTTCTCATTGTTCAAATATATTCGGCGCACGACATCCTATAAATGTTTGGGTATTGACTTTGATAAGTCGATTCTGGTAGTGATCGTTTTGGAAAGCTTTGCTGGCGTATGTTCGGCTTCTCTGCAGAATGCACTTTATGGAACTGTTATCACAACTGAATAAGATGCCTTTGGATATGCAGCATGAAATTTCCCGTTACTTAAACTAGGAGACCCAAATTTGTTCCAGCAGATCACTGCCCCTGTGCACAGAGCCAGCTCCATGAAGACATGCTTTGAGTGGTTGGAGTGGAAGATCTCCTACTATAAACCCTTTAGAACAACTTTGGGTGGAATTTAAATGCTGAATGCACTTCAGACCTCCTCACCTCATCTACATCAGGAACGGACTTTACTATCTGTTTTAATGAATGGGTACAAATCTCAAAAAAATCTAGTGGAACATCTTCCCAGACAAGTGGAGCTTTTTATGCCAGGAAATCCAGACTCATTGAGGAACAGAATGTTTAAAAAGTACTCTTATGGTCACTCTTAAAAGTAATCCTATGGTCAGGTGTCCACAAATATGTATGCACAAAGATCTTTGCTATTTTCTACATGAATGAAGCATATAAACATGTTTTCCCTATAAGTTTTACAGATTAGAGTCTTTGCGTGTATGCACCAATTACATTTTTATTTAATGAACCTGAATGCATGCATGACATTTACAGATAAAGTGACATTTATAAAATGCAAATTAAAAAGTCACATAATAAATACATAAATTAATTTAAAAAAATCAAATAAAATATTCCTTGTAAAAACGACATCAATTTGGCTTACTGATTCATAAAAATATGAAATCATAATAATAATAACAATATATATTAATATACGTATTTAATTCGTTTATTAATTTATATATATGTATTTTTTTTATTAAATTATTATTTCAAATACTAATTCAAGTATTTATTTATTTATTTACTTACTGATTTACTGATATGTATTTACTTGATGACTTACTGATTTTTGTTTGTTTGTTTACTTATTTATTATATTAATTAATTTAATTATGAAATAAAATATTAGTATTATTTATTTATTTACTTACTGATTATTATATTTATTCAAATGTATTAAATAAATAAAAAAATAAATAAATGTATTTATTTATATATTCATTTATTCATTTGTATTTATTTATTTATTAATTTTTCTTCCAATTATTTGTATCAATTAAATTATCAATTAAAATACCAATTCAAGGGTTCTTTCTTTCTTTCTTTCTTTCTTTCTTTCTTTCTTTCTTTCTTTCTTTCTTTCTTTCTTCACTTACTTACTTACTTATAGTAATTTTTTTGCAGTCCAGTTTGTATGTTCCGACCTTTTTCCTGGCTAGAGCTTCTCTTGCATGCCTTAATTAATTCTCCCACTCATATCTCTTCAAAGTGGCTGCCACCGTGACTGCACATCTGTCTACGAATAAAAACATTACCATGCAATTATGGCCAAAAAAAAAGTTGAGAAAAAAACCTGGACTTCTGAGCGAATCATCTTATTGAAACTCCTTTAATCTGATGCTGTCAATCTGCACGCTACATCCGCTAATCGATCGAAGCCGCGCGCTAAATAAATACGGTGCGAGAAATAACGGTTATTTTAAAGGTATTGAGTATATATGGGAATAATAATAAGAGGAAGTCCTTGAGTGGGAATGATAAAGTGATTCGGATTCTTTGGTTACGCTGATTACGCTTGTTAGATGATGGCGAAATAAATTGTGTATTTCTATTCATGAGATTGGTCAAGGTTAGTGCAGCCGCAGCCACTTCGGCGTCACTTCTGGGATCGGGATGTAATCGGTTTTCCTAAACAAATCACGCTTTCGGTCACTCATTATTAGACGTTTTATTATCCGTGTTGATGGCCATGTGTGAGTGTGTGAGGAAATCTGTTATATTATTGAGTAGAATGTATACAATCCAGTTGTCTTGTTGTCAGCGTGAAGGATATGTAACCATGATGGATGGAGATCCGCTCTCGCAGGTGAACTCCACCGCTGGTTTTCTTGTACGTGTGCCATCGTGATCGTTTCAAGCTAAGATCAGCTAGCATTGTTACGTTCAGATTTTGTATCATTTTTGCAATTAAAGCAAATAAAGATCAAGCAAAGGTGCTTCCCTACTCAGCGATTTTTAGAGTCGCAATAGTTTTTTTCATAGTTCTTCTTGAATTTGCACCCATACAACCGAACTTATCTCTTATCTCTTATTGTACAAGAAAGAAATATCTTGAAGCTCTTGATGACCCTAGGGGACGCTATTGGGATGAATGTGAACGCTGACTGCACCCGTCTCTACTCTTATCCTCTCCTCACATTTGTGCCTGATTGAATCTCACACAAATCTCCAAAATATTTATTTTTATTTAACATTTAAGCATTAATGTTTTTAGCCATGTTTATTTTTTGGAACAAAAAATTAGTTGTAATTTAACATGAATTAGCAGACCCTCTGCGGTACCGTCACATACCTCCTAGGGGTCGCAGACCTCCTAGGGGTCACAGTTTCCCGGTACAAGACCCTTTGTATAGTGTATCAATATCAATGTGGCAATATTGTAACCTTTCCAAGGAGGTATTTTATTGCTAAATACATAGATGTATGTCAGAGACGGAATCTCTGATAGTTTCTGTTTTGAGTCGCACAATAGGGGGCGCTGTACTGTCATGGCAATAGCATGTAACAGCTAATCCCAGGTGTGCCTATCCGGTCTTTCGACAGCACTGAGAGTCTGCTCCAAACTCCCTGAGAAAACACCTTTTGGCCATTTCCACACTACTACGTAAATTCCGGGCAGAAATGACACTGGTTGAAGCATCTTACATTTTTCTCGTGTGAAGAACGGGAACGTAAACAGTGTCTGACGTTTCAATGCGGATAAGCAACTTTTGGGAAACGAATTATAGGTGGACAAAAACACTGTACCTGGATTAGTGTAGCCTTTGTGATTAGCTTTTAGTTTTATGAAAAAATATTTTTACAAATTCTTAATTTTATATTATAGAAAGCCGAATAGAGCAACAGTACAAAAAAAACAAATATATTTCAATACTCACTATTTTCTCCCCCCATATTAATCCAGACATGGCAATCACTCAAATCAAATTCCCTTCTTTTCCAAAATGCATAGAAGCCCTGGGTACATGTACAGTATGTACCCTAGTACCCTGAAACTCTGAACAAGGGTAGAACCAAAGCAAATAGTTCACACATAGAACACTTTTTTCTAAAAGTGCATGCATTGAATGCAAAAAAAAAGCCCATGAGAGAGCATTTTCATCCTGAAAAAGAAAAAAAAGAAAAAAAAAACGGCAATTTGCGTTAATACAACCTATTAGCTTGTATAATTACACCCTTCACACATCACGGCAAACCCAGGTAAGCAAACATCCCCCTTATCTAATATCCGTGGCTGTCCGCTAATACAACCTACAAGGGCGACCCTCATCTCTCAGCTTATTGTGCTAATTCACAGATCAAACAGCGAAGGTTTTGTTCTATTACGAACCCGCCCTCTCGAAAACGCCGTATCTGCAATCCTCCGCCATTAATGGCTCGGTATTGCGCTTGCTTCGTTCCCTCGTCGCTCGGCCTCATTGACCGTGTGTTGAGAGACAGGGGTGTAATTCCGGCTGGAATAATCAGTCATTGACGGATGCATCGTGTACGTCGGAAAACATCTCGGAAACAACACGTCGAGTTTTAGAGCAGTGAGGAGAAGTCAAATTTGTTCTCCACACTTTCTTCTTCTTCTTCTTCATCTCCTACTCTTCATTGGAAGACTTGCAGGAGTCTTTCGGGGAGATCTAATTGCACGCCTGACCCTTCTCTGTAAGCCTCGGGGGCTTTGATGACAGCTGTGTGTTGTAAATAGTTTTCGAGGCGCTGGCTTGTGAAGATACGAGGGTACACTCCAGAGGACGTTGTATGTGTTTATCTCTGAATGTCATGTGTATTCCCCTGATCTCTGTAAATATTCACAGACCTTTCTATAATTTTTTTTTTTGCAACCCGTCTCGTTTTTTTGCTTCTCGTTCTGTTTGCGAGTGCATTTTTTTTATATATTTATTTTTTCACTCAGAGGTGTAAAGTACACCTGACATTCAAACATCTGTCTCTGTCAAACCTTGTCGAAAGTGTTTGAGTTTTTTGATAAGGTCCTGCGGTTCGCGCGCCGTTTTCCAGACTAGCGTCAGATCAGGTAAAAACACGAGTGTGTGTTTAGTACAGAAATCAAGCTTCACTCAACCGCGTCACATTGGATTGACGAAAGTATTGCGACGCCTGATTTGTACAACCATCTGTCGGTTTTCCCCAAATTGTTCTCAAACACCTGCTAATGTGGATTTACTCGGATGCTCTAGCATGAGATTTTCCCTTCGCTTGAACTAGGAGACCCGAACATGATCCAACATGCCATGTCATCTTCTTAAAGCTATATAACTTTAGGGAACACTACTGAGATGATTTGGAATATGAATCTTATCATCAGGTGTCTACAAAATTTTGTATATAAAGTCTATCATTTGCAATGCTGTAACCGGGCAGAGGTAGTTTCTCTTAAAATCTAATGATAATTAGTTTTTTTTCAGTCTTTACTGATCTAGCACAACAGTTTAAACAAGTAAAAAATAAATTAATAAATAATGTGTGTGTGTGTGTGTGTGTGTGTGTGTGTGTGTGTGTGTGTGAACCATCCTTTATATATGTATAAAGGAAATATAGCATTTCCAGAAAAAAAAGCTCATATTGAAATTTAATGGCTGCAACATGTTTTTAAAAAGTATACAAAAGTCTGGAAAAAGTATGTCAATAAAAATAAATTAAGTAAATAAAAGAATAAAAAAATAAAGTATGTAAAATAAAGAATGAAAAGAAAATAAATTATTAATAATAATAAATAAAATAATAAAAATAAAAATAAAATAATAATAAAATAAAATAAAGAATAAAGTATGTTATTACAAATGAAACAGTTAATTGTGTATAAATTGTGTATTGTAGAAATCTGTAAAAGACTGTGGAACAATTTCAGAAAAATGTTCATCAAATTGAAAAACGGTTTGAATAACTCATCATTTTCAGGACATAATAATCAATAAAAGTTTCAAAGAATCTGTGCAGGAGGAATGTCCGCGATCCTCCGGCCCTCAGGCTGCACTGCGTTTTAAAAAGTCATGATTGTGGAATAAAAATGACAATACAACTCTATTGCTCTCTATTATATAAATATAGAAAATGGAGAGAAAAAGAGTTGTATTGTGCAATAAGCACCTTATTCGAGAGCTCGGTCTAATGCAGGAAGAATTCCCTCCAGCTCCTGAGATATTGCCTATCACTGTCTCCACACAGAGCATTGAATGTGCTGTCAAAACCTTTAAACCTGGCCCTGCGGAATATCCTCCTACCCCATGTGGATAAGCTGTCTGTTTAAAACAGACTATCTTCAGTGCTTTGTTGCTGTATGTGTGCAGCATCCATCAGAGACGCTCGTTATCACACGGGGAACAACACTTTCGTCTATTTAAAGGTGTGTAATAGGTTCAGGCTGTGAGCGAAGTCCAACTGAGAAGTCTCATTAGTCAGAACGAGTAGCTTTTTCTCGCAGCTTTCTCGCTCCGATACGAACGCGAGCGACACGCCCACTGGGCGAGCTCCAATCCCGCCCTTTTTATCTCGCTCGTTCATTTTGGAGGTCAAAACTAATCTATACGGTATGTTGAAAAAAAAATCAGATGGCTGCAAACACTCCCAGGGTATGAAAGCGAACTCGGGAACATGTGAATGTCATGTATGATAAATCGGTTCACTTTAGTGAGGGATCTGAGCTATCTGAAATAAAAGTCTTTGTAGTCTGATGTTTTCTTGGAGGTTTTCCTCGATCGAAGGTTCATATTTTACAAAATTAGTTTGGTGCAAGATTTCTGTAATAAACCACAAATAATTATATCATACATATTTTTGTTTGTTTGTTTGTTTATTATTATTATAATTTTTTTAATTACACAATTTCCCCTGAATAAGGAGGCCTTCGATAAGCTTCGATACCTAATAAATAAATAAATAATTTAATCAATCAATCAATCAATAAAATTTCCTTCACCCTTTGTTTTGTTTTTTCACACACAGTACTAGAAATACAGAATTCATACATGATATACACAATATGGTCAAAGATTTGTGTACACCTGACGTAAATATATTTAAGCATCCCTTTCCACTGTGATGTTTGGAAGCCGGGGATGGTGTCAATGCTCCAGTTCGTCCCAAAGGTGTTCATTAGAGTTGAGGTTAGAGTCTTGAAGCTATGTGGTATAGGATAAGAAAAAAAAAAAGAAGTGGTATTTCCCGTCTCTACTGTGCAGCGAACTGAGATGCTTTTTGTCCCATCTCATGTCATTTTAACAATTAAGAAGCAAACGGGGTCAAATTTCAGTTTAATTACTGCTACGAGGCATAAATCCAAAGCAGGCCGTTTTCTCTCTTTTAATTTTCGACTAAACGTGTTGTGGTCTTGCTAATGAGCCGGTTAACTAGTTAGCCATGCTGTAAATAACTCACCACCGAGAGCAGAGATGAAATGAAGGTTAAATGTGTTGCGGCAGCTCGGGCGAGTGTAAAACGCCACAAGCACGTATGTAAGCGCAGATAAAGCCTTTAATGTTTTCCATCGGATGAAATATTTAAATATTATTCTAGCGCTAAAAAAATGGGTCTAAAAATGACGTACAGTACAGGGTGTGCTTAACACCTATAGTTGTCTTTTTACTGTTTGGTGGTCTGCCTTTGTGGATAATACTTTATCTTCTACTAATAGCACTTTCATAATTGTTTAGATGTTTTATAACCAGAGCACGATGACAAAACTAATACAGGGTGCAGACACCCATAAGGGGTGTTCGTAAAGTCAGGCACTGATGGTCCCACTTATCCCGTAGCATTTATAGCTGTACAGCAGGCCACTCAAGATCTTTTAGATCATCCTCAAGATCTTCCTAAACCTAGCAAATTATCCTTCTTTCAGATCATTTAATACGGTTTTATGTTGAGTTTTAGGCCACGGCTTGCTTTCCATGTAGCGCGGATTCAGTCGGCGCTCAGAGTTTTGCCAGATGAATTGCAGCCTTTTAGGGTAAAATGTTCATTTAAGACAGTGCGTTAAAGCTGTTTGTTGAAATTTCTAGATTTCACTTGGCTCTAACAGAAGAATTTATGTAAGAATGACTAGTGTAAGCATGGTGTCTGCATGTTGATTTTGTTTCCATGCAACAAAGTAGGTCATGTACAGTATGAAGATTTCATAGACAGACAGACAGACAGACAGACAGACAGACAGACAGACAGAAAGACAGACAGACAGACAGATAGATAGATAGATCATTTAGCATGAAGAACAGCGTTACACACTTTCAGCACCTGGACAGTTCTCCAAACATTCAGCTGAAATACTTTGCCGTCCCTTTTTGGAAACTAACTCATTTACTCACACACATTCTTTCAAAGAGACTCTGATTTTTATCACCGTCGCAAAGTATTTACTCAGTGTTTTTCGTCTTTGTACATATAAAAGCCATTTTTCTTGGGATTTTTTTTTATATCAATAGATGCAATAATATAGTTTTATATGATATTTTTTAAGAGGTGTATTATGTATACATTTAAAAATTGACTCTACTTTGGTCTAACTGTTGATCCTTTATTTATTTTTACATTTTTGTAGAAAATCGATTTTTAAGAAAAAAAAAAAGAAAAAGAGAAAAATGCCTAAATCCGCCCTTGCATCTGAAATTGTAGGCAAAAATGTTCTTCTTTTAGACAATTAATGGCATTATTGGATTCAATTTCGGATTTTTATTTACCATATAAATCGAATATAAATTTAATACTTGTAGCTTGCTTTCACATCATCATTATGATCATCGAAACAAAAAATATATATATATTAGGGATGAGCATCTCTATAACTGAGTTTGCTGCGATAGCCAACGATACGATATATTAAGGATACATATGAAGCAGCTACTGATACGATTCCAGTGCGAATCCATTTTGATTCGATTCAACACAATGCGATTCAATTTAAACAAAGAATACGATGAAATGCAATTCGATATGGTACAGATAGTCCGCTTTTATTTCTTTATTTTCTTCAGACAGACAGCTAATGACCCAAGTGCTTTCTGACTTCTAACTCATGGCCCTTTCACAAACAAACCTGTGTAGTGCAAAGAAAATCTTTTCCTGTTCTGTATCCAGAAGGATGCAGCTCTACCTCTGCCATGTTAATCTATATTATATTGTCCTGGTGCTAAAAGAACACGCTTGAGATACAGTTTAGTGATTAGAAATCAAACTACTTATATTGGTCACAAATTATTATAATTTTTCATAATTAAAGTATAGTGCAGCTACTAATAATTACATATATATAAAAGTTTTTTTTTAACCGATAAAAATACATTAAAAATGATGCACTGCGATGGAAAGGTCAAGTTGCATACTTTTATAAATTGATGCATCACATTGGTAATTTTTATGCCGATGCAATAATATATTGATAAAATCCCAAGGATTTTACTTACAGCTAAAAAGAACATCCATTCAGGATCTTCCTTTCTTTCTTCCCCTGTCCATATGTTGTGCACAGGAGGCTACAGCCCAGGTGGAAGAATGGCATCATGACCCAGATAATTGGGACTTTATTATGCTTCAGTTATTCTTCGTGTAAGCAAAATAGGATGTTAAAGTAAGACAGAGAGTGACAAAATGAGAGAGAGGGGGGGAAAAAAGAGTGTTTGAGAGTGAGAGAGGATGTATAATCTTTTTTTTTTTAATAAATAAATAAAAGGAAAAAGAAAAAGACAGACATCTGTTGTGCTGCTTATTTCCTAATTTATAAACTCTTTTTGACTAGACGGTGCAGACTAAAAGCAATCAAAGGCAACGCTGAACTCGCTGTGACCTACAGGAAATGTGAGCGAACACAAAGCCGAGCGAGAGAGGCACGGAGAAAAAGAAGAGATTTAACCCTTGGTGAAGAAAAAAAAAAAAGAAGTGAGCGTGAATGAGCCAGCGAGGCATTCGGCAAATGACAGAGGGATATGATGTGCATGCTAATAAGAGTCTAAGCGTGGATTAACAGTAGCTAGCGAACAGTTTAGGCTGGACAGCTATGCATTCGAAAACCCTATAAGAAGACTATAGAAGACAGTCTTTGAATTGTATACAGAATATCTGAGTATATATTAGTCAACATTTAGTCTCTATTTGTCCTTATAATGACCTCCATTCTTCTGGGAAGATGTTCCAGGAGATTTATGCAGATTTAGTCAGTTAGAAAGTCAGGAATTGATGTAGGTGAGAAAATCCCAAAGGTGTTTAACAGGGTTCGAGCTCTATTGCGGAAGATATTTAACTCCAACCTATAAGCATATCCTCATGGACCCAGCTTTGTGCACTTTGTGTCCTGCTGAATCTGGGTCTCTTTGTAAAGTGGAGAAAAAATTCCATGCTACGATTGTGTGCCTCCAAGTTTGTGCTTGGGGAAGAACCACATATGACTGGTAAAATCCTATGAAGTCAAGTCCGATCAAGCGCAATCAAATACTGTGTGATATTGGAGTCTGAATATTCGGTCCAAAGAGTGGGAAAGGGGAGGGTTGGGGAGGCATTGGGGGTCATTGGGGGTCTTTGTTGGTGCTAATGCATACATGCATTCCGAATTTTACACTGAAGAAGTACCTACAGCTAGAAAAGTCTGGTGTCCCAATATAATATGACTTTTTTTCCCCCAATAGTTTAATATAAACAGTTTCCTGTTTCACTAGCCATTCTGAGGACTCCACATTGTGGGTTGAATTTCGGACACTGGAGACTCCTTCCATGATTCCAACACAAATGTAATTTTCACTTGTCAAATTTTCTTTGTGAACACATTCTTTTTGTGTGTATTGTATTAGCTGTTAGATGATACGGAGTGCCGGCTCTACAGTACAAGACACAGGAGTAAAAGCTTTTACCATGAGAACGAGTTCATTTCATCCAAACCTATTGTTTACATCGCAGCCAGTGTCAGAGACGCTGATCTAGAAGATGAATGCGCAATTCGAGAGTTCGTCCAGGTCGGGATACGGAGTAGATTTTTTATTTTTTTGGACAAAGCCTGCTTTTTTCGCCCAATCCTGTTTTCTCAGTTTCATCTGACATTTTTTTTCTTTCCCCTAAACCGAGACGCAAAT